>CM062817.1:565683417-566283417 GCA_031772625.1 Pinus tabuliformis
TGTATTCATTTATGTTCTTTTAAAAATTAAATTTAACACATCACAAAAGTAAAAGGTCTTGGAAGGGTCCTTTATCACACCTGGATGCAGATGATGCAGGTTGGAATTATTTTTAGGAGAAGTGTGCAAATTGGTTCACCTTTCTTTGGAGCAATTTCAATAAGAAATTGTTGTTGAATATTATAACAATCTACCATCTACAAATCAACAAGATTTGTTCCCAAATTGTGTTTCTTCCACTAACAAAATTCAAATGAAATCTCATGTTTCGGAGGAGGAGATAGTTTCCTCTGCCTCCTCTCATTCCCCACTATCTCCATTACCCAATGAATTAATAGACTCTTATATTGACATTGAACATTTTGTTTCAGATGAATCAAGTAATGAAGGAACTATGAAAGAAGAGGAATCAAGTTGCCATGCTTTTGAAGCTCCAGTCAACTCTGTTTAAGTAGGGAAAGTTGAATTTCAGAGCCATATTAGTATGATGTATCTTGATTATCAAGTTGAAGAAAGTTTCGTTGATCTGCAAGTAATCCTCCATCATTTCATGATATGCTTTTACCTTTGGTTCCCTATCATGACCAAGGCGTTCCCTTGGGTGATAGTGGGTGTTCAGATAAATTCATAGAGCATAACATGTATGTTGAAACATTGATTTTTCAAGTTGATATGTGTTACTAGGATTTGAATCTTGAATCAGATTCAGTTGCAATGGATGTTTTTGCACATGAGTCTTTTTAATTTACTTTATATTGAACACACTATTCATTGTACTTTGATGTGTTTGATGAGTCTACTACATGATTAATTTCTCTAAATTAGTCAAGCATTTTATCCTACTAGTTTTGATTACAGTCATGTACAAGATGGTATGGTTTCACAATTAGAAGATGAAAAGATTTAATCCATTGTTCATGATTTGTTTAACTGTCAATATTTGAAATATAAGAAGGAAGATTTTATAGATTTAAATGTTCAAGGAAGCCCTCTGACCGATGTATCTAAATTCTTTACCCATGAAGAGTCTTATGTGCTAAATGTTAAATCTGATTAAATTTGTGGCTTTGATAATGTTTTCATTGACACATCTGAAGATAGTGGTGCATATCTACCCGTTGATCTTTCTAAGCCACCCAAATTCGATGATCCATCATTTGAGAGTTTAGTGACTTGCCAAGAGGTTGAAGCACTTCAGCTTTTGCTAATGGTTATGTCAGGTCCTCACTTTAGCTTTTGCTGATGGTTATGAAATTCAATTTTCTTCATGGGACCCTTCCCCTAACACATTTTCATTTAATGGATGTTCGTCTTGGAATGATTTTCAACCATCTCATGTCCATCATTTAGAATTTTGTGACAAATCATTGATTGGTTGGAGGAGTCTTATTTAGTAAGTTTTACTGTTAACAAGACATTTCAATTTTATCTTGTAATTTCTATTAATGAAGGTGTGAATGAAGGCATGTTCATGAGGGATTTTCAAGATGTTCATGTGTATCATTCTATTTAACATCATAATGTTGTGCCCTAGTTAGATGTAATATCCTTGGGTTAAAATTTCATGTAATAAAGTTAGTAAGGGAAAAATAAGACCAAGGTCATGGGAAACATATTCCAAGTTGAATATTGGGCAAAACATCCTAGTGGGTGTTCTTTTGGTTTATTATGGCTAAGGAAATTGGAAAAGGCATTGGAAAAGGCTTTGAAAAGGAAAATAGGCATTAATTGGCATTTTATTTATAAAATAATGGAAAATAGGAGAAAAGGAAGGTGAAAGATCACATGTTGTGTGTGAGGAGGAAATTGAAGGAAAAATAGAGGAAATTAAAGAAAATAGAGGCCTCAATGATAAAAAAGCTTCTAAGGATCAGTTCAGTTTTGGATCTCTCTATATTCTCTCATACTCTTGTACACTTAGAGAATTCTTGGAGCACTCTAGCATTGGAAAAAGGAAAGCAAGGATCAAACAAGGAAATGTTGGATCAAGTGGCTTTAGTGGGAATACTTGCAGGTAACAGGTTGCATGTATAATTTCCTAGCGGGTTTTGGCATGAATGGTATATGAGTGTGTGTATTTGGTTCATTTTGTGTCATTGGAATGGCTTTTTCCTAGTTTTACAGTGATTTCAACCTTTCCTTGCCATTTGCAAATATCCATGGTGTGATGGGATTCATTCTTGGTTGAGATTTGGATTGCCAAAATATTTCTGGATCTGTGTAAGGTGGTCTTAGGAAAATCCTAATTATTGGGGGTGGAGATCGTTTTGTTTGGGAATCCCTCAACAGGTGGGTGGAGACAGGAAAATTCCTCAAGGGATGATGAAGGAATTCTGAGGCATCCAAGTTTGGTTTGGCTTTGTGATCTCAGGACCGGTTTAGGAAAGATCAAGGTATTGTGAGGGTGAACGTGGTTTAACCTATGAATTCCCTTGTTTTTTTATGCATTGGTTTATGTCATGACATCCCACATTCATGCTTGGAATATGGAATAGGGATGATTGACTAAAAGATAGTTTTAGTTCAGGTCATTTTATGGTCGGGTGGTACGTGGAAGTTCCTGAATTTGTTGGCTTTTGCATATGATTGAAAAGAGACCTTTTCCCTTGTAATTCGTGAGTAATTATACTAGTTATTATGTGGCTTTAATTTTTTTTCTATCATTGTTATTTATCTGGTTATATGCTCGTTATAAGCATGGTTTTATGACATTTCAAGTTATGGTTGTTATCATGTTTCTACTCATAAATGGCTGGTTAATACATGCATGAACTAATAGATGTTATTGCAGCTATTGTGATAGGGAATTATTAGACCTTCTTGATGTTTCTCAGATAATTTCAGATCTCTATGTTCATATGTGCATTCATGACCCGTAGATTTCATGTTCACCATGCGTTGGAAGGAATGACTGCCATGGTTAGACCTGGTTATGTTAATTCCTTGATTAGAGGATTTGTCCTTGTGTCATTTATCATTCTAGAAAGTTATGTCAAGTTCTGGATAGAGGCCTAGAGACTAGCCCTAAAAACGTGGCTTAGATCCCGCGGTTGCTGACACAGAACTGGGTGAAAAATACTACAGTCACTCCCTTGGAGGCTTATGCATGTAACTAGAGGGTTAAAATTGAATTCAAGTAGTGTTATACCAGTATATAGGAGTTTAGATCAGAAAAAAAAGAAAGCTAATTCAGGGTTTGGGCACCTGGAATAATGGTTTAGCCCTTGGGGGTCTTGTAGCACCTTAGGGAAGTCAGTAAAGTCTTGGTTTGTCACTCCATTTCCTTAAGGTGATATAGGAGGTTGATTCATATCATAGTAGCTCTTAACTCATGTTTACTCTAGCAACCTAGTGAAAGTGGGTATATATGGGAGGTGGCATTATAGAGTGGTATCAAAGCATGGTTGAAAAACTTGGACTGGATGTGCGTAATGTGTTTGTCATGTATGCAAATTGGTTGTCTATCTGATTGTTATGCATGCATTAGGATAGGAAATTTTTAATTTTGTGTAATCATGATGCTGTTGGTATGTTACGATGTTAATGTGTTGGTTGAGATAGAGTAGGAGATGTAGATCATCAGAGCGAGGTTGCAACACTGGACCTTGGGGTAAGAGCTTATCATCATATAGGTTTGTATGTTGGGCATCTAGGTATGTTGGTTAATGGTTCTTATAAGCATTATGGTTATGTATATGCTTGTCATTTTATTTTCGTTATGGTTACATGCATGATAGATGCTAGTTAATCAATGTGCTCATATGCACATGCGTCAGATAGTCATGCACGGTAGTAACTTCTTATTATATGCATTGTGGTCATATGCATGATGATTATGGTCATTGTAGTTAAGATCTTGATGTTATATATATCATGCTAATCTAGATTGGCCTGTGAAGACGGTTATAGTTATGATAATAAAGTGTGAGTTGATATATTTGTGATATTGTGTCATACTATTTTGGAATGACTTGTACAGATGTGATAGCCTCCCCTGAGATACATTGAGGTATGAGTTTGATTATGTTTTCTATTTGGTTTATCTAACGTGGTATGTTTAGAGGTTGTTTGAATTTTTGATTAATTGCATCATATGAGTATGTGTCTATAAGATTGTATGAAGGAATGATCTTGTTTTAAGATGGTTGTACTAACATAATATGTGATGAGACAGTTGATATGCACTTGAGTGTAAGTGGGTGCTAGTTGTATTATTATGATTAATGATTGTGAGTTGATTGCAGATTATCATATGATTGTTAGTTTTGGTAAAGGATTATTTCAATTAATAGACATGATGGCTTGTATTGATATTTGGAACATGCCCTTGACATGTGTGAGCAGTTGCAGGGAAACATGTTTGGCATTAGCGTGAAAAGGTAAGAGTTGATTTGTTTATATAACTAATAGTTGGGTGATGTGATAGTACATAATAAGACTCAATTGTAGTAAGGAAAAAGTTAAAAGAAAGGAATTGGGTGAGAATTCTATTGGCTATGTTTGGAAACCATAATTCCAAACCAATGAGTGCTTTGCATGAAAACATGAAGTCTTCTTAGCCTTGATTTTCTTTGACATTATGTGGATATGTGCTATATTTTTGAGCATGTATTTTACAGGTGTAACATATGGTTTCCAGTTGTGTTTAGATCCATTAAGGGAATTGGAGTCCCTTGAGAGATGGAATGAATGTGTTCAGTTACAAGGAAACGTGCTTGGCATAGCAAGGTAAGATAACTGGTATATTGTTATATTTATTTATACACTAAAAATTATGTGTTTATGGCAGTATGATGTGAGGATTTCATGGCAAAAATACTATCATGAAATCTTGAAAAAGGCTCAGGTTAAGCTTTCCCTTGAAAGCACTAGGAACCATGGGGATTGGGTCATGGTGTTTGTTGCTAGTTTTGTGCTTTCGGTGCTTTGTGATTTGTTTGCACTTGATTTTCATTTTTTTTTATGTTTGGTGCATGGCCATGCCACTTTGTTTGTGGTGTCATACTGCATTAGTTTTCATGGTTTTTTCTTGTTTTCTTCTCAGTCTTGCCTTTTATGTTTTGAGGGTCTTGGTGTGTGGTACCCAATAGGTAATGTAAGGCCTTGATGAAGTTTGTTGAATGAATAAAGGGATGTTGGAGACAAGAGTATGACAACTATTTGGATTGGTTGGGTCCATTGTTGTAAATGGATGGTGGCAGGACAATTATGAGAAAGGTAATAGATAATGTATAGTAAATGGATTTGAGGCATCAGATTCCTTGGCTAAGTTGGGAACAGTTGTTCTCAATGTTGTACATGTGTTGCATGAATAAAGGGAATTCTCTTAACCTTGACCTTATGGTACTTGGTAATTGTACTACAATCATGATCATGTTAATGTTATGTTTGTGTGTGTGTGTGTATGTATGTATGACGATGTCTGATAGGTTCATCAGGGATCACGATTGTTTTATGCTAGTGTTTACATGTATATATGTGTATGTATGTTGTTATCTAACAGGGTTGTCAGGGATCATTCTTGTGGAGGAATGATTTATTATGAAAATGAATGGCATGAAGAGGTTCTTGGCTATGAGGAATCAATGGGAAGAGTAGCGCCGACAGATTTATGAGGTTAGTATCATGTGGATATGATTTGATATTGTGTATTTATACTATGCATATGTTTATGTTATGGACATGTAATGTTGAGAGATACATCACTAGAGTGAAAGTAGCGTGATCTACGACATGTTGGGACAAGCATGGAAAGACACTAGAGGAAAAATTGTTTGGTGGAGTAAGAGTGGTCTCCAACTATGCAATACTAATATTGTGTATATGTTGTACATGTTGTACCTGTTGTGTTGCATACATGTGGTATGGTGTGCATGTTGTGTATTCAGTGCTATGCATAGATGGTTTTGTGTACATATGGTATATGTGGTACTATGTATATATAGTGTTGTATGCATGTTGCATATGCAATGTTGTGTACATATGGTGTTGTGTGCATGTTGTATATGTGTACATATGGTGTTATGTGCATGTGGTGCTATGTACATGTTGTACATGTGTGAATGTGGTGATGTGTACATGTTGTGCAGTTGGTGTTGTGTACATGTGGTGTCATGTACACGTTGTGTAGGTGGTGTTATGTACATGGGGTGTTGTGTATATGTTGTGTAGGTGGTGTTGTGTACATGTTGTGCAGGTGGTGTTTTGTACATGTGGCATTGTGTACATGTCATACATGTTGAGTTGTGTATATTTGGTATGGTGTTATCTGTATTGTGTAGTTTTTGTATCACGACAGGTGTATTCGTGGTGTGTACGTATATTTATTGTGTTGTACACCAAGTGTATGTGCATGTGTTGTGTTGTACATCAGGTTTAGCTTTATGTGTTGTGTTGTACATCGGACGTAGGTGTATGTATTGTGTTGTACACAGGGTGTAGGTGTATATGTTGTGTTGTACACTGGGTGTAGGTGTATCTGTCATGTTGTACATCAATGTAGGTGTATGTGTGGCATTGTACACCAGGTGTAGGTGTATGTGTTGTGTTGTAAACCGGGTGTAGGTATATGTGTTGTGTTGTACATCGGGAGTAGGTGTATGTGTCATGTTGTACATCGGGTGTAGGTGTATGTGTGGCATTGTACACTAGGTGTTGGTGTATGTGATGTGTTGTACACTATGTATGTGTATTTTTGGTACAATGTGATGGGATAGATAGGTATGGGATTGTCTGGGCCCTTGTTGCTATTGAGGGTTGAGGTAGTTGTCTCTAGATGCCCTTGTTGTTGCTATTGAGGGTTGAGGTGGTTTAGTCTTTGGATACCCTTGTTGTTTCTATTGAGGGTTGAGGCGATTTAGTCTCTAGATGCCATTATTGTTGTTATTGAGGGTTGAGGTGGTTTAGTCTCGGGATTCCCTTGCTGCTAATTTTCAAGGAGGAGGCAGTTTAGTCTCCATATTCCCTTATTTCTTAAAGAGAAGGCACTGGGTGCTTTCTGGGTGTCATGACTGACCTGGTGTGTGTACGAAAAGGAAAAAGGGAAAAGGTAGAAGTGAAGGACCAATTGAAGGATAAGTATCGATATCATAATTTAGTTTTTATTATGCATGTGATCTATGGTTATGATTTATGATGGTTGCATATGCTTAATGATTTTGATTTATGATGGTTGCTGTTTGAACTAACCAGATGTGATATGGTTAAGGAGATAGTTTGACTTGTTGTGACAGGAAGTAAACAAAATTGCAATTATACCTCATTGATGGGCCACCAATGAGGTATGATTTGAATTAGTTTCAATTCCTTTTCAGTCTAATGGAAATTATGTGCTTGGTACAGGAAATGAGGGAAATTCCTAGTAGAGTGGTTGAAATTGACTGCAAGAATTAGAAATGACAACAAAAGGAATTAGAACATGCAGTAGTATGTTGGTAAAGCATTCAGGAACAGACTCATTGTGGGACACTGGTACCAAATAATGTCCATTGATTTGCATGAGAATGCTATGACCGGTATGATGGTTTGAGGTAGGGATATGCCTTGGTCTTTGGACCTTCCGATGTAAGGGAACCTTTCCAAGGGATGGCTCGCCCGGGAAAGGGGATGTTGGGGAACTTGGAAGGTGAGTGACCGAATGGAAGGGGGTGACCAGATTTCCCGAGGGATTGTGTAGCATAGAAGGGAATGTTGGGGAATGAATTTGTATTGGTAATTATCATTGCTAGATGGAATCAGATTCACATTGGGAGTGTGCCCTGGAACAATGAGTCATTAACTGTTCACTAAGGGAATAGGTAGCGCAAGGATCATGACATTCGACATTGGATACATATTGACTTTGATAGTGGATTCTGGACTTCTTGGGAAGGAGGTGAGTCCTAGTATTACTTTGAGGGTGGAGGTATGAGCCTCTAGACACCCTGATTGCGGATGCAAGCATCAATTCCTTTTATTTGATGGTTGAGAAAATGTGCATATGTATATATGTCTATATTACTGTAAATATTGTATTTATCTAGATTTATAAAGCTCCATGAACAATATGATTATTTTCCAGTTGAAGAAAATCTTCATGAGTATATGTGGTTGTTATTGTAAGTACCGTAATGAGTTGTGTTATAAATCTCCAGTAAGTGGTTTGTTTTTCATGTTTTCAGTAGTGGTCATTGTAAATACTGCAACGAGCTAGGTTATAAAGCTCCATGGGTAGTATGTTTTGGTTTTCAATAGTTTTGTAGGTCATAGGTGTCATAGAACACTGAGGACGATGTTCCCTTAAGGAAGAGGGGCCTGTAACAACCTCGGGTTAAAATCTCATGTAATAAAGTTAATAAAGGAAAAATAAGACCAAGGTCATGGGACACATATTCCAAGTTGAATGTTGGGAAAAACATCCTTGTGGGTGTTCATTTGGTTTATTATGGATAAGGAAATTGGCAAAGGCATTGACAGAGGCTTTGAAAAGGTAAAGAGACATTAATTGGCATTTTATTTATTAAAATGATTGAAAATAGGAGAAAAGGAGGGTGAAAGGTCACAGGTTTCATGTGAGGAGGAAATTGAAGGGAAATAGAGGAAATTGAATCAAATAGATGCATCAATGATAAAAAGGCTTCCGAGGATCAGTTCACAAAATTTACTAATTCAGTTTTGGAGCTCTCTCTATTCTCTCATACTCTTGTACACTTAGAGCATTCTTGAAGAACTCTAGCATTGGAAAAAGGAAAGCAAGGATCAAGCAAGGAAAGGTTGGATCAAGTAGCTTCAGAAATAATACTTGCAGGTAACAGGTTGCATGTATGATTTCCTAGCGGGTTTTGGCATGTATGGTATATGAATGTGTGTATTTGGTTAATTTGTTGTCATTGGCATGGTTTTTGCCTAGTTTGATAGTGGTTTCATCCTTGCTTTTCCATTTCTAGGTAACCATGGTGTGATGGGATTCATTCTTGGTTGAGATTTGGATTACTAGAAGGTTTTTGGATCTAGGTTAGGTGGTCTCCGAAAAAACCCAAGGGTTGGGGGTGGAGATGGTTTTCTTCGGGAAGTTGTCAACAGGTGGGTGGAGACAGGAAAATTCCTCAAATTATGGTGAAGGAATTCTAAGGCATCCAAGATTGGTTTTTTTGTGATCTCGGGACCAATTTAGTTGAGATCATGGTATTGTGAGCGTGGAGGTGGTTTAACCTATGGATTCCCATGGTTATTTATGAATTGGATTATCCCATGAGATCCCACATTCATGCTTGGAATATGACATGAGGGTTATTTGTTGAAAGAGATATTTGGTTCAACTCAATCTATGGTCATGCGGTACATGGAAGTCCCTGATAAGTGATATTTCCCCTTGTAATTCATGATTAATTATACTTGTTATTATGTGGCTTTAATGGTTATTCTATCATTGTTATTTATTTGGTTATATGCTATTTATAAGCATGGGTTTATGACAAATTCAAGTTATGGCTCTTATCATGTTGCTACTCATGCATGAATGCATGACCTAATAGATGTTATTGTATCTATTGTGAGAGGGAATTAGACCTTCTTGATGTTTCTTAGATAATTTTTATATCTCTATGTTCATATGTGCATTTATGACCTATAGATTTCATGTCCACTGTGTGTTTAATAGAATGACTGTCATGGTTAGACCTATTAAGGTGAGGTCCTTGATTAAGTTTTGTTATAGAGGCTTTGTCCTTGTGTCATTTATCATTCTGGAAAGTTCTATCAAGTTCTAGGTAGGGTCCTAGATACTAGCCCTAAAAAAGTGGCTAAGATCCTGTGGTTTTTGGCACAAAACTATGTAAAAAATATTGTAGTCGCTCCCTTGCAGGCTTATGCATACAACTGTAGAGTTATAGTCGAATTCAGGCAATGTTATGCCAGTGTCTGGGAGTCCATATCAACAAAAAATAAAGTTAATTCAGGGTATGGGCACCTAGAAGAGGGTTTAGCTCTTGTGGGTCCTATAACACTTTATGGAAGTCAGTAAAGTATTGGTTTGTTGACTCCATTTCCTTAAGGTGATATAGGAGGTTGAGTCATGTCATAGTAGAAAAAAACTCATGTTTACCTTGGCAGCCTAGTGAAAGTGGGTAAATATGGGAGGTGGAATTACATTAGATAATTCCTTCTTTTATTGATTCTATTTCTTGCATACATCACCTTCGTTCTTATGTGAAATCTATTTAGGAAAATAATTTTGTTTTTGCACATTATTTTATGATATTTCTAATTGTGTATATATTTCTGTTTTCAAGTTAGAGGTAGTTCTTGTGGTTGCATTGGAAGTTTGATTTCACTTAAATCTTACCTCCTTCCTAATTATATTAGAGTTTAGGATAGCTTTTTTGCTAATTAGAATAACTTTACATTGTTGTTTCTCATGTACATAGTTGCATTTTATTTGCATTTATTTTGGAATTTTTTGCATAGGCATTCCCTAGTTCTTAGTTTCATTTAGCTTACTAGCTTGCATTACATTTAGCTTTATTTCCCTTAAATCATTACCTTGCATTGCATTACATTATGCATCTAATTCTCATTTAATCATTGTTCTTTGCATGTTCTTGCAAGCCTGAACATAAATGATGTGGTGAAGAGCTTCCATTATCTACCTTGATTGTCTTGTCTTTGATCTTCAAATCTTGACCCATGGTTGTGTGGTTGTTATGGTCACTTCAAGAGGCAGTTACTTGTGGATATTGGCATTGAAACCTTGTCCCTATTATTTATACATGAGTCTACTTTATTAACAAGGAAAATATGACTTGATACTTGTGGGGAACTCTAATAAGTTTGTATGGCTTATGTCCATAACCTAAAGTTTGTTTTTGGTTTGATATTGATATTTCATATTATTTATTTATTGTCCACTTATCGGTTGGGCACACAATGTGTAAAAAATACATGAGGACACACCCAACTCAGAACATCTTTTAGTTTCTGTCAAATAGGAAACAACCTCTATATCCCATAGAATAAGTTAGGACCCGTCTTCCACCCTGACACAATGAACACTTTACTAAATTATGCCAATGTTCCTGTAAAGAAAATAAAATAAAGGGTAAAGGGAGAGAAATGTTTTCTGTGTAGAGGGGTGATGCAAGAAACTTCACTGAGGTACTAAACATTCCTGCTGGTAGAGAATCTATGCTTGTGATTTCTTGAGTGACTCCGTCGGGGTACTAAACATGCATGTTAGCGGTGGAGAAACAATAGAAACACACTTTAAATTTTTGAATATAATAATCCTTTGTCATGTTCTCTATTTCAACGTTCAATCCTAACATGTATAAACTCTTAATGTGGTGTTTAAAAACTAACAAGACCTAGATGAGGTACAAATGAATGGAATATCTATAAATGGTCGAGAATCTCAAGTGGTACCCACAGTATTCAGTTAAATACTTGCATTTAATTTAATACTCAATTTATTGAAGGGGTTGAGGCAGAGATGCTAGACTCTTCTAGTGGTTCGCCATTTGTTGTAGCCTCTACAACAACACCCAAATTTCTTTCCCTAACACTCAAATTTTGGGTCCCCCTTTTCTTTCCAAGGTTTCATGGTTATGACTATTCCTCCAGACCTAGTTGTCATCTAGGGAAATCATGGGTCATGTTTTACAAGGTGCATTATGCATGCTCATAATTTTCTTCATCTTCATTCCTATCCTATCAAATACATTTGGGATCATGAATTTACCACTTTCATGATGCATTTGCAAGTTTCATGTGGTATAATATACAAATTATGTGCATGTAGCTGGTATGCTAGCAATGATTCATTTTTATTATTACGCCCTAGGTTGCACCTTCCAACCTCGACATATATAGAGACTAAGTTTTCAAATTGTCATAGTATGCATTAAGAAAATGGTCCCAAGATAATCCATTAAACAAATTTCCATTACTTATATCATCTTTATTACTTATATTGTTGATTTTTTGTAAAATAAACTTACATGACATAACATTAATTATCCTTACACTGTGATTGGCATATTCCTTTTTAAGAGTGGGGGACACATGCAAAGGTTATATCTATATCTATATATATATATATATATATATATATATATATATTATTGATTACCAAGGCATATTAATTACATGCAAAAGTTGCAATGAACATTATGGAACATTAAGTATTATATTAAATTAAAACGACAAACATGACCATAAGTGTTTCCATAGAGAGATTATTTTTTATTATTGCATTGGATACTATATCAATGATGCAATTTCATGTGATGCATGTGAAGGGATTGATTATACATCAACAAATATGCAACGCTTAATTTATTGGTGGTGAATGATACACTCGAAGTAAACCATACAACTGATAGGACATTGCCCCTGCACTATAGTCTCACCTGGGTCTTTCTCAGAATCAACATGCATGAGTTTCTGATGAGGGAATATTTAGTTAATTTAGTGTGAAACTTGTGGATGCACTAGTGCACAAACTAACTGTTAACTCTCTATTAGTTCCACAAACAGTTTAGAGCTAATTTAACTGAACATAACTCAGTAAATTGAGTGATCTAATTTACAACTCAATTTAAACTCATATTGGACCCCTAAAACTTAGGGAGAACATATACATGAATTAAGAAATACTTCCAACTCGAAATTCTTAAGCTAAATTAAGCTTAATTAACTATTTACAAGTTGTTATGCGAATAGAATTTGATTTGAATTCTCAGTTTAATTCAAGGACAAGTTAAACTGGAATTTCTTGTTGCCATTTCTCAACACTCCCTCTCAACATGAAAGGGATTATCAGCTACCCCGATCCTGTCTCTTTGAAACTCGAATATACATCTTAACAATGCCTTTGTCAAAATGTCAGCATCTTGCTCGTCTGTGGGAATGTACTCTAACAACATAATTTGCCTCAATACACAATCTTTGAAATGATGATATTAGATATAAATATTCTTGGAGCGATCATGAAAAACTAGATTTTCAGAGAGTTTGATACAATTATGATTATTAGAGTAAATCATAGTTGGATCCATTTTGACCAAACTAACCAACCAAGATCTTCCTCATCCATATGGCCTCACATGTTTCTTGACTCATTAGTGATGTACTCTTCCTCCACAGAACTGAGTGAAACCAATCTCTATTTCCCGGTATACCAAGAATCTGTCGCCGACCCAATACTAAAGATCCCTCTTGATGTGATATTCCGGTTGGATGGAATCCCTTCCCAAACTGCATCGATGAAGCCTTGAAGCTTCACTCCATCTATCTATTTGTACCATAATCCATACCGAGAAGTGCCCCAGAGGTATCTCAACATATGCTTTTCCGCCTTCCAATAAAACTTGGTAGGCCTAACCATCGCTTGACTAAGCTGGTTAAATGATAACACATATCCGTTTGTGTGCTCACCAAGTACATGAGTGAACCCACAAGATTCCTATAAAAAGTAGCTTCCACTACTTCCCCCAAAGTAGCATCCTCCTTCCTCTAGTTACCTGCTAGAGGATTCTCCATGGGTTTACTGCTCTCCATGCAGAATCTCCTGAGTATCTCATTGGCATACTTACCCTGAGATACAAACAACTCCCCATTTTCCTTCCATACATGCATGCCAAGAAAGTAATGCATGAGCCCCATGTCCTTCATCGTAAACTCTCTTGCAAGGTCCTCCTTGCAAGATTTGATTAACTAATCATCACCTGTCAGTATGATATCATCAATGTAAAGTACAATGATCAACAATTTACCTTCCATGACTATGTGGTACAGGTTCAGATCTGCTTCACTCTTCATGAAGCCTAGCTCAGTGACGTAGCTATCTATCATGGTGTACCAAGCACGGGGTGCTTGCTTCAGCCCATACAATTCTCTCTTGAGCCAACACACATGTGATTCACGGTCGAAGGTCTCAAAACCTTCAGGTGCTCTATGTACACCTCTTCCTAAAGGAAGGTTGTCTTCACATCCATCTGATGTATCTTCCAACCCATCTATGCTGATAATGCCAATATAGATTTGATTGATGAGTACCTTGCAACAAGAGAAAAAGTCTAATCATAGTCAATCCCCTCTTCCTGTGAAAATCCATGGGCCACAAATCTAGCCTTATGCTTCTCCACACTACCATCTGCAACTTTCTTTACCTTGTCAAGCAAACAAGAGCTCACCACTGACTTGTCCTTTGGTCTCGGGACCATGTCCCAAACATTGTTACGAACTATGGAGTCATACTCCTCCACCATGGCATCAACCCAAACTGGTTGGTGCACTTCTTCCTTAAAGGAAGATGGCTCTATAACAACACGTTCACCCATAAGAGCCATGTATCCAGAGTACCTCTCAGGTGAACTCCTCTGCCTGCGCTGAGAAGTGGGTGCTCCCACATTCTCCCGGGCATCATCCAACAATTTGTCAGCTTGTCTGGTGTGCTTTCTTACCTCTCTGGAAGACTCTGCCTAAGTGGATGTATCCACTTCTAGATCATTTGCATGTCGCTGCTCCACATATATTTGAGGCTCCTCAATCTTAGGAGCTGAAATCCCTTCATCCACATGTAGCACAATCTCCCTCTCAAGGGAAACTCACATGGCCTTCTCCTTAATTTTAAATTCCTACGAACCACTGTCATTCTATTGGTCCGTAAGTACACCCGATATTTGTGAGGTGTGGTGTATCATTGTAGCCCACAAATATTGTTGGGTTGTGTTATATTCTTTCCATTACTAGCCCATGTAGTTAACTGGGGGGTTATAAGGGGGGCGGAGCCCCCCCTTTGTTGCATTGATTGCATAGCGGGGGGAGTCGCAGGGGGTTTGAGGGGTGTAGATAACCCCACTCTATGGGGTCCAGGGCAGCGCCCCAGAAAATTTTGGTTTTGGACCCTATATTAGATTGGGCGGACCTACCTATGGTTTTGTGCAAGATTTTGGCACATGTTTTTGGACGAGATGGTTTTCGGTCCATGGTATTGGACACGATGGTTTTTGGTCCATGGTATTGGATGCTTTGGCATGTATAAATATGTATTGTAACATTGAAAGGAACATAATGAAAAATCAAGTTGGTAGTCTCGGTTTTGGGATCCAGGGGAAGATCTCTATGTATATGTGTTTTATGTGTTATGCTCTTGTATTGTTTATTTTCTGTGTTCTAGAATTCGTATGCAGGTAATTTCTGTATGGGGTTAAAACCTACATTTGGTATGGGTGCAACAGTTCTGTGGTTCCTGAAAGTGGAGCAAAAAATCTAGTGGTCTCTAGAGAGAAGACCATGTTGTGGCATCAAAGGCTTGGAAATATTGGAGAGAAGGGCCTTTGAATACTTCATGGCAAAGGTATTGTAGAAGGTATGAGTAATAGCTCTCTGGATTTTGATTTCTGTGAAAATTGTGTATATGGGAAGCAGAATTGGGTGAGTTTCCACTCTGGTGGTAAGAGGGCGAAACATATATTAGAGCTTGTGCATAGTGATGTGTTTGGACCTGTGAAGGTTCCATCACTGCATAAGTTCGTATACTATGTATCGTTTATAGATGACTTCTCAAGGAATACATGGATATATTTCCTTAAGAAGAAATCTGAAGTCTTTGACAGGTTTAAAGAATTCAAGGCTCTGGTGGAAAACCAGACAGAGAAGAAGATAAAGGTGTTGAGGACAGATAATAGTGGAGAGTTTTCCAATAAGGAATTTGAAGAATTCTGTAAGAAGTGTGGTATAGCACGGAAGAAGACTACTCCATATACACCTCAGCAAAATGGAGCTATAGAAAGAATGAACAAGATGTTGATGGAAAGGGCAAGAAGCATGCTCAGTGGTGCCGGGTTAGGATAGGAATTCTGGGCAGAGGCAATGGAGACAAGATGTTACCTGGTCAACAGATCACCTTCATCAACATTGGAGGATAAAACTCCACAAGAGGTATGGACTGGTAAGAAACCCTCTCTTTCACATTTGAGGGTATTTGGATGTGATGCATATGTACATGTTCCAAAGGAGAAATGAACCAAGTTGGATAGGAAATCTGAAAGGTGCATCTTTATTGGGTATAAGGATGGTTTAAAGGGTTATAAGCTTTGGAACCCAGTAACAAGGAAGGTTGTGTACAACCGAGATGTGGTGTTCAAAGAGGTGAAAGATGTTATTAAACATGAAGTCCAACTAAAGGAACCTGAGAAGATAGAGTTTGAGCTAAAGGAGGAAGAATTAGACTCTACAGCAGAGGAGGAATCAGAAGATGAAGAACCACAAACTCCGGGTGTGAGAAGATCAGTTCAAGAAAGAAGGTAGCCAGAAAGGTATAGTCCATATGCTTTCTGTTCAAAATTTGCTTTATCTGTTACTAATGATGATCCGAGAACTATGAAGGAAGCAGTAGATTCAGAGGATGGAAAACTCTAGAAAGAGGCCATGGTTGATGAAATGGCATCTTTGCACAAAAATGAGGCTGGGGATCTGGTGGAGTTGTCGGCTGAAAGGAAACCCATTGGCAGTAAATGGGTGTTAAAGAAGAAGAAAAATGCAGAAGGAAAGATGGAGAAATACAAAGCTCGGTTGGTAGCAAAAGGTTATTCCTAGGTGCTGGGAATTGCTTTTGGTGACATTTTTTCTCACGTTTCCAAGGTAACTTCTATTAGATTACTTTTATCTATTGTTGCTGCTTTTGATTTTGAGGTCGAACAGATGGATGTGAAGACAACATTTTTTCATGGGGATCTGGAAGAGGAAATCTACATGAAGCAACCTGAAGGCTTTGCGGTGAAGGGTAAGAAAGAACTAGTATGCAAGTTAAAGAAGTCTCTGTATGGGTTAAAACAGTGACCAAGGATGTGGTATCATAAATTTAATATATTTATACGAGGACTTGGCTTCACCAGAAGCAAAGAAGATCACTGTGTGTATTTTAAATTAATTGGTGACCGTGTTATTTATTTGGTCTTGTATGTGGATGATATGTTGTTGGTTGGAAATGACAAAGAAATTATCCAGGATTTGAAGACCCAATTGTCCTCCAAATTCGACATGAAATATCTTGGTGCTGCAAACTATATTTTGGGCATGGAAATTAAGAGAGATCAGACAAAGAGGAAGCTCTGGTTAAACTAGAGGAAGTATGTCAAGACAATATTACAGAGGTTTAATATGCAGGATAGTAAACTGGTGAAGTTTCATATTCTTGTAGGTGTAAAGTTATCTGCTAAACAATGTCCCAAGACACAAGAAGAGGAAGAGGACATGTCCCGTGTTCCATATGCAAGTGCAGTCGGTAGCATGATGTATGCGATGGTCTATACTAGACCAGACATTTCACATGTAGTGGGAGTATTGAGCAGGTTTATGTCAAAACCAGGGAAGGAGCACTAGATCGCAGTGAAGCGAGCTTTCAGGTATTTGTGTGGCACTAGTGATTATGGTTAGTGCTACCAAGGAATACCAAGATTGGATAGAGTGTTGGATATTCATGGCTGTGTTTATGTAGATTGGGCTAGAGATCTGGATCAGAGAAAATCTACAAGTGGTTATGTGTTTAACATATTTGGAGGTGCAGTCAGTTGGATTAGTAAGAAACAATCTGTAGTGGCATTATCAACTATAGAGGCAGAATACATGGCAGCCACTCATGCAAGCAAGGAAGCAGTTTGGTTGTGGAGATTGTGTTCAAATATGGGGTTAGTACAGGGAACTATAAGGATATATTGTGACAACCAAAGTGAAACTTTCTTAGCAAAGAACCCTGCATATGATTCAAAGACAAAGCACATTGATGTTCAGTATCACTTTGTGAGGGATATGATAGAAGACAAAAAGGTGTTGCTGGTAAAGGTGGACACTTTGAAGAATATTGCAGATGCATTGAAAAAATCTGTGAGCTCTGAGAAGTTCTCTGGGTGTAGAGAAACAATGGGTGTTGTAGGGCTAGATAAATGACTAAGCTCTCCTATGGCCCCTTGTGGAAAGAAAACAACAAGTGGGAGAATTTTGGGTTGTGTTATATTCTTTCCACGACTAGCCCACGTAGTTAACTGGGGCCTTTGTTGTGCTGATTCCCTAGCGAGGGGAGTCACAGGGGGTTTGAGGGGTGCAAATAACCCCACTTTATGGGGTCTAGGGTAGCGCCCCAGAAAATTTTGGTTTTGGACCCTAAATTAGGTTGGGCGGACCTACCTATGGTTTTGTGCATGATTTTTACACATGTTTTTGGACGCGATGGTTTTCGGTCCATGGTATTGGACTCGATGGTTTTTGGTCCATGGTATTGGATGCTTCAACATGTATACATATGTATTGTAACATTGAAAGGAACGTAATGAAAAATCAAGCTTGTAGTCCCGATTTTGGGATCCAGGGGAAAATCTCTCTGTATATGTGTTTTATGTGTTATGCTCTCGCATTGTTTATTTTTTGTGTTCTAGAATTCGTATGCAGGTAATTTTTGTATGGGGTTAAAACCAACAAATATCCCCAACTCTATTGTCAGCTCAAGCTTCTTCCGTGCATCTTTGGTCACATGGAAATATATTGATGACCCAAAAATCCTGAAGTGACCAACATATGGCCTCTTAATGGAATAAAAGTCCTCTGGTGTCTTCATCTCAAGTATCTAATGTGGGTTATGGTTCTAAACATAAACCATTGTGTTGCATGCCTCATCCCACAAGTGTAGTGGTAGGCCTTGATCATGCAACATTGCCCTCACTGCCCCTAGTATGATTATGTTCTTCCTCTCGGCGACCCCATTCTGTTGAGGGTTATGGGGTGTCGTCAACTACTGTTTAATCCATTCCACTATACAAAAGTTCTTAAACTCATTTGTGACATACTTACCATCATTATCACTTTGTAGAGATTTAACCTTCTTGCTCGACTCTTTCTCTATCGACGCTTTAAACTCACAAAACTTTGTGAAAGTTTGATGCCTTTTTTGCATGAAAAATATCCAACATTTTCAAGAAAAGTCATCAAAAAATATAGCATAATACCTGTGTTTAGCCATGAATGCTATCGAGAATGGTCCACACACATCTGAATGGACTCACTCTAGAATAGCCTCTGCTCGACTGTCTCTGTCGTGAAAGGAATAC
The DNA here is from genome assembly GCA_031772625.1 of Pinus tabuliformis. NCBI lineage: Eukaryota > Viridiplantae > Streptophyta > Pinopsida > Pinales > Pinaceae > Pinus > Pinus tabuliformis. Next base: position 565,702,497 of record CM062817.1, read on the forward strand.
TTGGTGTATTTTCCAAAATTACACCCCTTGCATGCATCAACTTGCTCAAGTGTACCTTTGGGAAGACCGGTAGATATTTGTTGCAATATTGTTAAAGCCCCATGATGAAAGTGGCCTAATCACCTGTGACACAATATGCCAAAATCTTGGCTCTACACCCTTTCTTCTTTTGTGCTCAAAGAAACACACTCATCTACCTCCATCTTATAGATATTCTTCACCCGAATCCCTATCTTCTTTACATTACTCATGGCAATGTGTCGAAGGAACACCTTTCCTTTTCAGAAGATCACATCATAGCATCTATCCTCAAGCATGGAAATGGATACCAAGTTCTTCTTCAACCTGGGAACATACATAATATTATTCAAGGTGAGTGGAGCCCCATTCTCCCTTTGAAAGGTAATCGTTCCCAACCCAGTAACACTATACTTCCCATCGTCACCCATCTCGATATGCATCTGGAGATCTTTCTCCTCTAGGTCACTGAATAACTCTTTGTCGCCAGTCATGTGGAATGAAGCTCCATTGTCTAAGTAACATACACTTCCCATCATTGATAACACCATGCATGCAATGGGGGAAGAGTCCAATTCGAATTGAGAGGCCAAAGCCTCACCCGCCGCTCCTCTTGAGGACTTCTTCTTGGACTTCTTGAGTGGAAAATTTGTAGCAAAATGGCCCAACTCATGATAATGAAATCAATTAACTTTCATCATGTCTTTATTCTTACCTCCATGGTAAGAATATGATTTGTAATGGGAAACTTTCCCTTTCCCTTCTTCACCTTAATCGCTAAGGCACATTTTTCTACATCATCAGTCTTTGATGAAGAGCCATCCCTCATTTTCCTCCTGATATCCTCCTACATCAAATCCGACCACAGTCGTTCCCAATCTGGAAGCTTCTTCTGACCATTGACAGAGTCCTTATAACTATGTCAACCCTCTAGGAGTCCTAGAAGAGAAATACTTACCATATCATCCTCAGCAACCGTGATTCCAACACTTTGAAGTTCATCACGACACTGAGTGAACTTGGTCAAATATTTTGGAATCATCTCGCCTTTCTCCATTTTGATTTTTTGAGGTTTGTCCTTCAGTGCCAATTTCCTTTGGTCACTATTGTTCTGATACAAATCCGTTAATGTTTTCCATATATCTTACAAAGTTTACTTGCCATGGAGAATAGAGATGATGTGGTCTCGAACTCCCACAAGGATTATTCGCCTCACTTTTGCCACACACTTCTTCCATTCAGCCAAATTTTGTGCATCTGATTATGTTGGCTTAGGAATTTATTGATTAAAAAATTCCTTGAGGCTATTATCCTCTAGCATAGCCTCCATCTATCCCTCCAGGATATAACATTTGAGTTTCCTTCCAAGTAATACTCGAACCACAAACCATAGAATGTCATATGTCGATCCTGAAGTATGTATTGAAATTTAAAATTTCACCTATAACCCAAAACTCAAAACCTTGAAATCTCCTCTCTTATACTATTCTCAGCTTCGATACCATGTAGAAAATCCTATAGATTCACAAGCTCATGCAATGTACTAAAGCATAGGACAAAAATCTACTTCTACTTTTAACCAGCAGAAGCCAATAGATCGAGGAAAACAATATGAACAAGAAGATGATAAATCAATGAGACATAACACAATATGTATCTACAAAAAGTCACTGCTCAAAACCCCACTATCTGTATTGCATATATTAGAAATACGAGTGAAGATACAAATCTTGTTCTCACTAGAACAATTTTGCACAAGTAAGTTCAACTCTCTCAGCTCACAAGCAAGGTCTTGGCCAACACTTAACCAATTTTACAACTCTCCAATCCCAAATCTCTTGCCTAATTCCTAGGATGAATAGCTTGTATTTAAATGTAAATCATGTTTCTAAAACTGCACAATCCAAACATAAGTCTTTCTCTGATGGAATGCATGCTATTTACAACTCAGTAAATCACACAACTGATAGTACACTGTCCCTACACTCTAGTCCCAACTGGGTCTCTCTCATAATTTACATGCATGAGTTTCTGATGAGGGAATATTCACTTTACTTAGAGTGACACTTATGGATGCACTGGTGCACCAATTGATTGTTAACTCTCTATTAGTTTCGTAAACAGTTTGGAACTAATTTAACTTAACATAACTCAGTAAACTGAGTGATCTAATTTACAACTCAATTTAAACTCATACCGGACCCCTAAAACTTAGGGAGAACATATACATGACTTCAGAAAGATTTCCAAATCAAAATTCCTAACGTAATTAAGTTAATTAAACTTAATTAACTATTTACAAGTTTCTATGAGAATAGAATTCGATTTTAATTCTCAGTTTAATTCAAGGACAAATTAAACTAGAATTTCTTGTTGCCATTTCTCAACAAAATTGATATAGGAGAAGTGATAAGAATATGTTGAAACCCTTTTGGAGCATATAATGAAAAATACATTATATGTGGTGCTAGAATAATGTGTGCATGGTAAAGGAGGGTCAATTCAAATGAATTGTGACAAGTGCATTGTCAGATGTGTGATGGTAATGGATACAAGTGGAATCAACTCAAGCCATGTTTCAGACATACCAAAGAACAATGATATAATATATATGTTCGAAATTACCTTACAAATGCATTATCAAGAGCGATGATTGCAAGCGAAACAATACAATAAAAGAAATGCAAACAAATGTAAACATGACAAACATTACAAATCTCACTTGGAAAGAGAGGTTGACTTTGGTGCATGAACATCACAATAAAAACAATGTTGAAAGGCAGTGATGGGATAAATGGACATATAATTAATATGTTGAATATTTGCATCATATTGAAGGCCTACAATCTTTATTGGAAAATACATGAAGAAACCACATTGAAAAGGATTATATATCACCACATGCTGGAAAGTACCAAGTTGTTCAACACAACAACGAAAATGTTTAGAGGTGGTGTGAGAAACGATATCAACACTCCAAGGGTAGTCGTATAATGTACCACAAAGAGGAACCATTTTAAATAACATTAAATCCCATTTAAATAATGCATTGTCGAATCATTTAAAAGGAGAAACGATAAAATAATTTGACACTGCAATAGGGGGGAACTAATACAATGGCGTATGTTTCTAGACATCAATAAGTAGGCATCAAGTAGCCCTCCTAACCGAGATGGGATTTGTGCTCACTTTGGGCGCATTTTCCTACATTTTCTATATATACACTTATTTTATGAAAGGAAAGGTTGTGTTAGAAACCAGGACAATACCGAGAGGGAGAGTGAATCAATATTGTAGGATTTTGAACAATATTCTTTCATGTATAATGAAACTAGGACACCAATAATTTTTTTAGCAATTAATTCATATGAGTATGACATTCAAAATGCCTCTAAAAATCACATTATTTAAACCCCTACTAATACTAACCCAATACACCTTCCTAATTTACAAAACCCCTACTTTCACTAGGTATTGTAGGTGTCCATCTTTTCATTAACATTTTTTATACCCCTTTATATTTTTTCATTAACCTTAAGCTCAATTTTTTATACCTGCCAATAGAAAAACCATTTACCCCCTATTTTATTCTCAATATATTATGTCATTTTTTCCTCAATATATATCCCCCAATATGAATGCATGTGGTATGGTATTGCTTCCCCAATGAAGACCCCATGGAAATTTTTGGGAATATTTTACTGGATGCACTGAGACTACTTTGAATAAATCAATAAGATTCTAGTTCCTAATCATTTACAGTTTGTTGTGTATGTATGCTTTCCTTTTTCACAATATTTTTCCTTCCATTATATGTTCTGATTGATTTGACGTAAATTAATAAATCCAAAAAAATATAGAAGCCATCTCTGGAATCGAATATGCTTGAAATTATATAAAGTTATGGATTTGTAGGATATTTAATTTGTTTCAAATACACATGTATTTTTGTATGCATTCCTAGCAATATATCTTCAAACATCACACAAACATATTCACCATTTTCTAATTCTTAAGAATTAACATTCATTCTTCCAGCTTGATTTCATGGATTCTTAATTCCCTAATAAATTAAACCCTTCATATATTTTGTCATTCTTTCTAAGTTTTGATATGTGAACTCAAAATTTGTTTTGTTGAGATCCCAAAATGAGGTCTTAGGAGAATTAAGACATTACCGATTATTTCTTCTTACTAATATCACCCTCCCTGAAGATCATTTAGTATTGATTCCCTATCCAATAATTGTCTCTAGGTTACAACACCTTCCATCACAATCTCTTTTTGAAATTTCTCTTTTGCAATAGATATCAATGGATTATCTATCCATTTTGTCATCAAAATTTCACTAGAAAATTCATTCATAATCATATTATCATGTTCATTTAATGAAATCTTATTTTCTAAAGGAAAATAAATTAATTCAACAATTTCCTATGTCTTATCAAGAAATATATGTCATTTTTCTTCTTTTGTTTCCTATTTGAGAAACTCCTTCTCACTCATCATTAACACTTGACTACCAATCGTTGCCAATATGGCTTCATCCTTTAATGGGAGCAATGTGTTTCTCACCAACATTTTCAAAAGTTTATGTGTTACTCCTTCTATTGGCCATTGCTTTTATATCATATTGCAAGGGTATGCCTAACACAACGTGGTATACATTCGTGGGCATCATGTCACAATGTACTTTATCTTTGTAGCATACAATTTGGAACTTCTTGCGCTATATAACAACACCCCCCCCCCCCTCGATTTTAATTTTTAAACTCTTAGTCTTAAAATGCTAAATAAAATGGGTCCCCTTTAGAATATAAATAAAAGAAATAAACTTTTGAGTAAAATAAATTTTCCATAAAAGTCATTTGAAAATTGCTTTTAGAGTATTTAGGACCGCTCATCGCAAATCACATTTCTTTAGAACCCGTGAACACCCATGGAGATCTTGTGATGTGATCAAAGTCATATCAAAGCCCTCATAGTTTTAATAAAAATAAGCCATTTATAAAAAACACGATATGATGTGACTATCGTGCCTCGCACATCATTAATCCCACGGAATGACTTAAAGTGGCATTGAAAACTTGCGATGCGATGAGGCTATCGCAATCACATATCGTTGATTCATAGGGAAACATCCAAACACTCCATTGAAAACTTGTGATGCGATGAGGCTATCGCAATCACATATCACTGATTCATAAGGAAACATCCAATACACTGCATTGAAGAATCACGATGCGATTTAATTATTGCATGTCGCGCTCTCGATAAAAGCAAAGTGATAAATACTATGAATACATGCAGTAAAGGGATAAATCGATTATAAAGAAATAATGTGATTTGCCAAGATTGAAACACGTTGTCTCCCCATGCCATCTCAACACTCATCGCAATCGCAACTATGCAAACAAACCTTTTGAGTGTGGCGCTTGTAACTCTTGATTTGCGATACATGATTATTACACAAATATTAAAATAATGCAATCGCTGATTGCAAATCATAGAGTCATGGCACCTATTCTAAAAAAAGAAGACCATTATGAGACTTCCAACACGACATATGGTTTCGGCATTAAAGTTTCACGTTGGAAGTTACGGTAAAACATTAAGGAGCAGTTATGGGTAAGTCCTTTGAAGATTTCATCCATGATAGCTAAGTACAATATAACATCTTATGCATCTAATGCACTTTACTGTGTTTGGTCTATAATTTGTATTATCTCTTCTCAATTTTTTCAACTGTTACGCTCCTCTTTCTCATTTTTCAGAGCTGACTGAGAATCACAATCAGGCAGGATGTCTAAGAAATCTCGAAAGGAAAAGGCCCCCATTATAGTGGAATAGGCACCATCAAAATTGGTGCTAAATGTAGATGCTACCTATCTAGGCCTTGGTAAAATCTCGTGGGAAGGCATATATGATTTACTCGAAGGAGAAAATCCAATGGAGATAGAAGAAGAAGCAACAGCTAATGGAATTGATTGAACAGAAAGCACGCTCAATGTTTTGGCAAGCTCCTTCCTCCATAAAATAGCAGCCCGAGCCAAAGTTTTACCATATAATGATCTAGTGAGATGGGTAATATAAAGTATTAATATAACAGACAGAGATTTCTTCACAACTAATGGGAGGATGTTCAGGACATTCAAGCCTGAAGATGTCAAGAAGATGTATCATTTGTCGGATCCCCAACGGCACTACAACAAGGCATTTCTGGAAGCTTTCGCTAAGGAGAATGACATAGAGTCAGACCCTATCAAATAGTGGAGACATTTTCCAAACAAGCATAAATAGGAATCCTCTGGTATGTACTCTGTGGACTCCTTAGCATCTCCATATTGTTATGCTACTGCAATGGCATGTAGGCTCTTTGGAAGCCCCAATTTTGCTAGGTTTTCTATAGAAATGGTCATTAAAAAAATAAGCAATCAACTCCTTTATTATGGATTGGGCAACCATTCTATCGGATAAAATGGTCAGTCAAATATTAGATTATAGAAGGAATAGATTTGTCAACACCCTAGTAGTGCCCCCATTTTATATGAGCGCCTACATAATGGACACAATCTGTTTTAATTCTGACTTTCCCATTCTAGGTTGGAAATGGACTGTTTAGGATCAAAACCCCATTCATATTTATCATAAGTATTTATGGAAGTCTGACTAAAAGAATCATATATACATAATTTTCCATGGTTTTGTTTTACCTGTTCATCAAGCCATTTTTAACAAACGTACTCCTCGGGTGTCTGACGAGACTAGCATTGATTTAACTTCAATCAACAGTTGGTTCGGGGAGGAAAATTTCACCTATATTAGGGTTTTGGTAGTATTACAGACCTTCATGTCCTTCCACTCTATATTCTAGATGAGCTATTAGCTAGGGAAATAGCATACCAGATAGTGGAAAAAGGGATGACTAGAAACCTTAAAGACTCTAAAAAAAAGTGTGACCTCCATTTCCCCTCCATTGTGGCACTCACACATTGCATGATTTTAAACATGCTGAGAAAGAAGAAAAGAAAACTAAGGATATGAGTCTAGCAGTGATTCCTAAAAGACAGTATGATCCAAATAAGGTCACTTACAATTTCACCAGTCAAGTGAAATTAAATTTATACATGAGGAGCATGAGTTTGATGATGTTGGAAATAATACTGAGAGGGGGGGGGGGGGGTGAATTAGTATTATCAAATCAATATAACTTTTTCATTTCCATACTCAGATTCATATACACTACTTTAGTGAAGGGAACCTACATGTACACGCAACTGTGTCTAATGCAACTAGTGTATATCCAGTAAACTTATGATTTAGTTAATCCATTAAATGTTGATCTTTAGTTAGTGCATCAGAACTTTTATTAACCATATGAACAGTAAACAGGTGCAGTAAAACAGAATAGATCATCACACACAAGAAGCACACATGAACACCATGATGTAAGGTGGAAACCCAATGTGGGTGAAAACCACCTGCTGCAAGTCATCTCTATATTCTTTTAATAAGAAACTTCTTTTTACAATATTTCTGTACTGGTGCAGTCTTATACCAATACACAGGCTTATACCTGCAAAAGGCTACAACCTTCTCTCATTCTCTAGACTCTCCTGGAAGGGAGCTACAACCCCTTAGCTCTTGTACTAGCTGATCCATTTACTAGTATGTAGGTGCCAGCCTACTGAAATGCTCCAACCTTTACTCGTTTTCCAGCTGCTACTGGAAGGGAGCTACCACCCCCTTAGCTCTTGTACTAGCTGATGTACTAGTACGTAGGTGCCAACCTACAGAAGGCAACAACCTTCTCTTTCTTCCTCTAGGTACCACATTTCATAAATTTTCAGACTGGATACCCCTGAAGCACAACACCATAATCTGAAATGCCACATTTCATCCAATTTTCATACTGGACCCATCAATATCATTGAAGCACAAAATCAATCAACACTAGAATCATCAATCTCGGAATCACTCAATACTGAATCACTGAAACCCTGTCAACAAACTGTAATCACTAGAACACAGAACTCTGCAACAATATTCAGAACCAACTGTATCATCAGAAATCATGCATACGCTACTTGGAAGAGCCAAACCAGTGTGTATACGCAACTTCACCAAAGTGAACCAGCATATATGTCAACAATTACTTACTGATAGCTTCGCTGCACTTCCTGACTTCATACATACCCAGATCATTACATATACAAGGATAATACATATGTCAGCAACCAGATCTAGTCCATCAGATCACATAAAGATAAGTCATTATGATCCCGATCCATTATAGATCTCATCCATCAAAACTGAAGCTAAACATAATCAACCAATCTGAATATGCAGAATACTGACACCAGTAAAAAGTCACCAAAACTCAGACTTTGCATCAACAACCAGAACCACCTATAACTTCAAACATCATAGTTCATATTGTATATGCTACTTAGATGTATCTAACCTGTGTATGTATGCTCTTTTATCAAATTCAACCAGCGTATACATCTGTAAATATTCATTCATGTTTTGCAGCTATTTCTATGTTAAGTTATACCCAGATCAGAAAATTACATGCGTCAGTATACAGATCTAGAACAAATGTATTCAAACCATATAGAGATGATTCACTCCAAACCATTGGATCCTGATCTATCCTTAGATCTTGTTCTCCATCAACCGGTGAGGTTCCTCCTTAGCTCAAATCAAGCAAAGCATCATGAACCCATAACCTGCATACTAGATCTCATACTTCATCAGATATTCAAGACTTTCTCAATGCCCTTGCCTAATGATCTTCTTCTCCTTCTATAGTCTTAGGCCTTACTCAATACCATGGTCCAAAACCATTGAGAACCAATACCAGGGACCCAATACCTGGGTTCAACACTTCGGACGCAATACCAAGGACCAAAACCATAGGTCTAAATACCACGGACCCAAAAATAAGCTTTCCCACATGTACGCGCTTTTCCGTGCATGAAAGTGCGTGCATACACATACGCAACTTTTGATCAGCAATCCCGCGTGTATACTAACCTTTGTATATAGTGAACCTGCGTGTATACCCTACTTGGTATATAGTGAATCTGCATATATACGCGACTTGGTATATAGTGAAACTGTGTGTTGTTGGGTCCCTATAATACTAGTGATTACCCCATTACTATTGTAGTTATACCCCTTATTTATATTGTTGTGCCCCCATTGCCCCCATATTGTTATTAATGTGCCCATAGAATCCCTCTATTGTTATTTTTGTGGCTTTATATTATTATTGTTAGGTCGGCTGGATTATATTGTGACTCCTTAGACTCCTATATATAGAAAGGAGGTTTTGTCATTTGAATCATCCAAGAATTGTTTATTTATGTAATGTAAAGGAGGTTTCCCCCTCGAAGAGGCTGAATTCTAAGGCGTGGATCTCTCAATTCTATCTTTTTGTGAGCTGGTTTCATAACATTTGGTATCAGAGCCTTGGATTCTAGGGTTTCGCTGCTCCAAACAGGTCATCGTGGAATTTTCGCTATAACTTTTTTTTTGTGACGTTTCAGAAGTCGCAAAAAAAACCCATTTGAGAAGAAATCTCGCTGAACCTTGGGACCGAATTTCAAATCTTTTTGCGTGATATTGTCGGCGATATGATCTGAGGAAGTTGGTCTTTTTGCAGACTCCTGAATTACACTCAAAATAGGTGACCTGGGGAAAATCGTCATAACTTTCTTTCTGAGCATCGGATTGAAATTTTGTAAGAAGGTACAGAAAGAGGACAGACTTTAGTTTTCTTTCATATATTTTTCAGAGTCAAAGGTTGAAACAGTGACACGTGGCACTTCATACAATTTCGCTCTACTGAACTAGTCTATAATTAGGTCACTGCAGGAGATTGTGCATAACTCTTTCTTGGAGAATCCAATTTGGATTAGACTAGTGGCATTGGAAAGAGGAAATAGAAGGCTATTACAGGTCACAATTTCAGAACTGGATGATTCGAAATTACAGAGATACATCAGATTCAATATCAGGCTTCTACAAAGTAAAAAAAAGGTGTGTAGTTTTTTTTTTAATTTTTGGCATAAGCTTGGTTTGAAGGAATTCAAAGGGCATAGTAAAGCATTATTATCGGTAACTGATGCCCCAAGGAAAGAAAATGCAAACACCTAGTAAGGAACCTGAAAGCTCTAGCATGACTCATGAAGAAGAGGAAGAAATGCTACATGATATATCAAAATTACAAGAACAAGTGCAACAAATGTCACGCTCACAAAAGCTAACAGATGCTAAGATAAATGGCGTGGAATCTAAGATAAAGGGCATAGAAGCTAAGATGGATGATCTGAAGACAGATTTGAGGACAAATTTGAAGACATACATGGCAGATTTGAAGACAGATTTGACAAATTTTCTACAAGAAATACTTACTAATGGTGAAAAGGGTGTAAAGGAAACTCATGATGTGAACAAAAGAAATGTTAATCATGATTCCATAGACTCTAATGTTGGATCGAAGACCCACCATATTCCAAAAATCGATATGAGGAAGTTTGATGGCAAGGATCCCGCCACATGGATATTACAGATGGAGCAGTTCTTCGATCTCAATAATGTGCAAAACACACAAAAGGTACGTATGGCAACTTTATATTTGGAACCAAATCAATTTGTATGGTATCAATGGCTTTGCTCTCGTAAACAATTTATCACTTGGGCAATTTTTACGGAAGAATTGATAGCACATTATGAGGATACAAAAAGAAACACTTTTTTTAGCCAATTGATAAGTCTCAAACAAAAGGGTTCAATAATGGAGCACATTGAGGAGTTCCAAAAATTGAACATAAGGGTAAAAGATATTCCAGAGGAGCATAGGATTGATGTGTTCATAGGGTCTTTAAAGGATAATATCCAACATGATGTTCGCCTTTGGGAACCTGATTCATTAGAGAAGGCATTCAGGTTAGCAAGAAAAATGGAAAGCAAAATTATGGCAACCAGGAAGCATACCACTCACAACTATAAAGATGGAAGTGTTGTTGCCCCTAGTCTTCCACAACCTATAAGGTTGACACCACAACAATTGGAAGAAAAAAGAGCAAAAGGGCTTTGTTACAGTTGTGATAGCAAATACACTAAAGGTCATAAGTGTGCTGAGAAGAAATTATTCTACATAGATTGTGAAGAGGAAGAAGAAAAGGAGCAAGAAAGGTCAAAAGAAGAGGATATACTCCAGGAACAAAGCCTAGATGAAGAACAAATAAATCCAACCATATCTTGTAATGCATTGGCGGGAATTACCACTCCTCAAACCATCAAGATAGAAGGACAAATCAAGAAGAAAAAGGTAATAGTGTTGATTGATTCAGGAAGCACCCACAATTTTATTCATTGTAGGGTAGCAAAAGAATTGAATTGCTTCCTATATCCAGCACCAGAGTGTCAAGTGATGATTGCAAATGGAGGAACAATAAATTGCTCTGGAAAGTGCCATAATATCAAGCTATCCATGGGAGAATATGTATTGACTAGCCCAATGCTTTCCATTCCAATGGGAGGTGCTGATGTTGTACTAGGAGTCCAATGGCTACAATCCTTGGGTACAATAGCTTTTAATTTTCAAGAACTTTTCATCAAATTTTCTACGGAAGGAAAGGAAGTTGAATTAAGGGGTATTGCAGGGAAACCAGGAAAGATAATCAGCTCTAATGGTATGACAAAGCTTCTAAAAAGGGAGCAAAGAGGTGTAATTGCACAATTATGTTCGCTAGATGTTTCCACATTAGAATCATCTATTTCTCCAGATCTCCAAAAAGTCCTGGACAATCATTCCAAGGTATTTGAGACTCCCAAAGGTCTCCCACCTATGCGTGATCATGATCATGCTATTCATCTGATTCCAGGAAGTGTTCCTCCAAACATCAGGCCGTACAGATATCCCTATGTCCAAAAAAGTGAAATTGAACGTATGGTTGCAGAAATGCTAGAGGCTGGTATAATTCAACCGAGTCAAAGTTCTTTCTCTACTCCAGTAGTATTGGTGCACAAGAAGGATGGATCATGGCGCATGTGTCCGGATTATAGGGAGCTCAACAAGCTCACTATTAAAGATAAGTTCCCCATTCCTGTCATTGATGAATTACTGGATGAATTGCATGGATCAATTTACTTCACCAAGTTGGATCTTCGTTCAGGATATCATCAAATCAGAATGAAGATTGAAGACATTCCGAAAACGACATTTAGAACTCATGAGGGTCATTATGAATTTTTGGTCATGCCTTTTGGCCTTACCAATGCACCTTCAACATTTCAAGGTTTGATGAATTCAATTTTCAAACCATTCCTTAGAAAATTTGTGTTAGTATTTTTTGATGATATACTAATCTACAATAAGTCTTGGAAGGATCATGTTGAACATGTTGACAAGGTGCTACAACTATTGGAGGAGAAACAATTATATGCCAAAAGATCCAAATGTTTCTTTGGAGTCCAGGAGGTGGAATATTTGGGTCATATTGTATCTCATGAAGGAGTTAAGGTAGACCCTAGCAAAATTAAAGCCATTAAGGAATGGAAAATCCCCACATCCATAAAGCATTTGCGAGATTTCTTGGGTTGACAGGGTATTATCGCAAGTTTGTTAAGAATTATGGGAGAATAGCAGCACCTCTAACAACATTATTGAAGAAAGATGCATTTTCATGGACTCCGGAAGCAACAAAGGCCTTTGAACATCTTAAAGAGGCAATGTGCCAAGCACCGGTCTTAGCTACACCGGACTTCACAAAAACCTTTATTGTGGAATGTGATGCTTCAGGAAATGGAATTGGTGCTGTTCTAATGCAAGATGAAAGACCCATTGCTTTTGAAAGTCGTCCAATCAAGGGAAAGTTTTTAAGCAAAGCTATTTATGAGAAGGAAATGTTGGCAATACTCCATGCACTTAAGAAATGGCGACCCTACCTAATGGGAAGACACTTCAAGGTAAAAACGGATCATGATAGCCTTAAATACTTTTTAGAACAAAGATTATCCTCTGAAGAGCAACAAAAGTGGGTCACAAAGATGTTGGGTTATGACTTTGAAATCATCTACAAAAAAGGGAAGCAAAATGTGGTGGCAGATGCACTCTCAAGAAAGGATGAGGATGTGGAAGCATTGTTGTTCTCTATTTCTATTATCCAACCAGATTGGATAAATGAAGAAAGGGAGGAATGGAAGAATGACGAAGAAGTGTGGGCACTTATTCGAAAGCTACAACAAGATTCCAGTACGTCTGATACATTTAGCTGGAAAAATGATTCGTTATGGTACAAAGATCGCTTATACCTCTGTAAGAATTCCCAGCTAAAACAAAAGATTCTTATGGAATTGCACACTTCTCCCTTAGGAGGGCACTCAGGATTTTTAAAAACTTACCACAGGGTTAAGAAGGAATTTTTTTGGGATGGCCTTAAATCAGATATTCAAAAGTTTGTGGCAGAATGTTTGGTTTGCCAACAAAATAAAGTTGAAACAATTAAGACACCGGGTCTATTACAACCTTTATCCATTCCAAGCCAACGTTGGGAGGAGGTTTCAATGGATTTTATCACAGGTTTACCCAAGTCTGAGGGAAAGAGTGTCATCATGGTGGTAGTTGACAGACTTACCAAGTATGCACACTTTTGTGCATTATCACATCCATTTAAAGCCAGTACAGTTTCTACTGCATTTATGGAAACAATTCAAAAGCTACATGGAAACCCAAAGATTATTGTAAGTGACAGAGATCCCATTTTCACTGGAAATTTTTGGACAGAATTATTTTCTTGTCTTGGTACTCAGTTAGCTCATAGCTCATCTTATCATCCTCAATCTGATGGGAAAACTGAGATAGTAAACAAATGTTTGGAAGGATATCTTCGTTGCTTTGTATCTGATAAACAGACACAATGGGTCAAATGGTTGCCTCTGGCTGAATGGTGGTATAACACTTCCTTTCATACAGCAACAAAAATGACCCCATTTATGGCACTTTATGGGTATCAACCACCATCCATCACATCATATTTAAGAGAAAATTCTAAGGTTCAGGCAGTGGAACATCACATCGAACATCAACAACAAGTCCTCCAACTCTTAAAGGATAACCTCGTGTTGGCACAGAATAGAATGAAACAACAGGCAGATCAACATCGCAGTGAAAGAAGTTTTGATGTAGGTGATTGGGTATTCCTACGGCTACAACCATATAAGCAAATGTCCCTCAAGCAAGCTAAGAAGGATAATAAATTATCACCAAAGTATTATGGTCCGTACAAGGTGTTGCAAAAGATTGGTACTATGGCATACAAATTGGAGCTTCCTGCAGCATCTCGATTGCACCCAGTTTTCCATGTTGGGTCCCTATAATACTAGTGATTACCCCATTACTATTGTAGTTATACCCCTTATTTATATTGTTGTGCCCCCATTGCCCCCATATTGTTATTAATGTGCCCATAGAATCCCTCTATTGTTATTTTTGTGGCTTTATATTATTATTGTTAGGTTGGCTGGATTATATTGTGACTCCTTAGACTCCTATATATAGAAAGGAGGTTTTGTCATTTGAATCATCCAATAATTGTTCATTTATGTAATGTAAAGGAGGCTGCCCCCTCGAAGAGGCTGAATTCTAAGGCGTGGATCTCTCTTTTCTATCTTTTTGTGAGCTGGTTTCATAACATGTGTGTACACAACTTGGTATATAGTGAACCTACGTATATACTTTTCTTTCTTTATTCTTTGTAGTCTGATCATCAATTCTTTGCTACTGACTTGCTACACTATGATCTGTCATCTGTGTGAGTTGCCATCAAGGACAACACTTGTATCATAATGCCAACAGATGATTTATTTGCTTCAATAGAGTTATTCTCACAAGTAACTCATCTGGCAAGATTCAAACTAGGAGCCACAAAGATGGATAAATTCATGGAATACAGGACACAAAGGTTACAAAAATTGCCTCTATATTTATTGAATACTACCCCCACTGTTAAGAAAACAGAGCACAATGGGGAACAAACTATTGAAGAGATTTCTGGGAAAGGGGAAACAATTGAAAAAACTAGTGAACCCCTTAGCACAGATGTTAATATTGACCCCATCTTGATTAGAGAATGGGAGCAGTTTGATCAACAGATCAAAAGCCAGAGCGACCCCCAAAACATTATCACATCAGAATCACTCGCAACACAACAACCCATCATTACTGAGAGTGTGATTGAAGGGACACCAAGTACAGACATAGCTCAGAAAGAGATTGAAATAATCCCTGAAAATCCTTCAGGATAAATTACATTAAATATTGAGGAAATACCACCTTTGGATGTATTTTACAGCCCAAAGCACAAGGCTGTAGTCAAGAGATAGAGGAAAAAGAGGAAAATTGACCAGACATCATCCACAACTCCTTAATCTGAATTTATGAATGTTGTATGGAAGGATTCAGAGTTCAATCCTTTTGAGGATTTGACTAAGTTATCCCAATTTGCAGGGGCTTACACAGCTGCTACAATTGATAAGGCCACTAAAATTAACGAATTAATAAAAGAAAAAGATCAAAGGATTACTCAGCTTGAAGAGCAAACAACAGTAGAACAATAGAATATTAATCAGCTTGAAGAATAGTTGGCAGAAGAAAAAGAAAAGAATGAGCAACTTAAAGTACAATTAAACCTAGAGAAATTGAAGATTGATCAACATGCCATCCAAAAACAACAATAGTTGTCCCAATAGCTCAGACAACTTCAATTGACACATCAACAATAAATGAAGGATAAAGAGGGGAAAATCTCACAACTACAACTATATATAGAACAGTTCAGAGATTATCCTAAGGTCGAGGAATTTAAGAAGGAAGCCCTAGAAGCAAATAAGGCCTTATCGCAAAATCTCAATCTACTTTGCCATAAAATATCTCTTGTTGACCCATTATGCATCATAACTACATCGTTGATTGATCAAGCAGTTAATACGAGATTAGAATTTGAGGATGCAGATGACAAGGTCACAAATTTCCTCTCCTGGCAAAGCACAATGGAAGGAAGAGCTGCTAACCTACCGAAAATTCAAGAGTTGCATTAAGAAATATTGTTTTCAGAATGGGAAACACAGTTGATAAACAAAAAAAGGGCTACTTCCAGGACCAAACCTATAATGAGCAATGTGATTGAGCTCGTAAGTGATAATTTATATGGAGCCAATTCGATTTCTCATTGTTCCCTAGGATAGCTTCCAAAAGCGAAAGTGTTAGAAAATCAATGGAAGCAGGATTTGGCCACCAAAGATGAACAACTCAGCAAAGTACAAAGCTTTACTTGGGATGCATATTGGACCTTTTTTGTTAAGCCTCACAGCCAACAGATGACCATCAAATTCCTTGCCGATGTTGTTGATCACATGGTGCCTGAGCTTTTAGATGCCACATACACGGGACAACTACACTCTAGGATGAGTCATCCTCTGGAAATTCTAAACATGTTCTCAATTTTTCAGTTGTGGATATAGGAGAAGAAATAGATACAATGAATCTTTTCAGAGGCAATCACACTACTATTTTTGCAACTCAAATCCCAGATTTTAATGTTTATAGTTCCAACAACTCTAAGTGATTTTTGTTGAAAGTTTGTTTTAGTTCTATTATATAAACCCTTTCATGTTATTGAAGAAAGGTTCCTTAGTTTGTTAAAAAAAAATAGACTTGAGAAGTTGCACCTCTGCACTTCTAAATTTATTTTTTATGAGCAGTGGATCAAGGTTTCGGATTTTTGTGAAAGAACTTTTTCAAGACCAGCATTTTTGTATCTCCAGGAAGTTTCTGGAATAAAGAGGTGGAACCAGAATGTTATTTACATATCAAGACTCAAATGCATCCAGTATTTCTATCATTGTTCTTTCCATCTTGATTTAATTAGCATTTCATTTAATTTTCTATTGTTGATGTATTCACAAACTTCAAGCAATTCTATATTGAGTCACTTATGAACGATTTAGAATTGTTACATTAGAGATATATATCAATGATAAATATTACGATTTCATGTGATATGTTTTTAAAATTACTTTGTTTAATTTCTTAAACAAAGTAATCATTATTTAAATGCATCTTTCTATGGATAAGTAAATAATCTATATGATTGTTTGTTTGCTAGGAATTATCAAAAATCGCATTGTTATAAGATTAACTGGGTTATATAGGTATATTTGTATATTTTAAAGTCATATATTAAACCATCTACCACCTTTGATATATATTTTAAAACACTCATTCATTAAACCACACATTATTGGGAAACTGGTCCCATAATATCCAATCAGAGCCACCATCCCAAACAACAAAGGAGTTGTATTAAGGTCCAGATCAGGTGGTTATCCCCCAATGTTGGTGCTATGATTTTAGAGGAATCAACATTTTTTGTGCTAGAAGGAGGGCCTAACTGTGAATGGCGAGTAAATCTAAATCCACAGGTTGTTCTAAGAGTAAAACTCCCTCACCATCTCCTCCAACTTCTCCTTCATATTCTAAATCTCCTATTCCTAAGCGAGAAGTTGGAAAGAATAATACAATACCCACTACTGAAATCCTAAACACACCAGACAATTCTTCTCCTGAACCCCGTGAAGCACAGTCTATGATTCATAAACTACAAGGGTTTTCGATATGCCAAGAAGAATTTGAGTTATGCCAAGGTAGTTTGACTTCACAACATATCCCATCGCAACGGCTTACTAGAGAAAAGAGTGAAAAACTTGGTATTCCACCAAACGAATTTCCTCTACCATGTCGAAAAATGGCTAGGAAGACACCATCAGAATCTAACAGTGAGACTTTTTCCTCATCATCATCTATTCCATCCATACCATTGCAAGGTCATCCATCCATTTCCCAACTTCAGATCATAGTCCAAACAGGAACAGAAACTTCAACATCCTCTACCTAATCGCCTTCAACTGCTTCTTCACCCTCTTCTACTATTAGCTCAACAATGGCACATAATCAACCTCAACCAAGGCCATGGACCAACCCAAGAGCTGTCAGAATGCTTGCACCTTTGAGCCAATTACCAATACATTCTGAGAAATGGTTACCAAAATTTAATCCTGACATTGGCCTGTTAGCAGAAGAACATATAAATAATTTCATGTTATCAATCAACTTGAATGGAGTAACAGAAGAAGATGTTGTTGTTAGACTATTTCCATACACTCTACAAGGAGCGGCAAGATTGTGTTACTTTTCATTACCACCAGGGTCTATCAATAGTTGGGATCCTTTTCAGGAGCAATTTCTAACTAAGTTTGGAGACAATAGGTCTACTGCCACTTTGATTAATGATCTCTCCAATCTGAAATCCGAATCAAAGGAACCCATCAAAGACTTCAACTCACGCTTTAATAAGTTGTTGAATAAAATTCCTGCGACATC
Organism: Pinus tabuliformis; assembly: GCA_031772625.1. Classification (NCBI taxonomy): domain Eukaryota; kingdom Viridiplantae; phylum Streptophyta; class Pinopsida; order Pinales; family Pinaceae; genus Pinus; species Pinus tabuliformis. The sequence continues at coordinate 565,720,966 of CM062817.1, forward strand.
CAAGCCTAGTGAGGAAGTCCGAAATGAATGGTATATCTCTGCCTTGCCTTCAAACATAGCCATCTTCGTTGATAGGGCTACTAAACCAACATTAGCAGAAAATATGAAGGAAGCAATCGCTGTTGAAAAACGTATCCTTGCTTTGGAAAAGAAAAATGCTATAGAAGAAAGGAAATCCAAAAAAGTTACCTTTAGAGATGATTCAAAGAAGAAAGCAGTCAAGGATCCATATGACATGGAAGGTTTACAAAAAGTTCTTAAAACTATGTCTAATGAAATGGTTGAAATAAAAAAGCAGGTAACTGAGACTTCTACAAAAAAACCTTTTAGGAACTTTAAAAGAAATTAGCCAACTGATCCTAAACCACCTAATGTTGTATCTAATGCAGAATCTGATCTGGATGATGATGAAGATGAAGATACCATTTTATCAACTGAAGAAATAGAATAAGATGAAACAGTTGAATGTCATGGAATGTGGGACTTTATCTTACCCAATTCTAATAATGAAAGTGAACAGGAAGCTCTCCCAGTAAATACCAGAAGCAAAAGTATAGCTGAGCCTAATCAGGCAAATTCTAAGAAGAAAAACTCAAGTCCTGTTACTAAAGATAAAGCTCCCATAAAGAAAACTCCAGTTGCACCTCCCCATAATCAACCATGTTCCTCCAATCCTCCCTCATCATCTAAAATGCTAGTAGTTTCAGACTCCATGGATTATAACATTTTCGAGGACATGAAGAAGACTTGAGAAAATATTTCTTTGCATGAACTTAGCAAGCTCAAACATCAACAAAAGTTGCTACTTAAAGAATTAAATGTCGTACCTTCTTCTCCTCTTCCAACTAGTGTATTATCCAAGGCTGCTAAAGGATCAGGTAAGCCACCATCTGATAAGGTAGATGCTATTGATTCTGTTTTAATTGAGGATAGGCCAAATTCTCATACTCCTCATTTTCTCTTGATTTATGAGATCTAAAATAGAAATTTGCATAACTGCTTGATAGATTCAGGGGCTTCGTCAAATATAATGCTAGCCTCAGTTTGCTCCAAATTAAATATTGAGCCCTATAAGTTTGCAGTTCACATTGTTAAATTAGATTGAACTAAGGTACAAGTTTTAGGAGAGATACATTCAGTTACTATCAGATTAGTAGTTGATCCCAGGGTTGTCCAAAGAATTGATATATTAATTGCTGACATCCCTGAGTTTTATGGTTTGATCCTTAGCAGAGATTGGTCTGAAAAACTTCACGGTTACATTTCGACTGATTGGTCTCACATGTAGCTTCCCTATAATGGGAAACCAAATCAAATCAGAATAGATCGAAAAAAACTTTTGACTCAAACAATAACTGAGTTTGAACAAGAAAATCAACCTGTAGCCTTCAATAATAATATTCTCGGAAACTATTTGGCTGAGTCATTTTTTTGCAATTGTAATGCTCAACAATCTCCTTTTCCTATTAATAGTGTCATATGGCAAATTGAAAATTTCTCTCATACTGATACCTCAAAGCGTGTTAGTGTTGCAGATGAACTTGTAAATAAGCCTTTATTTTTGTCTTTGTATTTTTATGGATCAAAATCCATTGACGATGCAGGAGCAGGATGTATTTTAGTTAGTCCAGAAGGGGAAAAAAAATGTGATCATGTAGATTAGAATTTGAGTGTACCAATAACACTGCGGAATATGAGGCATTGATTCAAGGGCTCTATAAAGCAATAGGCCTGAATATCCAATATCTGAAAGTATTTGGTGATTCCGAAATTGTCATTAAACAAGTAAGAAATACTATCCATTGTCTCTCGAGTCATCTCAAACATTATCAATTACTTGTTCAAGATCTCATAACTCATTTTCTGGCATTTGACATTTCTCCTATTCCTAGATCATAGAATGCAGCAGTCGATCTTTTGGCTAATGTTGCTTCTAAACTCCTTCCATCCAAGGATTATAGTCTAGATAGATTTTCAATTGAATTAATTATTTGACTATCTGTCCTAGATAATGTCACCAATTGGCGAGTATTTAATCATGATGAGGATATCTTAAATTTCATGATTTCTGAAGGATCTTATGACGATCAGATTATTGAGGAAAGTGATCATGATATTCAATTAAAACAAAGACTCAATGAAAATCCTATTCCTAAATCTATGGTCAAGCTAGAAGATCTTTATGATATTAAGGATAGATTCAAAAAGGTCACTAATGCAAAACTTCAAAGTTCTACTTTAAGGTTTGAATTAGTAAATCTTGGCACTGAGGCCAAACCCTAGAATGTCAATCTAGGACTTGGACTTTCATCAGAGGAAATATTTTCTTTCATCAGATTACTAAAAAAATACAAAAACATTTTCACTTGGAATTACGAAGATTTGAAAACTTATGATACCTCTATCATTCAACACACAATTCCAATGATTTCTGATGAGAAACCTGTACAACAGAAGCTAAGGAAAATTCACCCAAATCTTGAAAGTCAAATCAAAGCAGAGTTGAATAAACTCCTTAAGGCTAAAATAATCTTTCCTATCAAACATTCTAAATGGGTCTCAAACTTAGTACCTGTAAGGAAAAAGAATGGTGATATTAGGATTTGTATAGATTTTAGAAATCTCAACAAAGCATGTCAGAAAGATAATTTCCCATTTCCAACCATGGAACAAATACTTCAATCAGTTGTTGGCTCAGAGTTAATGTCTTTTCTTGATGGTTTTTTAGGATATAATCAGATACTAGTACATCCAGATGATAGATTAAAGACTAGATTTCGAACTAAATGGGGAACATATGTTTATCAGAAAATGCCTTTCGGTTTGATAAATGCTGGAGCTAATTTCAAATGAGCCTTGGATATAGCCTTCAAAGGTTTGATCAATAGAATAGTCATTGTTTACTTAGATGACATAACTGTCTATTCTAAGAAAAAGACCAATCATCTGCATGATTTAAAACAAATCTTTGAATGCTATAAAAAATATGGGATTTATTTAAATCCAAAGAAATCATTCTTTGCTCTTAGTGAAGGTAAGGTCTTAGGGTTCATTGTATCCAAAGATGGCATATACATTGATCCAGATAGGATAAAAGAGATTTCTAATATTCCTTTGCCACATAACCAGAAATATATGCACTCATTTTTGGGATAGATAAATTTTGTGAACAGATTTGTTCCTGATTTTTCTTAGATAGTTTTACCCTTGCAATCTATGATTAAGAAAAATTCAGTTTTCAAATGGGGACATAACGAAAAAGAATCTTTTGACTCGATCAAACAAGCAATCATTAATTCTCTTGCATTAAATACTCTGAATTTTTCAAGTCATTTTATTTTGTATACTTTAGCCACTGAAACATCTTACGCTGTTGTTTTAACACAGATCAATGACTAGCAAGTAGAAGCACCCATATCTTTCTTTAGTTCTAATTTGCAAGGTGCTGAGCTCAACTATTCCAAAGTTGAAAAACAAGCTTTCGTTGTATTTAACTCTATCAAACACTTTAGACCATTTCTCCTAAAGACACATACTAAAGTGATAGTCCCATTCTCTGCAGTGATATAATTGCTCGTTCAAAGGGAAGTAGGAGAGGAGAGAGCTAACTAGGTAACAACTTTATAATAATATGATATTAATATTAAACCAACAAAAATTATTAGAGGGCAAGGTTTTTGCAGGTTATTGGCAGGAGCTTCCAATATTCCAGACCATGAAGATTCAAACAATACTGCACAAGTAAATGAGATAAGTATCATTAATTCTGAATCTCAATATGTTGATCTTATCTTTTACTTGAAAATTGGATATGCTCCCCCTAAATTAAATTACAAAAACAAACGTGCCTTAAGATTAAAAGAAAAACACTTTGAAATCATTAATAATGTGTTGTTCAGGAGAAATTATGATTCAATTTTATTAAGATGCCTGGAAAAAACTGAAGCACAAATGGTTTTACAGGAATTTCATGATGGCCCAGAAGGTGGACATTTTGGAGGAGACACTGCAGCTCACAAAATACTACATGTTGGATATTATTGGTCGACTTTGTTTAAAGATACCCATGACTACGTAAGGAAATGCAAGATATGCCAAACTGCTAGCGGAAGACAAAGGAAACTAGCCTTTCCTTTACAACCAGTAAATATTGAGCAACCATTTGAACAATGGGGGCTTGATATTATAGGAGAGATTGCTCCACATTCTTCCAAGCAACACAGATACATCCTCATGACCATGAACTACTTCACAAAAGTGGGTAGAAGCAATTCCACTAAAGGTAGCAAATTTTGATGCAATTATTGAATTTATTGACTAGTTCATCATTACAAGGTTTGGTTTACCTAACGCGCTTATTTTTTATAATGCATCTTATTTTTTTGGGAATAGTATAGTTGAATTTGCTCTTAAGAGAGGTTTTAAGTTAAAATACTTTGCAAATTACTATTCTCAAGGAAATGGCTTAGCAGAGTCAACTAACAAGAATCTCATCAAGTTTCTTAAAAGAACTTTTTATCAAAATAAAAGAAAATTGGCATAAATCTTTAATATTTGCATTATGGGCAGATCACATAACTTAGAAGGCCTCAATAGGTACTTCACCTTTTAGCTTGGTGTATGGGAAAGAAGCTGTAATACCACCAAATTTAGCATTCCCGTCTCTAGCCCTAATACAATTTATTGAAGAAATCCCTTCTTCCTCTATTCAATTAAGGTTTGATCAAATCCTTAAATTGGATGAGGAAAGAGAAGAGGCCAAAACTACTCATGCTAAACATTAACAGATCATTAAATCTTCTTTTGATACAAGTTTTACCGACTCAAAAAAATTATAGATTGGTGATCTCGTTTTGAAATGGGACAAAGCACATGAAGACAAAGGTAAGCATACCAAATTACAAAAGATCTGGCTTGGACCATTTCAGATAAGTGAAAAGATAGGCTCATCAATGTTCCTACTACAAGACTTATCAAGAAAGAGAGATTCTCTTCCTGTGAATGGGCTTATCTTAAAGAAATTATTTTCCTAAGGAGGTAACCCCTTCTTACCTGTATATATTCTTTATGCAAGCTAGTTTCTTTTAGGAAATAATGTTGTAAATAGTCTCCCATTGACTTTTCACTATTGAAAATTTCTTTGAAAGAATATTGTGAATACTGGCTTTCAAAAAATAGAAACTTTCAAGGAAATGATTACAGTTTTGGAAATTAGATAAAACATGAAACTCTGAGAACCTCTTTAAATTTGTGAAATCTTCCAAACCTAGAAAATACAGTAAATCATTTTGAAGTTTTATAATGTTAAGAAAGGTTATTTACAAAAATGTAAAGACTTTCTCTAGCTAAGCATCCACAACTCTAAATTTTTCATCCACAAAATCTTAAGGAGTAAGTCATTTACCCCATCCACTAGGTTTATGATTTTTCATAGTGTAATTCTAAAATATATCTGATTTAAAAGATAAGAGGTCTCATGACGAGCCTGCTTATCATGATCATAGGGAACTAATTAAACTGACATTACCAAAACTGCATATCAAAACAGGGTAATGACTTATAATCATAAGACAAGGGGTCTCATTACGAGCTAGCTTGCTCAATTCAATTACAATGAGTGAATGGCACTTTCATCATCTGGCTCCCAAACCAGGACAATGGCTTTTATTCAAAAAATGAAAAAGTAAAAATTAAAAAATACATGTAGACATATCTTTTGGATTTATCTTTCAAAAAGTTATACTCTTAGATGGATGGGAAAATGAATGACTGATGGTTAAAAGGTAACCCTGTCGAGACTATAGATGTTTGCTGGCAGTAGAGGCACTACCTGTGACAAAAGAGTAAATATAAAAAGATAAGATAGAAGATCCCCCTACTTTATCTTTAACAACCAATCAAAGCTTTAAGAAACCAAAAAATGTTTTTATTTTATCATAAGGGTTTGTACAAGAAGTTGCAAAATTCATATATTTTTATTTCAGAGTAAATTTTATCTAACCAATTCTTAGATAGTTGTCTTTTTCCTAAATTGATTCTACATAAGAAGTTTTAGAAATTTCATTATTTTTTGGAGATAACTGGTTCTCCTAGTGAATTGCCAATTGTTGTGCTATACAACAACCCCCCCCCCCACATTTTAATTTTTAAACTCTTAGTCTTAAAATGCTAAATAAAATGGGTCCCCTTTAGAATATAAATAAAAGCAATAAACTTTTGAGTAAAATAAATTTTCCATAAAAGTCATATGAAAATTTCTTTTAGAGTATTTAGGACCGCTCATCGCAAATCGCATTTCTTTAGAACCCGTGAACATCCATGGAGAGATTGTGATGCGATCAAAGTCATATCAAAGCCCTCATTGCAAATTTTTAGTCAAAATAAGCCATTTCTAAAAAACACGATATGATGTGACTATCATGCCTCGCACATCATTAATCCCATGGAATGACTTAGAGTGGCATTGAAAACTTGCGATGCGATGAGGCTATCACAATCGCATATCGCTGATTCATAGGGAAAAATCCAAACACTCCATTGAAAACTTGAGATGTAATGAGGCTATCGCAATCGCATATCACCGATTCATAAGGAAGCATCCAATACACTGCATTGAAGAATCGTGATGCGAATACATGCGGTAAAGTGATAAATCGATTATAAAGAAATAACGTGATTTGCCAAGATTGAAGCCCGTTGTCTCCCCATGCTAGCTCAGCACTCATCGCAATCGCAACTATGCAAACAAACCTTTTGAGTGTGGTGCTTCTAACTCCCGATTTGCGATACGCGATATTACACAAATATTCAAAAAATGCAATTGCTGATCGCAAATTGTAGAGTCATGACACCTATTCTAAAAAAAAAGACCATTACAAGACGTGATGTGACATATGGTTTCAGCATTAAAGTTTCACATTGGAAGGTACGGTAAAACATTAAGGAGCAGTTATGGGTAAGTCCTTTGAAGATTTCATCCATGATAACTAAGTACAATATAACATCTTATGCATCTAATGCGCTTAACTATGTTTGGTCTGTAATTTGTATTATCTCTTCTCAAGTTTTTTGATTGTTACGCTCCTCTTTCTCATTTTGCAAAGCTGACTGAGAATCACACAATCAGGCAAGATGTCTAAGAAATCTCGAAAGGCAAAGGCCCCCGTTATAGTGGAAGAAGCACCAGAAAAATTGGTGGTAATTGCAGATACTACCTGTCTAGGCCTTGGTAAAATCTCGTGGGAAGGATTATATGCTTTACTCAAAGCAGAAAATCCAATGGAGATAGAAGAAGAAGAAACATCTGATGGAACTGATCGAACAGAAAACACGCTCAATGATTTTGCCAGCTCCTTCCTCGATAAAATAGCAGCCCAAGCCAAAGTTTTACCATATAATGATCTAGTGAGATAGGTAATCGAAAGTATTAATAGCCGATGGGAGGATGTTCGGGACATTCAAACCTGAAGATGTCAAGAAGATGTATCATTTGCCAAATCCCCAATGGCACTACAACAAGGCATCTGGAAGCTTTCGCTAAGGAGAATGACATAGAGTTAGACCCTATCAAATAGTGGAGACATTTTCCAAACAAGCATAAACATGAATCCTTTGGTATGTACTCTATGGACTCTTAGCATCTCCGTATTGTTATGCTGCTGCAATGGTATGTAGGCTATTTGGAAGCCCCGATTTTGCTAGGTTTTCTATAGAAATGGTTCTATTAATAGGAGCATAAATCAACTCATTTATTATGGATTGGGCAACCGTTCTATTAGATAAAATGGCCAGTAAAATATTAGAGTATATAAGGAACAACTTTGTCAGCACCCGAGTCGTGCCCGCATTTTATATGAGCGCCTACATAATGGACACAATCTGTTTTAATTTGGACTTTCCCATTCTAGGTTGGAAATGGAATGTTCAAGATCCAACCCCTATTCATATTTATCATAAGTATTTATGGAAGTCTGACTACAAGAATCATATATACAGAATTTTCCGTGGTTTTGTTTTACCTATTCATCAAGACATTTTTAACAAACCTTCTCCTCGGGTGTTTGACGAGGCTAATATTGATTTAACTTCAATCGGGAGTTGGTTTGGGGAGGAAAATTTCACCTATATTAGGGTTTTTGTTAGTATTACAGACCCTCATGTCCTTCCACTCCATATTCCAGATAAGCTATTAGCTAGGGAAATAGCATACCAGATAGTGGAAAAGGGGATGACTAGAAACCTTAAAGACTCTAAAAAACAAGTGTGGCTTCCATTTCCCCTCCGCCATGGCACTTACACATTGCATGAATTTAAACATGCTGAGAAAGAAGAAGAGAAAACTAAGGATTTGAACCTAGCAGTGATTCCTAAAAGACAGTATGATCCAAACAAGGTCGCTTACAATTTCACCATTCATGTCAAAATTAGTAAATTTATACATGAGGAGGATGAGTTTGATGATTTATATGCTTCAACAGAGTTATTCTCACAAGTAACTCATTTAGAAAGATTCAAACTAGGAGCCGCAAAGATGGATAAATTCATGGAATACAGGACACGGAGGTTACAGACGTTGCCTCTAGATTTATTGAATACTACCCCTATTGTTCATCAAACAGAGCACAACAGGGAACAAACTATTGAAGAGATTTCTAGGGAAGGGGAAACAATTGAAAAAACCAGTGAACCCCTTAGCATAGATGTTAATATTGACCCCATATTGATTAGAGAATGGGAGTAGTTTGATGAGCAGATCAAAAGCTAGAGCGACCCCCAAAACATTATCACATTAGCATCGCCTGCAACACAACAACCCATTGTTACTGAGAGTGCGATTGAAGGGACACCCAGTATAGACATAGCTCAGAAAGAGATTGAAATAATCCCTGAAAATCCTTCAGGAGAAATTACATTAAATATTGAGGAAATACCACCTTTGGATGTATTTTACAACCCAAAGCACAAGGCTGTAGTCAAGAGACAGAGGAAAAAGAGGAAAATTGACCAGACATCATCCACAGCTCCTCAATCTGAATTTATGAATGTTATATGGAAGGATTTAGAGGTCAATCCTTCTGAGGATTTGACTAAGTTATCCCAATTTGCAGGGGCTTACACAACTACTACAATTGATAAGGCCACTGAAGTTAACCAATTAATCAAATAAAAAGATCAAAGGATTACTTAGCTTGAAGAGAAAATAGTACTATAACAAAAGAATATTAATCGGCTTGAAGAACAGTTGGCAGAATAAAAACAAAAGAACGAGTAGCTCAAAGTACAATTAAACCTAAAGAAACTGAAGATTGACCAACATGCCATCCAAAAACAACAACAATTGTCCCAACAACTCAAATAGCTTCAATTAACACATCAACAAGAAATTAAGGCTAAAGAGGAGAAAATCTCACAACTACAACTATATACAGAACAATTCAAAGATTATCCTAAGGTCGAGGAATTTAAGAACAAAGCCCTAGAAGCAAATAAGGCCTTATCGCAACAACTCAATCTACTTTTCCATAAAATATCTGTTTTCGACCCATTATGCATCATAACTACATTATTGATCGATCAGGCAGTTAATACCAGATTAGAATTTGAGGACACAGATGACAAGGTCACAAATTTCCTCTCCTGGCAAAGCACAGTGGAAGGCAGAGCTGCTAACCTACCAAAAATTCGAGAGTCGCATAAGCAATTTTTTTTTCGGAATGGGAAACATAGTTGATAAAGGGAGAAAGGGCTACTACCAGGGCCAAAGCTATAATGAACAATGTGATTGAGCTGGTAAATGATAATTTATATGGAGCCAATTTGATTTCTGATTGTTCCCCAGGAATGCTTCTAAAAACGAAAGTGTTAGAAAATCAATGGAAATAGGATTTGGCTACCAAAGATGAAAAACTCAGTAGAGTACAAATCCTTACTTGGGTTGCGTATTGGTCCTTTTTTGTCAAGCCGCACAGCCAACAGATGACCATCAATTGCCTTGCCGATGTTGTTGATCACATGGTGCCCAAGCTTTCAGATGCCACGTACATGGGACAACTACACTCTAGGATGAGTCATCCTCCGGAAATTCAAAACATGCTCTCAATTTGTCAGTTGTGGATATAGGAGAAGAAATAGATACAATGAATCTTTTCAAAGGCAATCAAACTACTATTTTTGCAATTCAAATCCCAGTTTTAATGTTTACAGTTCCAACAACTCTAAGCGATTTTTGTTGATAGTTTGTTTTAGTTTTATTATATAATCCCTTTCATGTTATTGAAGAAAGGGTCCTCAATTTGTAAAAAAAAAACCTAGGCTTGAGAAGTTGCACTTCTACACTTCAAAATTTATTTTTTATGAGCAGTGGATCAAGGTTTTAGATTTTTGTGAAAGGACTTTTTCAAGACCAACATTTTTGTATCTCCTGGAAGTTTCTGGAATAAAGAGGTGGAACCGGAATGTTATTTACATATCAAGACTCAAATGCATGTGGTATTTCTATCACTGTTCTTTTTGTCTTGATTTAATTAGCATTTCATTTAATTTGCTATTGTTGATGTATTCACAAACTTCAAGAAATTCTATATTGAGTTACTTCTGAACGATTTAGAATTATTACATTAGAGATATATATCAACGATAAATATTATGATGTCATGCGTATGTTTTTATAATCATCTTTCTATGGATAAGTAAATCATCTATGTGATTGTTTATCTGCTAGGAATTATAAAAAATCGCATTTTTATAAGATTAACCGGGTTATATAGGTATATTTGTATATTTTAAAGTCATAGATTAAACCATCTACCACCTTTGATATATATTTTAGAACACTCATTCATTAAACCACACATTATTGGGAAACTGGTCCCATAATATAGAGTCGAAGCCACCATCCCAAACGGAAAAGGAGTTGTACTAAAGTCCAGACCAGGTGGTTATCCCCCAATGTTGGTGCTACAATTTTAGAGGCATTAATAGAACTCTACTTCACCATGTTCATTTACCAACATTTAATGTCCTTTCTGCAACCATGCCACTTTGTATGGAGTAGGATGCATTGTCCTCTTTAGGTTAAACTTCCCCGCCATCTTTGTACACACCAAATTGTCAACACGTCCACTATAGGTGGTTATGTATAATGATTTTTTTGTGGGTGTTACGGTCCTATAATAATAGGATTCATAATTTTGAATTGACTATGGTCAATATTTTTTGAATTTTTGACCGGAGAATCCACAGTAATAGAATTTTTACACCAACGTTTCGAATCCCAAATGGGATCCATCATCAGGGTTGAGAGAAAGATTGTAATATTGTAATATTGTAATATTGTACATACCTTTTCTTTCTGCAAATGTATTCCCAAATTAAAAAGTGTAAAGAGGGTATGTCCTAAAATAACAATCAAAGGACAAAAAGAAACAAAGATAAAAAAAAAGAAGTGAAATATAAGAACCCCACAAAAAGAGATAAAAATAGATCATGAAAGCGTGCAAATTCAAATGCCACTACTATTTTATTTTTTCTACAAATAATGATTATGTGTAGCTTGTTTAAAATACCATAATCCATGATAAGTCAAACAACTTAATCTTGACTTTTCATGCTTTAAATTTAATGTTGATAGATAGAGACTAAAGATCTAGCCAAATAGTTTAATCTTGGTATATCAATAGTTAAAATAGAGAATGATATGGAGCTCAACAGTTTAACCTGAGCTCTTGGATGAAATAAGGTTTGAATTAGTTAGTTTCTTGTTTCAAAGAAAATGAATAAGGGTTTGCAAGCTCAAATGCATCCATGTAAATAAGGAATAAAATGTTAAAATAACAGATGGGTAGGTACAAGCAATTTTTACAGTCATGGATAAACATCATTTGGCATATTACTAATTTCCATCCCCACAATGTGCTCAAGTACTAAAATCCTTCAGTCATAAAGGCTCAGAGCATTTCTTTGTCTTTTGGTGGGACTAGATCCTTGGCTTAATGACTCATGGGCATCAAGTATTGGATTCCACCTTATTGAAACCCTTCTAATTCATGAAAACACCCTTTCCCTTTACATCACTCATTTTACCCTACAAAATCCTCTTTTTCTAAGTTTAAAACACATTTTACCTAGGAAAGGTAAAACCCCCTTAACTAATTCCCCTATCATTCAAAATACTCAAAAACCCGCAAAAAAAGCTTTCATCTTAAGTATAAGTGTTAAATGTTGATATTAGGCCACCACAATGAAGAAATTCAAGCCAAACATCATATTTTACATTATGCTTACTATATTTTACATTCTATGCATTCATTTCATATTAACATACTAACCTAATGTATTAGCTCCCCGATATACCTTTTTCCCATATTAAGTAACTCCTTCATATATAATATCCAAACCCCGATTTAATTATAAACTATAGTTTCATCCCCCGCATTGTTTAAATTAACTCCCTGCTTCATATTTCCTTGACATAAACATATTAAACCACCAACCCTTGGTGCCATTAAATAAAACCTCATAAATCTTCACCATAATTTCCCTCTATGTAGCTTCATCACGTGACAACCGTTAGATCTCTCACCCCTAGATCTGATGACGTGCATCCATATTGCGTTCACTCCATCTTTGACCTTTATGAGCTTGAGAGCACGTGAGATTCGCGGTTTTGCTCGGGCGTGATTTTTCTACGTGTCAGCCTCCAGCATAGATCGTGTTCCCTCAAGGAAATACAGCACGTCTGCCAAAAGTGGTGTGATGGCCTCCAAAACCACCTCCCCACCCAACGCGAAAACTGTCCACTGTTCATAAAATACTTTCCCTGCCAAAATATAACAGTTGCCCTTTAAAAGGCCGCGAAGCCCCATTTCATCATTTTTCACTTGTTTTCTTTTTTGTAAAACCTCAGCAATACGTTTGTGACACCCAAAACCTCAGCAATATGTTTGCGACACCCTGAGCCTCTGCGACCAAAATTCACTACCATCTACCACCCGAAGAAGCTCTAGACACCCAATTTTAGCGTCCAATTCACGTCTGCAGCCACCGTACCCTCTGCAATCACCATTCAAACCAATTTGCAAGCTAATTCACCAATTTCTAGGTATTTTGAGAAAAAACTAGTATGACCCTCTCATTTGAAAATGTACAATAAAAGTCAAAAGGTTATAGTGAATGTCAAAAAACAAAGTAAATGGAAAAAGATAAATCAACCAGATGAAAGAGTATTAGTAAAAGTGTATCAAATTGAAAAATCAAAGTGAATAAAAGTAGCCAGCGGGAAGACAAACAACATGGAAGACATTTACAAAGCATACAGATAAAATAAATCCATGTCAAAGTGAAGATAGATGAAAAAATAGAGCAATCAAGGTAAACAATAAAAGTAAACATGGAGGTAGTATGGGTTAAACAAAGATGAAAACACTTTCACCAACAACAATGAAGTTTATCCAAAGTAAAGGTAAAAACAATTAAAAGAAAATTAAGGTTAAAAGATGAAATCAGAGCAGGAATGGTACATTTTCCAGAAATTTCCTATTTAAGTCATAATTGTTCAGAAACTATTGTGGCTAATCAAAGATTCATTGTGATAAAATGGAGGAGGTTTGTGTTCCTAAAAGGCCAATCTACAAAACCGTATCTCATGTTTTACACATGTATTACAAAAAGGAAGATAAATGCATATCTTCACAGCCTATTTCTCGAACTGTGTAAAGTCTTGTTTTTGACATCTTTTTGTAGAGATTATTGTGAACGTCTGGAGCTGAATTTTGGGAAATTGAAAGAGGTTTATCTAAATAACATACTTATATACAATAAACTCTTTCACTTTATATATATATATATATATATATATATATATATATATATATATATATATATATATATATATATATATATATATATCTATATATATATATATATATATATATATATATATATATATATATATATATATATATATATAGATATATTGGATTGAGATATACAAAGGTATCACTGGACCCTAATTTTGTAGATTTTTTGGGGTAGAATGCACAAAGGAAGGAGGTAGTTAGTGACTTGGAAGCCTCATCATCAATTAAGAGTTGCTATCAAATTTGAATTTCTCTTCTTTGTCACCATCAATCCATAAATATAGTGCCAAATAGATTCATTAGTTTTGAGTGTCCTTTATTTAAGTTCTATTAATGTAAAACAGTTTGAGATATTTGTAAAACCAATCTTGATATTTTTTCAAGATATTTCAGTTTAGAATTTGTATAAATACTTCTTCATTTGAAGTATTTTGTGTGGATTATTTTACATTTGTAGAGTTATTTTGATCTGAAAACCTAAGGGTGATTGTACCATTTTCAAGTCAACAGACTGGAGCAAGTAATAAAAGCATTTCGCTACAGGATTCATGAGATGAGCTATTTGTAGTGAAGTATCTTCTTTGTTTGATCTTGTTACCTTCTTATGTGTTTCATAATCTTAAATGTGTTCTAAATTTGAATGAATTAACTGGAGATATCACTCAGAAATTGTTTAAGTACACTCTGTTTTGCACAGTTAGTCATTTACATGTTTTCCTCTGATACCCGTATTTGAGAACCCTTAATTTCTCTCCCATCCCGGTTGACTTCTTTCATTCCTTCCAGAGTCTAGCCCAAGGAACACTTAATTTCTCCCTGGATCCGATTTGAAACCATTTCAGCATTTAGCATTTGAGATCTGCAGTAACTCATCTATATTGCCCTGTAGAAATTGTTTTTAGAACTGAATCTAGTCTTGTTTGTATGACATTCGACTCCACAGCCCAATGGTAGAAGAAAACCTCTTTTCATGTAAGTAAAGCGATCCCACCACCCAAAATTTCAAACCAAAACCCAAGTGCAAACAATAACTATCATAAAATCATCTTAACTAAAACAAAGTTAAATTATAAAGAGAGAGCCTTCTTTGAGCATCAGGAAGGCTAGGTCTTGATCTCCAAAAGTGGTTTGTGGTTACCTTTGACATTTCTTTCTTCATTAACTTCAAAAGAAATTCCAGAGTGATAACATAATTGGTGACCATACAAGGGACGACTAACATTTTCTTCAGAAATACTTTACAGGTTCAGATATGGTCTATGATGGTGGACAGTGATCAGACACACAAAGGTTAAAATCATCCACCTAATGACTCCAAATCAATTTCAAAATCAAGACTCCACTGGAGGAATGAGCCTGAAAGAACAATATGGGAAGATCAGGTTTATAACTTGGATTGTATCCAAGACATCATGTTTTTTCTCATCAAGAAGGTTTCTCAATGTATATTGTATTTTAGAGAAGATCTTGGATTAGTTTTTAATTATTTTCCATTGAAAATTGTAAATATAAAATCTCCTTACACATTTGAGCAACATTCTTCTGAATCTTATGATGATCATTTTCCAATCAAGAAATCTCAAATAACCAAGAATGATCTTACAATCCCTGTACATTCTTGTACCTTGGAAAGTTCCTGATAGGTATAAGCCACCATGTTTTCCCTAACAATTATTACAAGTATCTCCCTAGGTTTGATGGAGAAGATGGTAAAATCACTGCCCAAAAACATATTCAGGGTTTTGATAATTATCTGGACTTATTTGAGATTGATGAAGATGATCTTAGAATCAAAATTTTTGCTCTCTCTTTGCAAAGTAAAGAGTTGGTTCAAGAATCTACGTATTGCAAGCATCTCAAATGTCCAACAGTTTGTCAAATTTTTCCTTGATAGATGGAAAATCAAAGTCAATATTTTTGTGATCATAGAATAATATAATTAGTTAAAAAGACAGCCAAATGAAACAATACAACAATTTTCTAATAGATTTAATCAAATCTATTATTCAATGCCATCAAATATAAGACCTCCTTTTGATTCAGCTCTCTTGCATTATCCAAAGGAATTTGATCCAGAGATAGAATTTCATATAAGAGAAAGAAACCCCTCAACAATGGAACAAATGCAGAACATTGCAGTAGATGTAGAAATCGATCTGCAAATTAAAAGAGAAAAGTTGAAAGCAAGAGCGTAGAAGAACAACATTGTAGAGGTAAAACTCAACATTTTGGTAAGAAAAATATAGGAAAGGATACAAAAGATCATCATGAAAGATAAATTTTTTGTTCAAAATCACAATGACACATTTAGTTCACAAAAAGAAGAGGTTAATAGCCATGAACAAATTCCTACTAATTCCAACTACCATAGATGAGAAGATAGATTTATAGAGAAATATGTGGAAAGGAAATCTATTGATCTAATGTGTATGTTTGATGACATTACTTCTTTTAATGATTTTCCTAAATATGATCAGTATGTTGATAATTATGTTCTTCAAATCCAAACTAATTTTATAGAGCAATCAGAAACTAGTTTGGGAAATAAAGAAATTCAGTTTCAACAGCTTAAAAACAGTGATCATCTTATTCATATCAGCTATGAAAGTGGGGAAGAATGTGCAAAAAATTTCGAAATGAGTGAAGCTTCTTTGCCTCTTTGTTTTGCTTCATTTTAGTTCATCAAGAGAAAACTTTAAAGCAATAAAAAATTAGCAGTCTTTAGGTATTGATATTGACAACAAAGAAGACAATGAAAATCTTAATGAGGATTCTTCAGTTTCACAAGTGCAATTATCAAATTCTATTGAGACGTTTGATCGGATGACACAAGAAAGTTATATACCACTATGTTTTGAATCATTTAAATTTTTAAAGGAAATATGGTATAATATCTCCAAAGAAAAGGATGAAAAACATGCAAAAATCCATGAAGTCTAATTAAAACCCATATGTAATAGGTTGCAACAATCCTTCCGCGTCTTTTATGATGCAATAGATGATATGTTAGATGATGAATGCAATCAATTTTCTTCTCCATTAACTAACTATGAGATTCAAAATCAGATGATAAAGGTTTCTCCAGACAGACATTTCAATCAGTAAAAATATCATCACAAAGCTTATCTGAAAATCTATAGGGTGATAAAGATGAAAATAATATTTCACTTTCATGGCATGGAGGCCATCCAGAACAATTGTATAGTTGCTTAGATCAGTTAAAAATTAGTGTATATATCTTGGAAGATCCTTTTGTACAGTTTCGAGAGTCAACAAAGGAAATCAAGTAGTTCCTTATCTTCTCATTTGTTGACAAGGTTATAATTGGTTTTAGAATCTCAATTTTGATCACAAATAAGAAAATGCAGCAAAATACATCAAATTACACGATGCTTGAATGGTTGCATTGGCTATTTCATTTTACCTAACCAACAGTTGAACAATTGATTAGAGTAAGTAGGTAGGAATTTAGTTTATTTTAGTTTTCAGTTTTCAGCAAGTTATGAAATAATTCATTAGAAGTTGAAGCTCGGAAAGAAGGTCCTAAAGATCTTGATGATCTATTAGTTTGGTTTGAGAATTGCAGTACCTTCTTTTAGTTTCAGATCAGATTTCAGTTTGCAGAAAAGGGTGTATTTTCAGTTCAAGAGTTTCAGTCACAGAGATTATACAACAAAGCATATACATGTTTGGGATTGGCCCAATGGATCAGGCTACTAGTCGACGGTGTTCTTGAAATCTCACAAGGAGATGTCATCCCCATGTGGAGCCATTGTTAGGGTCATGTAATAATGGGATTCATAATTTTGAATTGACTATGGTTAGTATTGTAATATTGTACATACCTTTGCTTTTTGCAAATATATTCCCAAATTAAAAAATGTAAAAAGGGTATGTCCTAAAAGAACAATCAAAGGAAAAAAAGAAACAAAGATAAAAAAAATAAAATGAAAAATATGAACCCCACAAAAAGAGATAAAAATAGATCATGAAAGTGTGCAAATTCAAATGCCACTACTATTTTACCTTTTCTCCAAATAATGATTATGTGTAGCTTGTTTAAAATACAATAATCCATGATAAGTCAAACAGCTTAATCTTGACTTTTCATGCTTTAAATTTAATGTTGATAGATAGAGAATAAAGATCTAGCCAAACAGTTTAATCTTGGCAGATCAATAGTTAAAATAGAGAATGATAGGGAGCTCAACAATTTAACTTGAGCTCTTGGATGAAATAAGGTTTGAATTAGCTAGTTTCCCGTTTCAAAGAAAAATGAATAAGGGCTTTCAAGCTCAAATGCACCCATGTAAATAAGGAACAAAATGTTAAAATAACAGATGGGTAGGTACAAGCAATTTTTACAATCATGGATAAACATCATTTGGCATATTACTAATTTCCCTCCCCACAATGTGCTCCAGTACTAAAATCCTTTAGTCATAAAGGCTCTGAGCGTTTCTTTGAATTTTGGTGGGACCAAACCCTTGTCTTAATGACTCATGGACATCAAGTATTGGATTCCACCTTATTGAAACCCTTCTCATTCATGAAAACACCCTTTTCCCTTTACATCACTCATTTTAAACTACAAAATCCCCTTTTCCTAAGTTTAAAACACATTTTACCTAGGAAAGGTAAAACCCCCTTAACTAATTCCCCTCTCATTCAAAATACTTGAAAACCCACACAAATTGCTTTTATCCTAAGTATAAGTGTTAAATGTTGATATTGGGCCACCACAGTGAAGAAATTCAAGCCAAACATCATATTTTACATTATGCTTACTATATTTTACATTTCGCGCATTCATTTCATATTAACGTACTAACCTAATGAATTAGCTCCCTGATATACCTTTTTCCTGTATTAAATAACTCCTTCATATATAATATCCAAACCCCAATTTAACTATAAACTATAGTTTCATCCCCCGCATTGTTTAAATTAACTCCCCGCTTCATATTTCCCCACATAAACCTATTAACCCACCAACCCTTGGTGTCTTTAAAGAAAACCCCACAAATCTTCACCCTGATTTCCCTTCGTGCATCTTCACCGCAAAATAGCCGTCAGATCTCTCACCCCGAGATCGGACGACGCGCATCCAAATCATGCTCACTCCGTCTCTGACCTTTATCAGCCTAAGAGCATGCAAGATTCGTGGTTTTGCTCAAGCCTGATTTTTTAAATGTTAGCCTTCGGCATAGATCGTGTTCCCTCGGGGAAATGCCGCCCGCCTGCCAAAAGCGGTGTGATGGCCTCCAAAACTGCCTCCCCGCCCAATGCGAAAATCGTCCACTGTTCATAAAATACTTTCCCTGCCAAAATATAATTGTTGCCCTTTAAAAGGCTGAGAAGCCCCATTTCATCCTTTTTCACTCGTTTTTTATGTAAAACCTCAGCAATACATTGCGGCACCCTGAGCCTCTGCAACCAAAATTTGCTGCTGTCTACCACCTAAAGAAGATCCAGACACCCAATTTGAGCATCCAGTTCACATCTGCAGCCACCGTACCCTCTGCAATCACCATTCAGACCAATTTGGAAGCCAGTTCACCATTTTTCAGGTATTTTGAGAAAAACCAGAATGGCCTTCTCATTTGAAAATGTACTGTAAAGTCAAAAGGTTACAGTGAAAGTAAAAATAACACAGTAAAAGGAAAAAGATAAATCATCATATGAAAGAGTATCAATAAAAGTATATCAGATTGAAAAATCAAAGTGAACAAGAGCAGCCAGTAGGAAGGCAAACAACGTGGAAGTCAGTTACAAAGCATACAGATAAAATAAATTCATGTCAAAGTGAAGATAGATGAAAAAACATAGCAATCAAGGTAAACAATAAAAGTAAACATGGAGGAAGTAAGGGTTAAATAGAGATGAAAACACTTTCACTAGAAACAATGAGTTTATCCAAAGTAAAGGTAAAAATAGTTAAAAGAAAATTAAGGTTAAACGATGAAATCATAGCAAGAATGGTACATTTTCTAGAAATTTCCTGTTTAAGTCATAATTGTGCAGAAACTATTGTGGATAATCCAAGATGCATTTTGGGAAACTAGAAGAGGTTTGTGTTCCTAAAAGGACAATTTACAAAAACCTATCTCACTTTTTATACAGGTATTACAAAAAGAGAGATAAATGCATATCTTCACAACCTATTTTTTGGATTGTGCAAAGTCTTGTTTTTGACATCATTTTGCAGAGAATATGGTGAACCGTTGGAGCTGCATTTTTGGAAACTGAAAGACCTTTATCTCAATAACGTAATTATCTAGAATAACCTCTTTCAATTTTTACATATATATCTTGGATTGAGATATACAAATGTATCACTAGACCCTAATTTTGCAGAATTTCTAGGGCAAAATACACAAAGGAAGGAGGTAGTTAGTGACTTGGAAGCCTCATCATCAATTAGGAGTTGCTATCAAATTCAAATTTATCTTCTTTGTCATCATAAATCCATAAATATAGTGCCAAATAGATTCATTAGTTTTGAGTGTCATTTATTTAAGTTCTATTAATGTAAAACAGTTTGAGATATTTGTAAAACCAATCTTGATATTTTTCAAGTAATTTCAGTTTAGAATTTGTATAAATACTTCTTCATTTGAAGTATTTTTTGTGCATTATTTTACATTTGTAGAGTTATTTTGAACAGAAAACCTAAGGGTGATTGTACGATTTTCAATTCAATAGATTGGAGCAAGTAATAAAAGCATTTCGCTACAGGATTCATGAGATGAGTTATTTGTAGTGAAGTATCTTCTTTGTTTGATCTTGTTACCCTCTTATTTGTTTCATAATCTTAAATGTGTTCTATAGTTGAATGAATTAACTGGAGATATCACTCAGAAATTGTTTAAGTACACTCTGTTTTGCACAGTTAGTCATTCACATGTTTTCTTCTGATACCCAGATTTGAGAACCCTTAATTGCTCTCCCATCCTATTTGCCTTCTTTCATTCCTTCCAGAGTCTAGCCTAGGGACCCCTTAATTTCTCCATGGATCCAATTTGAAACCATTTCACCATTTAGCCTTTGAGATCTATAGTAAATCATATATCTTGCCCTGTAGACACTGTTTTTAGAACCGAATCCAGTCTTGTTTCTCTGACATTCGACTCCATAGCCCAATGGTAGAAACAAACCTCTTTTCATCTAAGTGAAGTAATCCCACCACCCAAAATTTCAAACCAAAACCCAAGTGCAAACAATAACTAGCCTAAAATCATCTTAACTAAAACAAAGTTAAATTATAAAGAGAGAGCCCTCTCAGAGCATTAGGAAGGCTAGGTCCTGATCTCCAAAAGTGGTTTGTGGTTACCTTTGAATTTTCTTTCTTCATTAACTTCAAAAGAAATATCATAGTGATAAAAGTGGGGAATACTTCATTTCCTTTGTAGAATTCAACAAGATTCTCTTCATTATCAGAGATTCTCCAATTTTTTATGCATTCTCATGTATTGAGGACTTGACACTTTCTGTATCTATATGTGTAATTTTTATGCATCCTATATTCGTGGAAGTGTTCTTTGGACATTCATTTGGTTTGTGGTCGATTGTGTTGCATGTGTAACATATAACAACAATATATCCTCCTCTACCTCTTTGATATGATCTTCTTCTTGTGAATCCCTCTCCTCTTAATGACTATTCTACCTAATATGAATTTCTTCCTTCTTCTATGTGGGAGGTAAATATTCCTCAATTGCTTGCCTTTCCTCTACTCTCCAATGTAATTTTCTCCCTTTCTCTCTATATTTGTTTCCTTGCCAATTTCTCTTTCACCTTGAGAGCTACCTTATGTGCTTCCTCAATAGTTCTTAGATGAAAAATACTCAACTTGTCTTGGATTTCATATCTTAAACCTAATATATATATCTACATTTTCAATTCCTTCTTCTACATGGCCAATTCTATACTTATAAAATTATTTTGTATAATCTTTCACAGAAATTGAATTTTGCTTGTGGATTTTCATTTGACTAAAGAGATTTAGCTAAAAATATTTGGGTACAAATTTACCTTTTAATTTTTCCACCATCTAGTCCTAGTTAGTAATGTTCTTCTTACCTTTGTTCCTTTGTTTTTCTTTCACATTATCCCACCATATATAGGCATGGCCCTTTAATCTAGTAAATAAAAATTTCACCTTCTTCTCCTTGGCTACATTCTTGTAGTCAAAATATTTATCCATGGTGCAAATCCAATCAATAAATTCTCCAACATTTAAGTTTCCTTTGTACATAGGAACTTCCAATATTGGTTTGGTTCTCAATCCTGTAATTATCTTAACCATTCTTTATTCTTGAGTTTCTTCCCAACATTAGCTTCTTCTTCTTGTAAGGAATCTTCTTGGTCGTTGATGCCTTGGATGTCAACGCCTCTCCTTTGTGTTGTCTCCATTCCATATAATATTTTTCATATGCTTCCTACTTCTTCATTTAAGATTTGGTTTTTTCTTGGTCTTCCTCAAACTATTCTTGCTCCTCTAGCTCCTTTGGTGCTATGTCCCATATTTTACACAATTTATCTTACAAGTAATTTTCTTCTTAAGAAACCTTCTTTTTAATCCCAAAAAATAGACCCACCACTACCAAAGATTTAAATTTTGTAACTACAAAGATATTTAAAATCTCAATACTTTCAAAAATTATAAAAGACTCCTTCAATATCATCCTTAAAGAATCTTATTCCCTTTTAAAGTTCTTGAAAAAAAAAAAATCCTTTGATTATAAAACATTGTTTAATGGTAGTAGACATAGTTAGAAAAAAAAACAATCTCGAAATCTCGTGGGCTTGCTTAGTGCAAGTTCAAAGCCCGCCATCAATGCCATTTCTTCCTAAAAGAAACATTAAACATACTAGTAGGTCCACATATAGGTCTGTGAAGAGGATTGTACTTGAAATTAATATTTGATGTATGAAGAGACTATGGTTGCTCTTAGTACAACTTTGACCATTTTCCTTCTGAAAGCCACATGCACAGTCACAAATCCCAAACTTATCAAGTCTTTAGCTCCATGAACACAATGCCAAAGTTTGGACACTTATCTTTGCCACATTGAAGACAAAATCAAACTCAAGCTCGATGCATATTGAAACAAGGAAATTATAGGAAAATATGTTATGCCACAAGGAAATTGAGCTCATGCCCTCTCACACTACAAACAAGTGCATTAATCAAAGTAGTTGGTTCTACAATATTTGTAGGAGAAGATCCAAAAATTAGATATGTTCATGACTTGGCTGCACACATGTAAGCTCCTCATCCCTTAGCTCCACAACAAGTAATCTCAAACTCATATGGCCTTAGGCTTTTCTCTCCACAATTTCATGCAGGATTTATTATTCACATAAAAATAACATCACTTTGAAGGATTTGGATGTATCCTCACCTCCTAACAATGATACACATCCTCATGCCAATAAACGATTTGATACCAAAATGATGCAGCTAAAACCAAAACTCACACATTAAAAGAAAAAGTTAGACATAAAACTAGTAATTACTGAAAAAGAAGTTTTCATTTCATTATGAAGCTTGGGACTTTCCTTTCTTGCTCAAGAAATGAATTACATTCCTATTTATAATTGAATAAGGAAACATGTCTATGGTTCAAGAGATCATTCCACTCCTACAGATTTGGAGGAAGTTGAGGGTAATCCTATCAAACTTAGGAACCTATATTAACTATATGGTATCAGTTTTAATGTCATTATTTTTCTAGAATTTTACATATCTAGAGACTTCTCGGACTTAGGAAATAATTAAATATATAAAATTGTTCTAGCTCCAAATCTCACTCCTGATGTTTGTGATGCTGCACTAATGGCCTAGGGCAACCCCTCCTTCTAGACCTGGTCCAAATACTTAAAAAACAATGTCTTACTCCCTATACACGACATTGCCCTGAGCTAAACACGTGTGTATGTGGGTCTGTATATACCAAACCTGCGTATATGTATTAAAACACTTAAAAAGATTAAATCTCCTTAATTTTGGGTGGATATCACAGGTTTTACCTATTGATTACCTATTAGTGCCTGTGGCCCAACTGTTCCCAATGAATTCCCAACTAAAAAACTACTTTGGGAGAAGTATAAAAAGGCTTCAATGGGAAGGCCTAAAGGAGGAGAGAATAGAGAGAAAAATCACTCTACTAAGATTATCCCTGATTAGGTCTAAAGATCCTTGTGCTTCCAACACTTCCCCTATTACAGGAAACCCTTGTTTCCTTGAGTTATGATGTCTTTTCACTAGTTGAGATATCCTTGTGTGAGTCATGGAAGGAGCCTTTTGAAGACTTGGGATTGGACGAATCCGGAGGACGGTTCCGCTTGGAGCCTGCGAGAGGAAGATTCAGGTGATATCATTCCTTGTTTTATTTTAGCTATCTGCAATAAAGAAACATTTTTCTTGTTCCCGAAATCAATCTTCTTCATGCTTATAATGTTGTCATTATGGTTTGCATATGAATAGTTATTTCAATTGTATAACTAACTACCTTTCAATATGCTATGAAGTTGATTTCTTTATGATGCTTGGTCCATATACTACTATGCTTCTTTGAATTAGTTGTTTTGCAGGTTGAAGGATTGAAAGGAACTCCAAGAGGGTTTGGACCCTGGCTGGATCTACCCGAACGAAGGACCCCCAGGTGCACCTCTCTTCACGTAGTTTGCTTATATTAGTATCATGGCTGTGTGGAATGCTTGTTTTTCATTGTAGATAACCCCCGCTCTGCTAGGGTATTGACCCAAGACCCTAGGGGACTTTGTCCCTTAACAGAATTGGCGACTCCACTGGGGACAATAGTATTTTTGTTCCTAGTTTGGGTTAATTTAAGCCAATCAGGGCTCAGCTTTTGATTTTCTTGCTATAACTGAGTTTTCTGTTCCTATAGGAACTCAAAATTTAAGTCTGAACATTTTCTTCAGACCCCTTTTTTGCTTTTTCTTGTGAACTATTATATACGCAGTTTTGCCAGGTTACAAAGGCATATGTATGCAAGTTACCCATATGAACCCGCGTATACACAGGTTTCTTTGGGTTGAATCTGTTAGCCTCCTGTTGCGACAGGTGTTCATTTTTCATGATTGACATTTTACATGCCAAATATGTCATACTTTGCATGCTGCAATGTTCCATATTTCCAGAAGAGACCAAAGAAGAAGCCATGAAGTGTGCTAGTCCAAATGCCACTGCTGCATTCCAATTTTGATGACTTAACCATTTTAAAAAGAATGTTCTATAAAAGGGAGGGCCAAACAGCTTAACCTTGGTCTCCCTAGGTTTCAATTTCCTGTTTTAGAATATAGAGAATGATATCTGTCCAAACAGCTTAATCTTGGCAGATTTGTAGATAGGTAGAGAATCAAAGGAGCCCAACTGCTTAATCTGGGCCCTTGGCAGAAATAAGTGTAGATTTAGATAGGAAGGCAATCAAAAGAAAAAATTGTAAAGTTGGGTCTGCAAGTCTAAGTGCACCCAAACCAAAGAGAAGAAAAAATGTTAGGAAAGTAGGCTGGGTAGGTAGTTTTTGAGGTTGCAGAATGATGATTCATGATCAATTTTGTGTTTCTAAGTGTTATATCTTTTCAGATCACAGTCATGATGCAGTTTTTCATCTAGAGGAACTCAAATTGGACATAACTAACTTCCCTTTCTCCTTATTCCCCAAATCACTCACTAATTTTCCCAAAGAGGTCAAGATCTGCTTGAGCCTCTTAGTCTCATCATGTTCCATAACATTGGCCTTGGTGAAGATCTCCCTCACTCAAGGATTTCCATTCTTCTGTTACAAAGTTCTATTCCCCCAAAATAACCTAAGGTTCCTTACCTTAGCGCTTTCTCATCATCTTCATATTAACTACTGACTCTATTATGTAAATCCCCATCTGTTTTCCCCTTCCCCTACTAGATCTATGTTAATAACTCCCCTATGTACATATCCCACCTTGTAGCGCTATAGCTATGTATTTTTTCAGTCCTGGGACATAGTAGTCCACCTGGGACTATTATGAACCCATCCGTGTCATGAAACTGGGATTGGTCTAAACCTTTGGTTAGACCAAGAACCTTTACCCACCTCGGTGTCCTCAAAACCCAGTAACTTTACCCCTCCGAGATCATTTGCACAAAGATAGTGTTTAAAGGTTTTAATAAAACATTAAGTTTGGTTCTCCCCGCTTGTACAAACCCATAAAACCCACAAAACCAAAGTTTAACCCTCCCCGCGGTGTTTATGAAGATCCGAATATTCGCGCAGATCCCCCGTATAAACCTGCCGCCAGCTCCGTCTCCCGTCAACCCTCCGATCCGCCACTCCCAAATCCGACGACTCTCGGCGATTTCGGAGCCATCTCATCGTCCGACCTTTAGCGCCCAATGGCTTGGCGGTTTTTTCCATCGTATAGAAGGACGCGCGTCCACTTGTGATTGCATCGGATCTGCTCTGACAGTTACCACCCTCGTACAGAAGGCAGTCCGATGAAAACCACAAACCACCTTCTGTCCCTCCCCCTGACGACTGCACCATGACTCTACCACATCATCTGCACATGTCAGCCTCCTGCTGATGTCATCCTACCATGTCATCCACCGTACCATGGTCCCACCCGCTGACGTCATGCTGACGTCATCATCAGTTTTTGGCGCAAGAGGCGAAAATCGTGCTTAGGAAGCCCGGATTCAAATTCTGAGGCAGTTTTTCATCCGCGATTAGCGCCTAGCTATGGGAAATGGGTTGAAGTGGAAAGCCCCTCATTGTGCAGCCCCCAGCAAGCCCAAAAGGCGCCAAATGACCCGTTTTTCTTCGCGAGGCATGCAAAAAGGATCAAAAGATAGTTCTAAAGGAAAAAGAGGGCCGAACAGCGGCCATTAAATTTTGATTTGACCCACAGCGAAGGAGAGAACTGGCCTGATTCATTTGTCAAAGAGTATCAGAGGAAAGATGAAGCAGCAAAGAGTATCAGTTAAATTTTTAATGGAAACCTTCAGTTCCCAAAGTAGGTCAACATTGAATGGCCTCCAGCAAAGTCAAATCAGATGGTGTAAGCCCATCCCAGCTCTCAAATCACAGTTAAAGCACTTAAAGCCACCGAACTACAATGGAGCAGAAGTCCATGCACAGTTATTGCAGAAGCACTGCACCAAGCCACCGAGGACAACGCATTAATTCAGTTTTGATATGGCTGCCCTCAGTACAGCCCATAGATATTTTCTTGTATTTATTCCTGATAGGTTTACGTTAAAGTAATCTTTTACTTTCAGACCTGTTTAGGTCAAACCTGTAATAAACAATTTTGGAGAATTTTTTGTATATATACCACCCTCTGTATTGTTTTAAGGGTTGGTCGATTGATAGTTTTCACTAGAGACTCGCACTGTATACTTGATATGTTTTACTTAATCAAAGACTGCTGAAGAGATTGGGGGAACGATTGTCTGCTTTGTGTCTAATGATCTGAGGAAGTGAATGTGGAATTCTTGTGCTGCAATATGGATCAATAAGTGCTTCTTACCTCTGTTTTCATCTTTTCACCATCTAAATAGCAGAAAGAAAGATTAGCTTAGAACTTGTTTAACTACACTCTAGGCTCAATTTCTGTTGTTTCTTTATGTTTTTTTCATCTTAACTGAATTGGATATGAATATGAATTTCGTGTGGCTCATATTTACCCTAGTTCACGTGTTTGACAGTTATCTAGGGATTCTTTACTGCTCTTAGATATAGCTCATTCGCCTCTCTGTTAAGTTGATTGAGAGATTCTTAATTGCCTCTGATCCCTTAGCATTCTTTCCATCCTATTAACCTGAATCATTGCTCTATGTGCAGCTACCTTTCTCCTTATTCCTCTTGTGACTGAAAAAATGCACAAGCAGTCCTACTCTTTGACTCCATGCCCAATGGTTTGAAACTCTCACACTATACCTACCTCTTTACCTGAAAACATCAATCTTCTCACCAAAACACCAACAAAAACTTGAACTCAATAACTAGCCTAAAATCCCCCTCAACAAAGCTAAACCATAAAGAGAGAGCCCTCTCTGACTGCAGGTGGGCTAGAACCTGCAGTCCAAAGTTGGTTTGTGGTTACCTCGGCCATATCTTTCCCGGAGCTTAAGGAGAACCTGAGTGTTAACATAATGGCGACTCCACTGGGGACCTCCTCAGTTAGATTCACAAAACAGGTTGGAAGAATCCACTGAGAAACCAATTTTCTAATTGTTGTATATTCCTTAAAACTACAGATGAAGCCTGAATGTCAGCCAGGTAGCCTTTGAAACTGTCTTTGCTTTGCATTGACAGAAGTAAACAAAAGCTGCTTCAGTCAATCTTCATGCTAGTTTTAAGCTATAGATAGCGGTTCCAAAATTTGATCAGTTCCTTGCTAATTCTAAAAACATTCCCAGAAAAATACCAAAACAGTTCGGAAGCTGGCTCCCAAGAAGAATCCACGATATACAAGGTCAAATCCTGACCCAAATCCCCCAGCTGCTTTTGAAAATCCGAACTTAATCCCAAAGATCCTTAGGAAGCTAGAGCAAAGAGAAGACTTTGCTCATTTGAGTCCTGAAGCAGCTCTCCCAAGCTGTGTTCCAACTCCTATTAAGGTTTTATTTCGTTTGACCCCTACTTCCCCTTGTTCATCATCCACATCTCAAAGCACTCCATCCACACCTCCATTCACTGCACATACTACAACTACCACTACTGTTGTTCCAGTTACTTATGTTATCCCTGTTGTTCCATTTATCCCCGTTGTCCCACTTATCACTACCAATATGGCTAATAGATATGCACCCCTGCAATTGCCTGCTAATCTTGGGGCTTTACCTCAGCAGTACCAATCTAAAATTATCTATTTTGACAGTACCGGTCCTTTCACAGCCCTTCAGCATACCAAAAAGATGCAAGACTATTTTGAAAACTATGAGATAGACGACGATAGCATGAGAATGAGAATTTTTGTTCAAAGTTTAACCGGTGATGTAAGAACTTGGTTTAGATCACTTGCTGCAAATTCCATAACTACTCCGGATGAGCTTTACCAGTCCTTTACCAACAGATGGGAGAAAAAGAAAGATCCCTTACACATACTAACTGAATATGATACAATTAAAAGGGGTCCTCAGGAGACTGTTTTGGAGTACTGTGCAAGATTCAATAATGTCTATAATGCAATACCACAGAACTTAAGACCCCCACCTGACCTTGCCTTGTATAAATTCCCTGATGGATTCGACCCGGATATGGTGTACCAGTTAAAAGAAAGAGCTCCTCAGACCCTTGCAGATATGCAAAATGTTGCTATCAGCGTAGAGGCAAACCTAATTGCCAAAAGAAACAGAGCTAGAATGGAAAGAAGAACCACCTCTAAGGAAGAACCCTCAGCCTTAGAACAAAAGCTTGATGCTATTATCAGTGGCATGCAAAGGCTGGGAGACAGAGTAGAAAGTGTTGAGAGGAGATCATCATGGGAAGGACAACAGTCCAATACCATAAGGAACCCAAATTTTAGGAAAACGCAGAACACAAATGCTGGTAGGTCAAGCCCAGATCATGACATAAGACCCCCTTTCCAAGAAAACTATGCTGAGGCATCCACCTCTAGTGAACCCATAGAAGACACTCACATGAATCTGATGGATCTAAAGGGTGAGCATCAAACTTTTCTGAGCCAAGAAGACCAAGATAAGCATAACTTCAGTCAATTTCAGACTAAGTCGGGTGAGTCTTTTGATTTTAAACAGGGTTATGATACTGCTGTGTATGAAGTACACAAACAATATAAGCTGAGAACTAGGACCATTGACATTTCTGAACCTAGCAAAACAAAGGATGGCAAACAACCCAACAAGATTAAGAGCAAGGCTGTCATAACTGAACCAGCTGATACAAATGTCCCAAACCCGCATCAAGTGACTGTAGAAGACATAACAGAAGCGCAGCCTTCTGTAGATCAGCTTTTGCCACCTTCTTCCTCTGAGAAAAACTCGAACAACATTCCAACAAGCCCTCCTGAAGTTGAAAAACCGCAAGCAATCAATTCCCATAACGTTGATAAACAAGAGCAAACAACAGATAATTCAAATGAAACAGAAAAAACTGCCATTATCAACACCAAGACTCCATTGGAAAAGCCATTTAATTTAGAGGCAGAAATAGCTAAGTTGAAGATATCCATCCCCCTCTCAGAACTTGCCAAGCACGATGTATATAGGCAACAAATTCAAAGATCACTTCATATACCAGAGAATAAGGATGATGTAAATGTTCTGGATGATACCCCTGAATTGTTGTTTGGCCCAGAAGTTAATGGAAAATCAACATATGGACATATTCCACCCTTTTATGTCAGTTTGCATATACATGACAAAGTTTTGCACAATGCTATGTTTGATTCAGGAGCATCACACAATCTGATGCCCAAAGAAGTTATGGAAAAGCTGAACCTTGATATTACGAGACCCTACAAAGATTTATACTCATTTGAGTCAAGTCAAGTCAAGTGTTTAGGCCTCATCAAAGATTTGTGTGTCTCCTTAGTCCAATATCCCAACAAAACCATCCTCATGGATGTGGTGGTGGCTGACATCCCACCAAAATATGGTATGCTCCTGTCAAGATCATGGGGAGCAAAGCTCCAAGGATCCCTTCAACTAGATCTCTCCTATGCTACTATTTCAGTCTTTGGGCAACCAAAGAGACTGTACAAAGAAACACTTATGAAATATGTGGTAAGTAGTGAGAGCAGGCCTGAAAATTTTCCTATTTATTCAATCCATTATGATATGGATTCCTTTATTTTGTTTAATGATGATACAAATTCCCCAACTGATGATGAGCCTTTGGCTCTAGAACAACAAACACAAATCAACGAAGAATCGGTTGCACATACCCATGAGACTGTCACAACAATTAATGCAACCAGCATGCTAGAAGAACCTCCCCAAACAGAAATTTCAAATCTGCCCACTGCAAGAACGACTGAAATTCTCAGTACTAAACACAAGCAAGAAATCACATGGTATTTAGAGTTTGATGGCTCGGTCAACAAGTTAGGAGCAGGGGCAGGTGTATGGATTCACAATACACATAACAATCATGCAGAAGGCCATGCCTACAGACTGAATTTCAAATGCACAAATAACATGGCAGAGTATGAGGCTCTGCTTTTAGGCCTTAAACTGCTCAAAGCTCTAGGAGCTGCAAAAGTGTCTATTTTAGGGGACTCTGACTTAATCATACAACAGATGAAAGGTAACTTTGTAACCAATGACAATAGAATGAGGGCCTATAGGACTGTTGCCACTAATATACTCAATGCATTCACAGAATTCAAGCTGGCCAAGATTTCAAGAGAGCATAACATTCATGCACACAGCCTAGCCACCTTTGCTAGTACATGCAAGCTTCCCTTTGAGCCAAACCATCACTTTACCGCTGAAATAAAACATAGGCCCGCTGTCCCAAATAACGTTAAAGATTGGCAAGTGTTCGAAAATGATACCCAGATTAATAATTTCCTCACTCTTGAGCATGAATTTACGAATATTAACATTGACATGGATGCTATGAAGGATGCCCAACAGCAAACAAATGAAAACCAGCAGGCTGTAACAGCTGCAACAGCCAAACAAATCCTAAACCCGACTGTTTTTGACAAAACAAACATAGAACAGCTGAAACAAATGCATTTGGAAGAAATTGCCAAAACAGAGGCAGAGATCATTGACTTAAAGGACAATTTTCTGCCTGCTGGCCTAACCCCATTAGAAGACATGTTTGACGCTAATGATGTTCCTAGAAAGCCAAAATTACAACCATTGAACGCTGCTATAGAAGAACACAACATTGGGACAGCAGAGAATCCCAAAATGATCAAATTGTCCAAAAATTTACCACTTGATCAAAAGCCCAAGTACATTGATTTGTTTAAAGAGTTCCAAGATGTATTTTCTTGGAGTTATGAGGACTTGAAGTCCTATGACACTTCAATAATTCAACACACCATTCCCTTAAAACCAAACCAGAAACCTTTCAAATAGAAACTTAGAAGAATTAACCCTATGCTTCTTCCCATGATTGAGAAGGAAGTAAAGAGGATGTTTGAAGCAGGCATAATAGCACCCATCAGATTTTCTGAATGGGTATCCAATCTTGTTCCCACAAGAAAGAAGACAGGTGAGATTAGACTTTGTGTAGATCTGAGAAATTTAAACCAAGTCTCCCTAAAAGACCACTATCCTTTGCCCAAGATGGATCACATCCTACAAAGAGTAGTGGGGTCATCTAGAATCTCTTTGCTAGATGGCTTTTTAGGTTTCAATCAAATACTTGTTCACCCGGATGACCAAGACAAGACAGCCTTTACCACACCGTGGGGAACATTTAAGTATGTTAAGATGCCATTCGGACTTAAAAACGCTGGTGCTACCTTTCAAAGAGCAATGGATATTTCTTTTTCCAAAGAAATACATGACTTCCTAGTTGTCTATCTTGATGATCTTACCCCATTTTCCAAATCTGATGAAGAGCACCTCAAGCACTTGAGGCAAATATTCATAACATGTAGGAAATATGGCATTTCCTTAAATCCCAAGAAGTCCCTATTTGGCCTTGAAGAAGGCAAACTACTTGGCCACATCATATCAAAATATGGGATTAGAATAGATCTTGAAAGAATCCAAGCCATCCTCCAAATCCCATATCCCAGAAACATAATAGTGCTGCAAGCATTCCTTGGAAAAATCAACTTCTTAAGAAGATTTATCCCAAATCTAGATGAACCAATACAACTGTTAAGCAATATGTTAAAAAAGGATGCCAAGGTAAAATGGTCTCTTGAAACCAGGCAAGCATTTGAGAGTATCAAAACGGCCTTAACCCAAACCCCTGTCCTCACCAGCCAACAATTTGACAAAGATTTTATCATTTTTTCTTTTGCATCTGATCATACTATAGCTACTGTCCTTTTGCAAAAGGATGAACAGGGAGCTGAAAAGCCGATTGCATTTTTCACTCGAGCCTTAAGAGACGCCCCTTTGAAGTACCTGATCATAGAAAAGTAGGCCTATGCGCTCGTTAAGGCCATCAAGGATTTCAGAGTGTACATTTTATATTCACATGTGATTTCCTATGTCCCAAATGCTGTTGTAAAAGACATACTAACCCAAGAGGGATTAGAAGGCAAAAGAGGCAAGTGGATAGCAAACATCCTTGAGTATGACATAGAAATAAAACCAACCAAGCTGATAAAGGGACAAGGTTTAGCCAAACTGATGTCCGAAACAAACTTTCAAGCCTTAGACATTAACCAGCTGGACAATGAACAGGAGCTGGCGACTCCACAGATCGGTGAGACCTTTTTGCAATCTCCATGGTATGCTGATATATGTTTTGTACTGTTAAACCTGTTTGCTCCACCAGGATTGTCCAGAACCAAGAAAAGATTTTTGAAAATGAAGGCCTTAAGGTTTTGTGTCATAGACGGTGCATTATTTTGGAGAAATCATGAAGGTATATTGCTTAATTGTTTAACCATGAGTGAAACTAACAATGTCATGAAAGAATTCCATGCAGGTGACTGTGGAGGACATCTATATTGGAAGTCCACTGCTGATAAAATCTTAAGGGCTGGTTTCTATTGGCCCTCTCTTTTTGCAGATGTAAAGAAGTTTGCCATGTCATGTCACAAATGCCAAATCTTTGAGGGCAAAAGAAAGTTGTTGCCCCTGCCCCTGAAACCCATATCAACCGAGAAGCCTTTTCAACAATGGGGTCTTGACTTCATTGGAGAAATCCATCCCTCTTCCTCAGGCCAACACAAATGGATCCTAACAGCCACCGACTATTTCACTAAGTGGGTTGAAGCCATCCCATGCAGACAAGCCAATGACACCATCATTATCCAATTCCTTGAGTGCAATATCCTTTCTAGATTTGGCTGCCCTGAGAAAATCATCACTGACAATGCCGCTGCCTTCAAATCCAAAAAAATGATCAATTTTTGCCACCAATTTCATATTACCTTGGGCCACTCTACAGCCTATTACCCTCAAGGCAATGGCTTGGCCGAATCCTCTAACAAAAGCCTCATCAACATCATAAAGAAAGTGCTAGAAAAGAACAAGAAGAACTGGCACAAAAAGCTGGTAAATGCCCTATGGGCAGACAGACTTTCAACAAAGAGGTCCATTGGGATGAGCCCTTATGAGCTAGTATATGGCATGGAGGCTAGATTTCCTTCATCCTTGGGCATTCCTACTATTAAGCTGTTACAGGAGATTCAGGCTGAACCAAATGATATTCAAAGAAGAATTAATCAGACCATTCATCTTCAGCAAACCAGAGAGCAAGTTTATGACAGAGCTCAAATTTTGCAAGAAAAACTCAAAAAGATGTTTGATAAGAGAGTTAAAGCTGAGGATTTCTACATTGGTGACAAAGTTCTAAGGTGGGACTCACGAAGAGAAGACAAGGGAAAACATGCAAAGTTTGATTTTTTATGGAAAGGGCCATTTGTTATTTCTGCTGTTCAGGGAAATAACACTTATTTTCTCAAATCTGTAGAGGATAGTTCTGCTGAAGAAGGCCCTGTCAATGGCCATATGCTGAAACATTACCATGATCCCTTTTAAGGGATACAGTCCAGCTTTGTATATATCTTTTGTACAGTAATATTTGTATATATCAACGTTTTGTTTTATTTTTCTGAATATTAGAGGAGCAGCAATAAATCTTGTGGAGCTACAGCCAATACAAGTGTTCCAGTTTTAAAAGCCTCGTCTCTGTACTAATTTCAACAAAACAACAAGAGTGGCACAGTCACATCACAGCAATTCATGGTAAAGGGGAGCTGTTTGCAGTCTTCAGTCAAAAATATCAAAACAGAGGAGTTTTTTTAGTTTCATATCAGCACCCTTGGTCAAAGCAAAAGTAAAGCAAACACATCAGTTTTGATCCATGATTTGAGAATGTTTCAAAGGCAATGCTCAAGCAGCATTCTACATAATAGCAAGCACACAGTGTTATGCATTTCACAATATTTCAGTTAAGGAGAAGGTTGTTCATATTACAAAGTTTCCATTATCTAACAGCCAACATAAAGAAGTTCCTTCAATCCACAGCAACCACAGAAGATCAAGGCAGTCTGACTTGTTGTTCTTGGCTTTTCACAAGGAAAAGCCATCCCCAAGTGGAGCTACTATTAGCCTCCTGTTGCGACAGGTGTTCATTTTTCATGATTGACATTTTACATGCCAAATATGTCATACTTTGCATGCTGCAATGTTCCATATTTCCAGAAGAGACCAAAGAAGAAGCCATGAAGTGTGCTAGTCCAAATGCCACTGCTGCATTCCAATTTTGATGACTTAACCATTTTAAAAAGAATGTTCTATAAAAGGGAGGTCCAAACAGCTTAACCTTGGTCTCCCTAGGTTTCAATTTCCTGTTTTAGAATATAGAGAATGATATCTGTCCAAACAGCTTAATCTTGGCATATTTGTAGATAGGTAGAGAATCAAAGGAGCCCAACTGCTTAATCTGGGCCCTTGGCAGAAATATGTGTAGATTTAGATAGGAAGGCAATCAAAAGAAAAGATTTTAAAGCTGGGTCTGCAAGTCTAAGTGCACCCAAACCAAAGAGAAGAAAAAATGTTAAGAAAGTAGGCTGGGTAGGTAGTTTTTGAGGTTGCAGAATGATGATTCATGATCAATTTTGTGTTTCTAAGTGTTATATCTTTTCAGATCACAGTCGTGATGCAGTTTTTCATCTGGAGGAACTCAAACTGGACATAACTAACTTCCCTTTCTCCTTATTCCCCAAATCACTCACTAATTTTCCCAAAGAGGTCAAGATCTGCTTGAGCCTCTTAGTCTCATCATGTTCCTTAACATTGACCTTGGTGAAGATCTCCCTCACTCAAGGATTTCCATTCTTCTATTACAAAGTTCTATTCCCCCAAAATAACCTAAGGTTCCTTACCTTAGTGCTTTCTCATCATCTTCATATTAACTATTGACTCTATTATGTAAATCCCCATCTGTTTTCCCCTTCCCCTACTAGATCTATGTTAATAACTCCCCTATGTACATATCCCACCTTGTAGCGCTATAGCTAAGTATTTTTTTCAGTCCCGGGACATAGTAGTCCACCTGGGACTATTATGAACCCATCTATGTCATGAAACTGGGATTGGTCTAAACCTCTGGTTAGACCAAGAACCTTTACCCACCACGGTGTCCTCAAAACCCAGTAACTTTACCCCTCCACAATCATTTGCACAAAGATAGTGTTTAAAGGTTTTAATGAAACATTAAGTTTAGTTCTCCTCGCTTGTACAAACCCATAAAAGCCACAAAACCAAAGTTTAACCCTACCCGCGGCGTTTATGAAGATTCGAATATTCGCGCAGATCCCCCGTATAAACCTGCCGCCAGCTCCGTCTCCCATCAACCCTCTGATCCGCCACTCCAAAATCCGACGGCTCTCGGTGATTTCGGAGCCATCCCGTTGTCCGAACTTTAGCACCCGATGGCTTGGCGGTTTTTTCTATCGTACAGAAGGACGCACGTCCGCCTGTGACTACATCGAAGCTGCTCTGATAGTTACCGCCCTCGTACAGAAGGCGGTCCGATGAAAACCACAAACCGTCTTCTGTCCCTCCCCCTGACGACTGCACCAGGACACTACCACATCATCTACACACGTCGACCTCCTGCTGACGTCATCCTACCACGTCATCCACCGTACCATGGTCCCACCCGCTGACGTCATGCTGACATCATGCTGATGTCATCATCAAATTTTGGCGCAAGAGGCGAAAATCGTGCTTAGGAAGCCCGGATTCAAATTCTGAGGCAGTTTTTCATGCGCGATTAGCGCAAGGCTACGGGAAATGGGCCGAAGTGGAAAGCCCCTCATTGTGCAGCCCCCATCAAGCCCAAAAGGCACCGAATGACCCGTTTTTCTTCGCGAGGCATGCAGAAAGGATCAAAAGACAGTTCTAGGAAAAAGAGGGCCGAACAACGACCATTAAATTTTGATTTGACGTGGAGAGAACTGGCCCGATTCATTTGTCAAAGAGTATCAGAGGAAAGATGAAGCGGCAAAGAGTATCAATTAAATTTTTAATGGAAATCTTCAGTTCCCAAAGCAAGTCAACATTAAATGGCCTCCAGCAAAGTCAAATCAGATGGTGTAAGCCCATCCCAGCTCTCAAATCACAGTTAAAGCACTTAAAGCCACCGAACTACAATGGAGCAGAAGTCCATGCGCAGTTATTGCAGAAGCATTGCACCAAGCCACCGAGGACAACGCATTAATTCAGTTTTGATACGGCTGCCCTCAGTACAGCTTTTCTTGCATTTATTCCTGATAGGTTTAGGTTAAAGTAATCTTTTACTTTCAGACCTGTTTAGGTCAAACCTGTAATAAACAATTTTGGAGAATTTTTTCTATATATACCACCCTCTGTATCGTTTTAAGGGTTGGTCGATTGATAGTTTTCACTAGAGACTCGCACTGTATACCTGATATGTTTTACTTAATCAAAGACTGCTGAAGAGATTGGGGGAACGACTGTCTGCTTTGTGTCTAATGATCTGAGGAAGTGAATGTTGAATTCTTGTGCTGCAACATGGCTCAATAAGTGCTTCTTACCTCTGTTTTCATCTTTTCACCATCTAAATAGCAGAAAGAAAGATTAGCTTAGAACTTGTTTAACTACACTCTAGGCTCAATTTCTGTTGTTTCTTTATGTTTTTTTCATCTTAACTGAATTGGACATGAATATGAATTCCCTGTGGCTCATATTTACCCTAATTCACGTGTGTTTGACAGTTATCTAGGGATTCTTTACTGCTCTTAGATATAGCTCATTCGCCTCTCTGTTAAGCTGATTGAGAGATTCTTAATTGCCTCTCATCCCTTAGCATTCTTTCCATCCTATTAACCTGAATCATTGCTCTATGTGCAGCTACCTTGCTCCTTATTCCTCTTGTGACCGAGAAAACGCACCAGTAGTCCTACTCTTTGACTCCATGCCCAATGGTTTGAAACTCTCACACTATACCTGCCTCTTCACCTGAAAACATCAATCTTCCCACCAAAACACCAGCAAAAACCTGAACTCAATAACTAGCCTAAAATCCTCCTCAACAAAGCTAAACCATAAAGAGAGAGCCCTCTCTGACTACAGGTGGGCTGGAACCTGCAGTCCAAAGTTGGTTTGTGGTTACCTCGGCCGTATCCTTCCCGAAGCTTAAGGACAACCTGAGTGTTAACAGAATCGCATATACACACAGCTGTGCATTGACACAGTCATGTATACCCTAATTTTCCAATATTTTTACAAATCTTTCTTGTTCAGTAAATTTGTTTGCTAGTCTGAGTACTTCTTGAGTAGTCAAGTTTGGTTGTTAGTCTCTGTTTTTACAGCAAGTTTCCGGTTTCGGATTCTATCCATTTGTGGAAAGTTTTGGTCTTGTTTTGTTTTGTTGCAAGTGTCATCATCTGTGTTTGAGCACATGAGATTTCTCTCTCAGAATCTTGGCTGTTTTGGTCTTCCAGGGAAGAAAGATTGTTTTCAATCTTTGTGACAAACTTTATCTTTGTGACATTCTTGCTTTGTGTCAAAACTGCACCTTGTGGCCATTTTAATTTTCTTGCTTTTTGAAAGTTGTTGAGTGACAATTTTGAGAGTTGTCTTTCTTGATCTTTTGATCATTGTCACCAAGCTCTTTTTGCTGCTTTTTGGTTGTTGAGAGCATCTTGAAACACCTATTTTGTTGAGTTTTCACCCATTTTGAGTTGATAACTTGCAAAGTGTTTTGGTTGCTTATTCTTCGGTCTCAAAGTTTTCAATAGTATTTGGAGCACTTTTGAAAAGTCATTTTTGTTTTTTCTTTTGAAGAAAACTTCTTGAAAACTTGGTTTTTGCTTTCTTTGGCCTTGTTTTGATTTAGTTTCTTTTTTGCGAGTGAAAGTGCATTTTTGTTTGTCTTGTGATTTGCTTTTAGTGTTTGGACGAAAATGAGCATTAGCAACTTATATTCTATCTAAACATCTTAAGTGGCTAATTAGAATTGATAAGCAAGTTACTTTCATTCTTTGATTTAGAGTAGTCTTAAGTTTTGCATCAGCATATACTCATTGCATTAGGATAAATTTGTGCATCTTTTAGGGCATCCATAGTTTTGTTAATTTTTGTGAGTGTGAAGCTTGAGTAAAAGAAAAGAAAAGAAAAATTTATTGCTTTCTTAGAAGTTCCTTAGAACCTAGTAGAAATTTCTTTCATCGAAGAATGAAATGAGTGCATTTGCATATAGTTTGGTTTTTATTAATTTCTTTTGCGTCGAAAAACACCACAAGTTTCATTTCTGCTTATCCCTTGACTTAAGAACAACCCATTTAAAAACAAGCGCTAATTAAAATATACTAGATTTTTATATATTGTCAATTTAGACACACCAACAAGTTTTAGGATATTTTAGGGCCTTGGATTAGGTGTGTGGAGAGAAAACTCTCCAAGGCCATTTTAAACTGTCAAACATAGAAGTCTGAATAGCGAGTGCAAATCCAATAGCATTAGGGAGACCAAGGAAGCTCAGGATCTGGGAGTTAAGCATGAGGGTTTTTGAAGATAAGGAAGAGAGACACCCCCTCTCTTACTTTTCGGATCTTACCTCAAGACTAATCCGCCTGGCTTCTAACATGAGTTGGTAACCTTAGTTGCTTCTCTTAGGGATCTACACTGGTGGCCGCAGAGGGGAATCCCATGGAACCTGAGGTCGACGTTGTATCACTCTCAACGGTACTTCTGGATGGCACCCTTGTGGAGCTTGGGGGCTTGCACCAGCACAGGCTATTGTTAGGAGGTCAGCGTAACTTCCTCTATTACCTTCGCTGGTAGGACTGGGTCGTCATTATCCCAGACTATCTTCAGAAGGCCCCTTACTTCACTTTCTTGTATTTTGGTGTCCGGTCCTCATCACTCGGAGTGGAAATACTTGAAATTTGTTTGACTGGTTGACATCTTTTAGGGACTTTTTAGTGTGTTCTCTGTGCTCTTAGTTGGCATAGCTTTCATTTTTTCTTGAGTCTTTAATTAGATCTTAATAAAAAATTCAAAGTGGCTGACCGATCGCCTAGACAGTCTCAAAGACTTCGTGGTCTTTCACCACCAAGTTTAGAGCCTTCTCCTAGAAGGCGCAGAGGTAATACTGCTGGTGGGTTTCATCCCATGGCAGCTGACGCATCGGGGATTGATCCTCCCCCCAGGGGCATTAGTGTTTAGGATAGGCCTAGTACTTCCGCAGAACTAGAGAGGAACACTCCAGTTCTTTCTCGAGTTCTCTTTCAATCGGAAGATAACATTGAGGTAGAAGAACTCCCAGAGTCGTTAGCGGCTCCGAATTCTCCTCTACCTTCTAACAATCCAGATGTATTATAATACATTGGGACTCTGATGCATAGACCGTCAAGTCTAGGTCATATTACGCACTTACCTTCGATGACCACCAATGGAAGTATGGATTCTACCACAAGTGCTACAACCATGCAGACTCCAACATCAGTACAAGGCGAAGGAACTATTTCCATCCCCTCTGCATCTTTATTTGGGTCTTTTGTTAGCACATCCTTAGTTGGGTCTACCTCCATTCCTTCTACGAGTGGAAATTCCCAAGCCAATGTATCTAGTTCTGGATTCTTCCTGTTTGGCACCCATTCACAGGATATTCTATTAGTTCCATTTAGTGCCTCCACATCCATGATGGGTGGGTCAGCTTCATTTCAGGGTTTTCCTTTTAGAAGTGGGCATATACCACATTCCAACCTGACAATAGGATCTATGCCTTTTTCCTCTATAGGACAAGGCAGCAATCCCTTTCAAGGTTGGACTAACCCTGCGGTTAGTGGCATAGGAACTGGGAATCTGCTTTTCGACCAACAAGGGAATAGGTCGTGCTCCACAGTTAGTTCATTTTGAAGTATTCCTCCCTTAGCTTCTTCTTGGAATCATTATAAGGGATTATCAAATCCTTATAATCCTTTAGGAGGGAGCTTCGCTGGTTATGGTGGTTTTTCGGTTGGAGTTGGTCAAACTCCAAGTTTTGCTGGATCACAAGGTTCGCCTTTTGGTTCAGCTGGTTCTGCTGGTTACTTTGGGCAGCCTGGTGCCTTCAAAAATCCAGGCCAATCTTTTCAGAACTCGGGGAACCTCGCTCAGTCCGGGTGGAATCCCGAAGGTCCTCCTAAGCTTCCTTTTTTGGCAACGTTGAATTTTCCAGATCTCACGAAATTAACAAACGATCCAATCAAATACAATCTGGCCTGGCCTCCGGTCCCAACCAAACTCCCTTTAGACATTCCAAAGTTCGAGGGGAAGGGTGGTGAAGACCCAGGCGACCATGTAACCACATTCCATTTGTGGTGCTCATCAAACTCCCTCATCGATGACTCGGTTAGGTTGAGACTTTTTCAATGCACCTTAACTGGCAATGTGGCCAAGTGGTATATAGAGTTGCCAGGGGGTAGCTTTACATCTTTCACCGATTTGGCTAACATTTTCCTAAATCATTTCCAGTTTCCCGTCCGTTATGATGCCGGAACTGAACTTCTAGCCAATTTTCGTCAGGATATGAAAACTCACATTTCTGATCATATTTAGGAATGGAGACAGAGAAAGAGGCTCATTAAAGCCAAAATTCCTCCTGAATACCATCTTGAATGGTTTTTGAAATCTTTACAACCTGAGATCTCTAAAGATGTCTCTCTGTCTGGAGTCTATTATGAGGAGCAAGCTATTTTTAGGGCCCAACAGTTAGAATTGATTTACTCTCAGTCTGGGATTCTACAAAAAATCTTGCCTGATGCTCCTAGGACTAAGGTTGATATAGCCAAGTTGAAGCTAGGTCCCCATGCGGATGGTATCATTGGATCCGTAGATACTAATGCGGTGAACCTGTTGAGCCAATTAGAGCATTTGTCTTTGCAAATTTCTCCTACCAATCAGGTCACATCGTTAACCCTTCGTCTTCTCAACCCTCTTTCGTTAATGTCTTCCAATATTCCAACCCCAAAGGAAATCAAAATTACAATGGGAAAAAGAAAGGACAAGGTAAGAAAAGAGTCAAGACAGGAAGACTAATGCAAATAAACCTGGCAATAATGTTGTTGGTGGTGGAAATGAGTCTAGAAAGAAAGTCAAGTTTCCATGCAAGCTATGCAGTGGAGACCATTTAACTCATCTCTGCCCAAAGATTCAAGATGCTCAGTGCTTGTTAGGGTAGCAAGGGACTTCCAGCTCTCAAGCTGTGTTAACCAACCCTTTTCCCCAAGGGCAGCAAATGCTTGCTGGCGTGAATTCAAATCCTGGTACCTCTGCAGGGGGCAACCAGGAAGGGGAGAAATCATCAAATGTTTTCATGATGGGTTCTAATGTCCATGTGGCCACTCGGTCATGTGATTACGGTGAAACTGAAACATCCAAGGATAAAACTGCTCTTGGAACTATCGACCTTCATATTGAGCAACCCTCTGTCGAGAATATACCACGGATACCGAAAGGTTCCGCTAAACACACGACTATCAATCCTAATGCTAGGGCTGCCTAGAATTACTCCATTGTTGAGGATCTGGCTCAGAGTCCATGCGCTATGTCTGCTTTAGAGGTCCTCCAGTCATGTCCAGCTCAACAAAGTGCTTTTCTTTTGGCGATAGGGGCATTTGATCCAAATAACTCTTTAGTGCTCACTTTTGACATGCTTAATGTAAAAAAGTGACTCCCTCATCACATGGCTTTTCAAATAAAGTCTACCTACTGGAAAATTAACATTTTTCGAACCGTTATTGATGAAGGAGCTTCCACGTGCATCATGTCGATGTCATGCTGGAAGGCCATTGGATCGCCTTCGGTTGTTCCTTCACCTACCCTCCTGATAGCATTTGATGGGCATTCTCATAAGCCACATGGGATTATCCCGGCCTTTCCCATATGTGTTGGGGGAAAGGTCGTCAATATCGAAGTAGAAGTCATTGATGCTAACCTAGATTACAATCTCCTCTTAGGAAGGAACTGGGTATATGAAATGGATGTCGTTGTTTCGACTCTGTTTCGTGTCATTTGCTTTCCTCATGAGGGGAAAATTGTTAAGGTTGATCAATTGGATTATTCTCTAGTTGATCCTCGAGCAACTTCAGACTCTACTGTTCCCTTAGTGGATAACCCTCATCCGCCTACTGAGAATCTAGGAGTTGGGATGTATTCTTCATTGATGGGTACATTTGATTTTCCCTCTCCTATTGCTAGAATCAATGTCATTTCATCATCCAAGGAGTCTTCACAGGAAGAGTTCTTCCGAACTCATTATTTTTCAGACCCTTGGACCTTGCCTTCACCTACGACCACATTAGATGAAGGACAAGTTGGTGGAATGGCATTTCCTATGTCTGCAGCAGAGCTTAGATATCAGTCTATCGTCAACTCTACAGACAACCATTCTACTCCTTTCTCTAAGGAGGAGTTAGATGGTGATGTGGCCCCAGCTTGGACCCTTGATTCTACCTCTGCTATGGACTGCTTAGATATGGTTTTACCATCCGAGGAAGCAATCCTAGAAGTAATGATGGGTGTAGATCAACCTTGGGAAGACTTACACCATCGTTCATATTTTCTTCCTCCGTTGTAGGAAGTAGAATCTAGGTTCTCTGAGTTGTTTACTAGTGATGTTTGTACGGTATCAAATCCTTTGACTCGAGCACACTTTTGTGCCGAAGGTAATATGTCGGTGATTTCAAAAATGATATCTATAAA
Organism: Pinus tabuliformis; assembly: GCA_031772625.1. Lineage (NCBI taxonomy): Eukaryota > Viridiplantae > Streptophyta > Pinopsida > Pinales > Pinaceae > Pinus > Pinus tabuliformis. The sequence goes on from CM062817.1 coordinate 565,764,661, forward strand.
CATCTCTAGGAACCCTAACATGATCGAGAATCTTTTCATTAGAGCCAAATGTTCCCCTGAATAAATTCAAATTTACATCGACCTTTTTAAGGAGTTTTGAGATGTATTCGCTTGGTCTTATGAAGAAATGCCTGGCATTGATCCATCCATAATTCAACATGAGATCAAGACGTATGAAAACACTAAGCAGATTCATCAAAAGCTTCGGCTGGTTAATCCTAGGAAAGAAGAAGCTATTAAAGTTGAAGTTGAAAAGTTGCTCAAGGCGGTTTTATATACCCTGTTCCTCTTACGTATTGGGTTTCTAATCCACTCCCTGTAGATAAAAAGCAAGGAACAGTCCAAGTATGCATTGACTTTAGAGACCTAAACAAATATTGTCCCAAAGATAATTACCCCATGCCATTTATTGATCATATTATTGATGAGTGCGCGGGTAATGAGATTTTCTCCTTCATGGACAGTTTTTCTGATTATAATCAAATCTCTATCCATCCTGAAGATCAGCATAAGAAAACTTTTATATGTCCCTGGGGTACCTTTTCATACAGAAAGATGCCTTTTGGTCTTAAAAATGTTGGAGCTACCTTCCAGCGGGCCATGTCATACGCTTTCCACGACATTAAATATATCATCGAAGCATACTTGGATGATTTAGCTGGTCATTCTTGAAAGAGAACTGATCATCCTAGTCACCTTCGATTGGTTTTTGAGTGATGTTGATTTTACAAGATCTGGTTGAATCCTAATAAGTGTGTGTTTGCGGCTACATATGGTCCATTATTAGGGTTCATAGTGTCAACTGAAGGGATTCGAGTTGATCCCTTCAAGGTAGAGGCAATAATTTAGTTGCCTCCCCCGTCCTCAATTCGACAACTTCAAAGTCTTCAAGGGAAGGCTAATTTCTTAAGAACGTTTATAGCGAATTATGCCGAGATCACTAAAGGGTTTATGCATTTTCTACAGAAAGGAGTTCCATATGTATGGGATGACTTTGCGCAGCGGTCATTCAATGCCTTGAAAAAGGCATTAGTCTCTGCCCTACTTTTGAGTCCACTGGATTATGGTAGGGATTTCATTTTATCCGCTACTGCAGAATCAACCATAGGTACGGTTCTCGTTCAGGAAGACGATGCTCTCATGGAGCATGTGATTTATTACTTGAGCCGAGGAATGATAGGTCCTGAACTTTGTTATTCTCCTGTTGAGAAGTTGGCTTTGGCAGTTGTCCATGTTGTCCAACGGCTCTGCCATTATATCTTGATACGCAAAACTTTTGTCTTAATGGCGGTCAATCCATTCCAATTTGTCCTCAGTAGGTGAGTGATTGGGGGCAAATATAATCGATGGATAGTCATTTTACAAGAATTTTATCTCGAGTTCTTGTCCGCCAAGTCTAAGAAATCTATGGTTTTTGCGGAGTTAATTTCCGAGTTGCCTTGTGGAGAGGACACTGTTTATGACGAAAGTTTTCCTGACAAACATCTATTCCTCATCTCTCCACTCAACCCTTGGTATGGAGATATCATTGCCTATCTCCAAAATTCGAAGTTTCCCTCTACTTTCTCTAAGGATGAACACCGAAAATTACGTCACCTGGCTAAGAACTATGTCATCATTGGTGATACATTATATCGTCGAGGGGTTGATTCAATCCTTCAACGTTGTTTAACCTTAGAGGAAGTAGAGTCAGTGCTCAATGATTGCCACAATGGTGCTTGTGGTGGTCATCCTTCAGGGCTTGCTATAGCCCAACGTATCTTGCTTGCCGGCTACTTTTGGCCTTTGCTCTTCAAAGATTGTGTTGAAACGGTCAAAGGCTGTCACCCTTGTCAAGTTTATACTCAGAAAATGCGTGCACATCCAGCTCCCCTTTCCCCATTGTCACTGTCAGTGCTTTTACTAAGTGGGGTATTTATTTTACAACTTGTAATCCACCTTCAGCAGTGAATCACAAGTACATTATCATGGCCGTAAACTACTTCACGAAGTGGGCTAAGGCCATGCCCACTTATAAAAATGATAGTGAAACAACGGCATTGTCCCTTTTTAATAAGATTATCTCAAGGTTCAGTATCCCGAGAGAGATTGTCACTGACCATGGCAGTCATTTCCAGAACCAACTAATGTCTGAATTAGCTCTTAAATTGGGTTTCCGGTAGGAGCACTCGTCTCCATATTATCCTTAGGCCAATGGACGGGTTGAGGCAATGAATAAAACCCTTAAGAGGATCCTGCAAGGGACGATCGAAAAAAAATCGGTCCAATTGGAATCTTATGTTGTATCCGGCTCTTTGGGCATACCGAACCTTCGTAAATATTGCTATAGGTTTTACACCTTTTCAGTTAGTTTATGGGATGGAATCTATCTTGCTTGTTGAATGTGAAATTCCATCTCTTAAGTTAGCTATTGAGCTCCTTCCAGAGACCTCTAGTCTCAAAGAGCGCCTCCTTCATTTGGAACATCTCAATGAGCAGCATTGAGATGCTGACACAATCAATGAGGCTCATAAGAAAAGTGTTAAAACTCAGTACGATAAAGCTGTCTGTCCTCGAGTCTTTTTTGAAGGCAACCTTGTCCTTGTCTATGACCAAGATAAGGATGCCTTGGGGGCAGGCAAGTTCAAGCCTATGTGGTATGGTCCCTTTATAATTAAACGAGTTTTAGAAAAAGGGGCATATGAGTTAGTCGATTTTGAAGGAAACAAGTTGGCAGAGCCCCAAAATGTGCTCTACATCAAGAAGTACTTTGCTTAAGTAGCAGCTAGGCAATGGCTTCTTTGTACATTTTGTATTTTTTATACATATCTCATCGGGAGTTTTTGATATCGACACTTTTTGGTCTGTTGTGGCAGGTGTTGATGGATGACTTGGTCTATTTTGGATTCACTGATGGTGCTAATCGGCACACTTGGAACCTCGCTTCTGCAGCTTGGGTAATCTACTATCCAACTGGTTAGTTGATGGTGTCAAGGGGAGTATGCATTGGTCCCACTTCAAATAATATGGCTGAGTATACTACCGTCATTAATTTACTATCTGAAGCAATTTCTTATGGAATAGATTCGTTGGTAGTCTATCTTGATTCACAACTAATAGTGTCACGATTGAATAACATTTATCGAGTAAGGGATCCATGTTTATATTTATCGCTAGTATTTAAGGGTGAGGGTGTTGCAAAGATCATTTATTTACATTAATTATTTGCACTTTCCAAGATCTCATAATTGGTTAGTAGATTCTATCGCTAATCAAGCTTTAGATTAGCACATCATTCATTCATCACAATAAAATCAAGCATCAAAAAGTTGAAACTGTATATATATATCATAAAATATCTCGAGTGTACATAAGTGTATCCAAAATAATATACAAAAATTGGGACTCAAATGCTCATAATCATGTCCAGTACATCTAATGCCCTGGCTCAGGATGAGCGGCTAAGTATGGGACTACTGCTTTAGCCACACGCCTAAGAGTGGGTTCTACAGCCTCCATCGGTACTCGGTGAGTTAGTCTCACCAAGTGCCATTGAACTATGTGTAGGAGTCGCTCTGTGTCCATAGCCGCCTCTTTGGCACCTTGGCCATGACGTCCATGCCATGGGAACCCATCTGTTAATACTGGCCCAATATCCAGAACATGATCACCATATTAGTCATTTTAATCCTATCAAAAATATTTTTCGAAGTTCATTTTTGTATTTGAAAAATCATAAAAAATCATAAAATCATAAAATTAAAAACATTTGTTACCTATATTGCCCCATGCCACGACTGGTGATAAGGCTAGATTAGGATCTCCTCGAAAGTCCAGGCCAGCATAAGGGTAATCATCCACTACGGTGATCTGCTGCTCCCACCAGGAGAAGAAGTCATCGTCAAAATTAGTCTGTGGAACATCCCCACCTCCTAGTCATTTCATCAAGTCAGCCCACCTTCCCATCCGTGGATCTCATGGGGTGTTGATCGAAACTGATACTCTAGGACAGAGTGCTAGGACCCTCTCAAAGAAGAAAGAGCACAAAATAGTTCCATACTTGAAGTTTTTGGTCTGGCCCTTTTTGATAGAAGTAAGCTAGCTCTTCAAGTTGGCAAGAAGAGGAGTACACCAATCAAATAATGTGGTGAGACAGTTTATCGCAAGCTCATGGCAAGCCGTGAAGCCTGGTGTAAGGAAGCTGATCTGTTCACTCTAGCTATAGTGAACAGGATGATCCTCAATGATAAACTCTCCACGTGCTTGATTGGAATTTGACTTCCAACCTTTTCTAGATGACCCGGGCAATATATATGCACGTAGCCCTCGATAGAGAGACTACCTCGTGATCTACCCGTGGAATGTACTGCCTCTCCCCTCCAAGAAAGACCTGTGATGACATAAATATCCTCAATGTCTATCTTGAGTGGCATTTGATCAATCATGAATGAGTAATCCTCGATGCTCCAATAGTGAATGAGAATTTCGAGCAAGTGAGTGTTTGCTTTCATGTTTGGCATTTTGAAGAACTTTAGCAAACCACATCCTCTTAAGGCATCCAAGGTGTTAGACTCCATCTTATGTCAGTGTGAGATTGATTCTTCTTCAAAACCCTGTTTTGAAGAAGAAATCATTAAATGTGTTGTTTTAGAATATGTAATTTATTCTCCAGCTCTTCAAATGGCGGCGACTTCAAGCTCCTATCCCTGCACAAGCACAACTCAGAATATCATCAGCAATCATAGACAAAGCAAAATCAAAAAAAGCATAGTTTTGCATCCAAATGCCAGAAATGCCAAATATACAACACGCTCAGTTGTTGTAGGATTTTGATGGTTATATACAACACAAAGGATGATGATGAGACATAGATTCCTTTGAGTTTATCAATTGGTTCTTGGGTTAAAATCGAACCTTTAATAAGATAAAAGCATAGAGAAAAATGGCAGTGGCAACCGCTGAGGGGAATCACAGTTATGGACAATTGCTTGCTTCGGCTTGGAAACTTTCAAACACATTACTAGAAGAAAATTTGCTTAAGTCTAGTGTTGACGAGTCTGTTGGAGGTGTGAAGTCTCAAATCACTGCCTATCCTTCCATGGGTTCTAATCAGACTACAAATGGAAACATATCCCAGCTGATGAGAGAAATGAATGATATTACCAGTCTTAATGTGGCTAGGATAGGTATTGTGTCAAATCCCTCAGCAGAGTTCGTGGCTGGCATTTGGGCAACATGGATTAGTGGTGTTGTCGTTGTTCCCTTGGCTCTTAGACACCCAGAAGCAGAGATTCTCTATGTGATGAATGATGCAGATGTTTCTTTTGTAATGGGTACTGAGGACTATTAAGGAATTTGGAAGGGCATTGCAAAAAGATGTTCTGCACGCTTTTGTCTCATTCCTTTTGTTCCAAAGCTTCCGATGGATTTCAGAGCATCTGAGGTGTTTCATTCAAGGGATGTAAAGCATGATTCTTTAGGCATTCTATCTAAAGAGGTGATAAACCGGCATTGATTGTGTATACAAGTGGTACGACAGGTAAACCATAAGGTGTTGTGCACACACATCGTAGCATAGCCGCACAGGTCCAAATCTTAACAGAAACATGGGAGTATACTACCGCTGATAAGTTTTTGCATTTCCTGCCATTACATCACATGGACATGGCCTTTACAATGCCTTTCTTGTGCCTCTCTATGCTGATGCAGTGGTGGATTTCATCCCGAAATTCAGTATAAGAGAAGAGTTAAGGTCTGCCGCCACAAATGTACAATCATTGTCTTAGATTCACTTCAAGCGAGATGCCAGAATGTAATATGCCCCAAGCCTGTCTTACGAGGAATGTCAGATTGTATTTTGGTCCAACGTCCAGGTGCTACCACATAAAATTTATTAGTCATTGATAAAATGGCACAGATGGGTCCTCGCCTATCACCGAAGGAGATGCCCAAAATGAACCTCAAATTTTTAAGCTGGTGAAACAGGAGGATCATATATCAGAGAATCATAATGTTTTGAGAATAGGGATGAAGCGAAATCGTTATGGATATTGGGAACTTAATGGAGCTAACATTGGTTTACAAGCTGCTTCACGGTTTTGTGGTTCAGCTAATCATGTTCAAGGTGGATTAGCAACACTAAGTACATCTGAAGCTTTACCAGAGGGAAATGGCTTTTCATTCATCCATAGTAGTTTTACCATGCATCCCATGCCTTTAGGTGAAGTGAGCTCAGCGCCATATAACGCAAATGCTCACTTTGATTTATTTGGGGCGCGTGATGCTGAGTTGAATCCACCACATTGGCCAGTACATTCACAGAATGCAACATTTCAGTTGTTTGGGACACAGGGAGATGCATCAGATACCTCTGCAAATTCAGATCTCGGACACTGAAATATGGACCAACATATGACAAACTCCAACTTGAGGTCAAATGTGATGTCGGACTTCTCTATTGCCTTCAACAACAAAATTGTTTTGTCAGACCACCAACTGCTGATGATAAGGCCGAGTACGAATGAGAAAAGGCGGTTTTAACCTTGTTTTTAATTTATAAAGGGCCGAATCTGGAGCTTACCTTGTTAGTTCTTCTCGGAAATGGCTCATTCAGCATATCACTTCATACTGATTGAAAGTTGGTCCGTGCCAGATGTCATAGTTTTGGTTGAATTAAGGCCTAGAAAATGCTGTGTTTAGAATGAGTGGTGGGATTTCGTTTCGTTATTCACAATCTTAAAATTATACGTGTTGCGTTTGAGTCCAGTTTGTTGTAGTGGCTGCCCTGTTTAGTGCCTGATTTTCGTGATGCATCCTCTTATCAATGAGAAATGCCAAGTCAAAATACGCCTAAAACAGAACGAAGATATCCATCATAGCAGGAAAAATAGGAACCAATTTCCTATTTCAAGACTTCAGTTAATGATTCAAAGGTATCTGCGCTCCAGCAGTTATTTCTTCATTGGCCATCAGAAGATTTCAAGGAAAACATTCTGTGTTTAGAACAGAAAAAATGGTTTTTCTATTTTTTATTTATTTTAGAAACAATTCCTCATTTTTGGATAGATTTGTTTTCAAACAGAAGGGTTTATTTATGTATTAAAAAACAAATCATTGAGGGAGGGGAGAGTTCTGAGCGTTGGTGGAGGAGAGAGAATTGAGCTCCATTGTACAGTCTTTGACAGAGTTTTTTAATGAAATACACAGCTCTGACCCCTGAGATTCCTGTGGTATGACAATTTAGCATAAGTTTTCCTTCTGTTTCATATGTAACCTGTTATGTTTTCATTTCACTTCATGATCATTTCTAATTGAACAAATGAAGTGTTTAGGTATAATTCATAATATTTTATGCTCTGCCTATAAGTTTGTTCATATTTAATGTTTTCTTCTGTTTGACAAGGATTCATCCTCTATGCCCTTGTCAGCTCCTCAACAGTCTTGCCATTCCATTTAATCTCAATTTGATGTTAAATTTCTTGCCTACCTTGCCTCAGGAGATAATCTGTGTTTTTTTTATTATATTTCTCTGTTCAAGCTGTTTCTTTGCCCCATGCAGCCCAGAAAAACCCCATCATTTATTAAAAATCCCTGTTTATCAGTTTAATAGCCTAAAATCAGTGTTCTTTATTGGTCATCTCAGTCCCTTTGAAGACTTTTTTGCCGAGATAGACCCGGAGAGAGCCCTCTCCTGCCCCGTAGGGCTAGCTACGAGGCTAAGTGGTTTGATGTTACCTTGAGTTTCGCCTTCTTCAGCCTGAGGCAAATTCGAGCGCTAACATATTGGCGACCATACTGGGGAGAACATTCGACTTGTTGATTGTCTTGTCCCAGTACATGAAATCAAATTGCAGATCTGATGCTGATGGTGGACAACAGTCAGATACATATGCAGGCTGAACCATTCACCTGGCGACTCCAATTCGATCCAGACAGTTCAATGCTTGCTGATCCATTCATGCAATGGTAGGGTATGTGGCAAACCTTGCCCTGTGTGAAGCTGTAGAAGAAATAAGAAAGGAGTTAGCAGATACTGAATTTGATGAAGATGTTTTCAGTGCCTTGCTTCAATGGTTGAAATCTTCAAAGTTCTTCAAAACTAAATTTTGTGAGTTAATTGTTGAAAGAATCGAAAAGGAGATTCAATGTTTAGATGAGCAGATCCAGTCATATGATTTCCAAGACCCTAAAAAGTTCTTGGAAATCCTTCCTCCTTCGCAACAAGAAATAACAGACTTGCCTACAGATGTTTACATTGACAGTGTGCAGCTGGAAGTATGTATTGCAGAGTTGGGGCAGCCAACAGAGTTCGGCTTCCGCGATCCAATGGCAATGTACATGGAAACGTTTTTCAGTTTGACTGACAAATCAGGCTGTCTTGTACGTGACCAGGTTCATTATGTGCATGAAGGGCTGCCAGCAATTACATCTGTGTCCTGGTGGAAGCATTCTCAAGCGGCATCATTTTCAGGTTTACTTGAATGGTTAATCTGGCATTTTAGTATTACCTGATCTATTGTTTGTACAGCAGATTAGGGTAGATTTTGTAAATAAATAAGCAGCCAAAAGGCAGCATTTTGTTCTAGTTTTATTACAGTTTAGTTTGAAATTTGCCGAATTAGTCTTTCAATCAGTTCAGTCAGTTTCTAGTTAATAAGTTGAGTCTTTTGTTGTGTCTATTTGTTGAAATGATGACTCCATTGCCCAATGGATGGAGGCACTGTCTACTCTCCCAAAGTTCTGTGGTTCTTGGCACCTCCAGGAAGCGGCAGCTGCCATCCCTAGTGGAGCCGATGTTAGACTCCGTCTTATGTCAGTGTGAGATTGATTCTTCTTCAAAACCCTGTTTTGAAGAAGAAATCATTAAAAGTGTTGTTTTAGAATATGTAATTTATTCTCCAGCTCTTCAAATGGCGGCGACTTCAAGCTCCTATCCCTGCACAAGCACAATTCAGAATATCATTAGCAATCATAGACAAAGCGAAATCAAACAAAATATAGTTTTGCATCCAAATGCCAGAAATGCCAAATATACAACACGCTCAGTTGTTGTAGGAGTTTGATGGTTATATACAACACAAAGGATGATGATGAGACATAGATTCCTTTGAGTTTATCAGTTGGTTCTTGGGTTAAAATTGAACCTTTAATAAGATAAAAGCATATAGTAAAATGGCAGTGGCAACCGCTAAGGGGAATCACAGTTATGGAAAATTGCTTGCTTCGGCTTGGAAACTTTCAAACACATTACTAGAAGACAATTTGCTTAAGTCTAGTGTTGACGAGTCTGTTGGAGGTGTGAAGTCTCAAATCACTGCCTATCCTTCCATGGGTTCTAAGCAGACTACAAATGGAAACATATCCCAGCTGATGAGAGAAATGAATGATATTACCAGTCTTAATGGGGCTCGGATAGGTATTGTGTCAAAGCCCTCAGCAGAGTTCGTGGCTGGCATTTGGGCAACATGGATTAGTGGTGCTGTCGCTGTTCCCTTGGCTCTTAGACACCCAGAAGCAGAGATTCTCTATGTGATGAATGATGCGGATGTTTCTTTTGTAATGGGCACTGAGGACTATTAAGGAATTTGGAAGGGCATTGCAAAAAGATGTTCTGCATGCTTTTGTCTCATTCCTTTTGTTCCAAAGCTTCCGATGGATTTCAGATCATCTGAGGTGTTTCATTCAAGGGATGTCAAGCATGATTCTTCAGGCATTCTGTCTGAAGAGGTGATAAACCGGCATTGATTGTGCATACAAGTGGTACGACAGGTAAACCATAAGGTGTTGTGCACACACGTCGTAGCATAGCCGCACAGGTCCAAATCTTAACAGAAACATGGGAGTATACTCCCGCTGATAAGTTTTTGCATTGCCTACCATTACATCACATGGACATGGCGTTTACAATGCCTTGCTTGCGCCTCTCTATGCTGATGCAGTGGTGGATCCATCCCGAAATTCAGTATAAGAGAAGAGTTAAGGTCTGCCGCCACAAATGTACAATCGTTGTCTTAGATTCAATTCAAGCGAGATGACAAAATGTAATATGCCCTAAGCCTGTCTTACGAGGAATTTCAGATTGTATTTTGGTCCAACGTCCAGGTGCTACCATAGAAAATTTATTAGTCATTGATAAAATGGCACAGATGGGTCCTCGCCTATCACCGAAGGAGATGCCCAAAATGAACCTCAAATTTTAAAGTTGGTGAAACAGGAGGATCATATATCAGAGAATCATAATGTTTTGAGAATAGGGATGAAGCGAAATCGTGATGGATATTGGGAACTTAATGGAGCTAACATTGGTTTACAAGCTGCTTCACGGTTTTGTGGTTCAGCTAATCATGTTCAAGGTGGATTAGCAACACTAAGTACATCTGAAGCTTTACCAGAGGGAAATGGCTTTTCATTCATCCATAGTAGTTTTTCCATGCATCCCATGCCTTTAGGTGAAGTGAGCTCAGCGCCATATAACGCAAATGCTCACTTTGATTTATTTGGGGCGCGTGATGCTGAGTTGAATCCACCACATTGGCCAGTACATTCACAGAATGCAACATTTCAGTTGTTTGGGACACAGGGAGATGCATCAGATACCTCTGCAAATTCAGATCTCGGACACTGAAATATGGACCAACATATGACAAACTCCAACTTGAGGTCAAATGTGATGTCGGACTTCTCTGTTGCCTTCAACAACAAAATTGTTTTGTCAGACCACCAACTGCTGATGATAAGGCCGAGTACGAATGAGAAAAGGCGGTTTTAACCTTGTTTTTAATTTATAAAGGGTCGAATCTAGAGCTTACCTTGTTAATTCTTCTCGGAAATGGCTCATTCAGCATATCACTTCATACTGATTGAAAGTTGGTCCGTGCCAGATGTCATAGTTTTGGTTGAATTAAGGCCTAGAAAATGTTGTGTTTAGAATGAGTGGTGGGATTTCGTTTCGTTATTCACAATCTTAAAATTATACATGTTGCGTTTGAGTCCAGTTTGTTGTAGTGGTTGCCCTGTTTAGTGCCTGATTTTCGTGATGCATCCTCTTATCAATGAGAAATGCCAAGTCAAAATACGCCTAAAACAGAACGAAGATATCCATCATAGCAGGAAAAATAGGAACCGATCTCCTATTTCAAGACTTCAGTTAATGATTCAAAGGTATCTGCGCTCCAGCAGTTATTTATTCATTGGCCATCAGAAGATTTCAAGGAAAAAATTCTATGTTTAGAACAGAAAAAATGGTTTTTCTATTTTTTATTTATTTTAGAAACAGTTCCTCATTTTTGGATAGATTTGTTTTCAAACAGCAGAGTTTATTTATGTATTAAAAAACAAATCATTGAGGGAGGGGAGAGTTCTGAGCGCTGGTGGAGGAGAGAGAATTGAGCTCCATTGTACAGTCTTTGACAAAGTTTTTTAATGAAATACACAGCTATGACCCCTGAGATTCCTTTGTATTAGCATAAGTTTTCCTTCTGTTTCATATGTAACCTGTTACGTTTTCATTTCACTTCATGATCATTTCTAATGAACAAATGAAGTGTTTAGGTAGAATTCATAATATTTTATGCTCTGCCTATAAGTTTGTTCATATTTAATGTTTTCTTTTGTTTGACAAGGATTCATCCTCTATGCCCTTGTCAGCTCCTCAGCAGTCTTGCCATTCCATTTAATCTCAATTTGATGTTAAATTTCTTGCCTACCTTGCCTCAGGAGATAATCTGTGTTTTTTTTATTATATTTCTCTTTTCAAGTTGTTTCTTTGCCCCATGCAGCCCAGAAAAACCCCATCATTTATTAAAAATCCCTGTTTATCAGTTTACTAGCCTAAAATCAGTGTTCTTTATTGGTCATCTCAGTCCCTTTGAAGACTTTTTTACCGAGATAGACCCGGAGAGAGCCCTCTCCTGCCCCATAGGGCTAGCTACGAGGCTAAGTGGTTTGATGTTACCTTGAGTTTCGCCTTCTTCATCCTGAGGCAAATTCAAGAGCTAACACAAGGCATGAGGATTGTTCATAACCTCATCATCCACTATGGCATGCTATCTTTCCCTCCAAGTGACTGGCATCCTGAAGAAAAAACAAATTTGGACCATTAGATTTTTGTTTTGAAGTTTTCGTGGCGTATACACGGGTCCGTTTCATACATAGTCACGTTTAGGGCCCGCATATATGTGGGTTGCACATAGCCAACCCGCATATACACCGCGACAAATTTTTTGACATAAATTCAACGGTGAAACTTGAATTAAAATTTTTAAAACCAATCACAAATGAATGCAAGATAAGTTTAAGGGTTACCTGGTGATTTTGGGAAGATTTGAATGGTCGAATTCGGCAAATGGAAAAGCTTGCTTCTTTTCTTCACTCCTTGTGCTCTCAACTCAAACGGTGATAATGGTGAGTCAAAAAACTATTTTATAAGCTTTGAAAATGTCAATTTTTTTCAAAACTTGATTTTGTTTTGTCTCATGTTACTTTTAAGTTGGGAGCTTGGAATGTCGAGAATGATTTGATTTTCAGGACATTTTTGGACGCTTTTTCAACAGTTTCGAGACAGTTCCATGACTGCTGACCCGTCATGGCAGGTATCATTTTCTCACTTGCATATAGGTTATGGAAGCCATTTTTCCATTGCATTATGCATACTAGCCTCCATTTGTCGATACATTTGCCATAGGGTCAATCCCATCGTGTTATGGTTTGTAAACCATCTTCACTTGCCGAATTTTAAATCATGACACGATGGTAGAGCCATCCTTTTCATGGGCATCATAGTTAGCACCGCACTGACATTTGTTGCCCATGCTGCTTCGATTTGAGTAGGCTAGGGAGTCCTCTGTAGTCTTGCCATGACTTATGCGATGAATACTCATTCCTCTTTGCTTATTTGCTTCGTTCTGGCCTTATACCCTAGAGGCTCCTTTGTGTTGAGTTGTGCTAGTGCATTGCATTTTGACCATTTGCACCTTTTGACCTTGAGTCGACTTCACTTGGACTCGTGTTTAAGCCAACTTTTGACCATGATGTCTGCAAAATCAAACTTTCATCCCCTTGACTTCTCCAACTTGACACATCCTGACCCGTGGAAGGAACACATCTTTGAGTGTCTTTGACCAGTTTTTGCCTCCCTGCATTGAGCATAGGATTGTTCCAATCCCAGGAACTAGATCATCTGTTTCACCGACACTCATTCTTTCCACTGTACTATAGCATTCTTTTATTCTTTTTCCAGCTTAAAGAAAAAGACAAAAAAATTATATATTCCAAAAAAAGAGCGGGAATGGGACAATATTTCCACTTATTGTTGGTAGCTAGAGTCAATCGTGTCGCCCTTGAACAAAGCACTCAAAACAAAGTCTCCTCTGTTTGGGCGGGATTTAGTTTGATTTAGGTATGCCTTAACCTTGTTATTGAGTCAATTCTCCCCCGATTGGTTATCTCTTCCAATCATATGGAGGGTTCATTCGTGCCTCCTGCATAACAAACTTATACAGAGTCATCATATGCTGCCACATAGTCAAATTGAGTTGTGCTTTTTGTTCAAGGGAAGTTAGCCTGAGTTGGCCTCTCTGCGGTGTCTCTTGACTCATTTTTCAGTCGGCCATCCCTAGTTGTCAGTATCTTACTATCATCACATCAGCTATATTGGTCCTTTACTCGTGCCGGTTTGAGTTGGTCTCCATTGACTTCTTTCTAGCAGGTATTGTCCTTATCGACGACGACATCTTGCTTTGAGGACAGGCCTAGAGCCGCACCTTGGCCCTATTTTCATTATTGATAGGTCACCTTGTGCTCAGCATCGATTAATATCATGGGTCTTTAACTGAGTGGCTTCCCTTGTGTTCAACATCAGCTTACTCTATCACACATTGGGATTCATGCAATACCTTAGTTTCCATTTGACCCTATTGGTGGATACCTCACCTCTGTGTCAGCTTTCATTATTGGTTGGTTTAGAGGGTTTCTGTCGTGCGCTAGCCACATCTTATGTATATTGGAAACGTGCTTCAGTCGGGTTACTACATCTCTTTAGTCCGATTCCTTCCAAATTATTGGCCTACGGGTTACACTCGCACTAGATTGATGAAGGATGCCTTAATGCCTTCCTTCTAGCAGATCTTTCCCTATCGACTACGACTCATTGCTCTGGGGAAAAGATCTAGAGTCCATTTGGCAATACCTTGGGGTTTGCAGTCATTAGTGGCAGATCCTTCATTATTGACAGTGGGAAATCATCATTGTCTCCTGATTGATAAATTATTATAGGTGTTCGACTCTAGCTCATTTATTCACACTTGTTAGATTGTACTAGGGACCTTGACGATCATTATCATTATCGGTGAGTAGTCTTGCGTTTGTTAACGATATACATCAATGATCAGTAATCAAAAGATTTCTCACATGGTTGACTTTAGATCATTTATTCCCATGGTGTAGAAATGTACCACGGCGGCCGATGAAGACCTCAGGTTGCATCAGCATTCATTAGTTCACTTGACTGTTACTCTTGTTGCTGCTAGTTGATACCACTCCACCTTATATCTTGCAGTCATTCATGGCGACATTCTATATGCCGGCATCTGAATTTGTAGTGTAATACCATCTTCCTCCATCATGTTCATTTGGTACTTTTGGGGATCAGTCTTTGATATCAGTGATCAACTCCATCCTTTAGCATCATTGACATTCTTATATGTGATATTTAGACATGTACTTGTTCAATCGTGATCAGATGGTCCATTATGTATTTTCCAGTCTTCTATACTTGTATACTTAGTTGATCCGCTTATAATTGATATGAGGACATGCTTTACTTTCTCTGAGCATGGGTATGCTCGCCTCAGACTATTTCTTTCTAATCTCCTTTTGTGGCTTTGCAGGCTGAACTCTGGTGAAGTCCTTCTCAGTTTTTGACAGGTTTCCTTTCCATGCACTTACTCAATACATTTTTGCCATCATGTACCCCTTCTGACCTCATATATTAAGGGGCATCTATTATAGCTCCAAATATCACTCTTGATGTTTGTGATGCTGCACTCATGGCCTAGGGAAACCCCTCCTTCCAGACCTGGTCCAAACACTTAAAAAACAGTGTTTTACTCCCTATACGCAACATTTCCCTGAGCTAAATGCATTTGTACGTGGGTTTGTGTATACCCAACCCGCGTATATGTCTTAAAACACTTTAAAAAATTAAATCTGCTTAATTTCGGGCGGAGATCATGGGTTTTACCTTTTTATTACCTATTAGTGCCTGTGGCCCAACTGTTCCCAACAAATTCACAACTAAAAAACTACTTTAGGAGAAGTATAAAAGGCTTCAATGGGAAGGCCTAAAGGAGGAGAGAATAGAGAGAAAAATCACTCTGCTGAGATTATCCCTGATCAGGTCTAAAGATCCTTGTGCTTCTAGCACTTCGCCTATTACAGGAAACCCTTGTTTCCTTGAGTTATGATGTCTTTTCACTAGTTGAGATATCCTTGTGTGAGTCATGGGAAGAGCCTTTTGAAGACTTGGGATTGGACAAATCCAAAGGACGGTTCCGCTTGCAGCCTGTGAGAGGAAGATTCAGGTGATACCATTCCTTGTTTTATTTTAGCTATATGCAATAAAGAAACATTTGTCTTGTTCCCGAAATCCTTCTTCTTCATGCTTATAATGTTGTCATTATGGTTTGCATATGAATAGTTATTTCAATGGTATAACTAACTACCTTTCAATATGCTATGAAGTTGATTTCTTTATGATGCATGGTCCATATATTGCTATGCTTCTTTGAATTGGTTGTTTTGCAGGTTGAAGGATCGAAAGGAACTCCAAGAGGGTTTGGACCCTGGCTGGATCTACCCAAATGAAGGACCCCTAAGTTCACCTCTCTTCACGTTGTTTTTCATTGTAGATAACCCCCACTCTGCTAGGGTATTGACCCAAGACCCTAGGGGACTTTGTCCCTTAACAATAATTTAATAAAGTCAAGATGTTCCTGTATCAACATGGATACCTAAAAACCTTTATGTGTAGATGGTTATTGTTTTGAAGTTCCTAGGAAAAATTATATAACAATATATTTACATTTTTATGAAGCTCCATATCCAACTCTAGATAAAATGTTTCGAAGATTCATTTATTCTTAAATTTGTTTTTAGTTTTCTAGTGATTTTTATTGTAATGAAGTATCTTTATTTGGGAGAAAAAAATTATTTAAATATTTCCTCCATGCCCTCCACCCTCATGTCCTTTCAATGCCATGTTTGAACAATCCTTCCACAACCCTCTTCCTAATCAAAACCTTACCATAACCATAATATTAGTATGCATTTATGACCCTATCACTAATGTCATTTCCATAAATCCCACTTTATGATGATTCTAGATGTCATGCCCTACAATGACAATCCAACTAAAAATATATATACACCAAGGATCGATTACTAGAAATTTATTTAATTTCATTTTATTTTATAAACCACATTACACCCCCTAATCCCTCTTCTCATTCAGAAATAGTGCATTTTCCTAATATCATTAGATTAGACCCTTCCCTACTTATCATGTAGAAATGGAATTCTTTTGATCCTCCATTTACTAATAATTGTTAAGTAAAATAAAAATAGCTAGATCATTTTGAATAATGGTAGCCAAGAGAGCATCTTACTTGAAGACCTTTTAACATGCCTTTGACTACCCACTAAAACTAACCCTTCTCCCTATAATATTTATTGGCTACAATAAGAGAAACCTCAACATTTGTGTTGTAAATAAATCTTGCAAGGCCTAAATTTGAAATATTTTCTCAACAAATCTCAAATAGGGAATCAAAAGTTCATAAAAAATTATTTCCGGTTCAAAATCAACATTTTATTATCTTTGGTGGATAACTATCTTATTCTAGTGGGCCAAACAAAACTACAGAGATGTCTAGTGCAAATCATGCTACTTATTGGTCCTGGTGTGATGATATCAACGTTCTACCTTGGCATTGCAATACATTTTATGTTTCCATATGATTGGAACTGGAAGATATCGTTATTGTTGGGAGGCCTGCTCAGTGCCACAGACCCTGTAACTGTTGTGGCCTTATTAAAATAACTTGGTGATAGAAAAAACTAAATACTATTATTGAAGGATAATATTTGATGAAGGATGGAACAACTATTGTTTTATATAAGATTTTCTTTTGAATGATTCTAGGTGACACTTTCAATGTGGCACAACTAATAAAGTTCTTATCCCAAGTTTCTCTTAAAGTTTTATCTCTTGGTATTTCTTTTGATCTCACATCTTTCTTCTGGCTTGGTATTATTTTCAATGATACGAAGATATAAATCACCTTGACACTGGGTGTGAGATATTTGTCTTATTGTATTGCTGAAGATGGTGCTGGAGTTTCTGGTTTCTTAACAATCATGACAGTAGACATGTTTTATGCAATTGTTGCAAGGACAACTTTCAACGGTGAAAAAGTGTAGCAATAAAGTTAGTGAATCTTAATTTAAGTTATAAAAACTCTAGAAATATTTTGCATGAGGTACCATTCACAAGTGTTTTGGATCATAGAAATCACTATCCAAAGAGGAGTTTTATCCCTTTGCAAATGAGGAATCATTTCTAGTAGTTCGATGATAAGGATGCATCATTTAAAGGATTTATTTGTGTATTATGAAACCCTTTCTAGGGGATTTCACTTGTTATTTGGACTTGGAACCAGATTTGCAGTCCTCTCACTTGTGTTTTCTAGGAGATGCTAATTGAAGTGAAATATCTTGATTTGCAATGCTAAGAGAGCCTATAGGAAGTTGTACCATGTATATTTTGAAGATAAAAATATGGTACAATCATAAGAGTGTGGAAGCATCACATTTGACGGAGAAAGCATCCAAAATTATGCAAGGAAAAGAGCTAATAATATGTTCCAAAGAAAGTCATTGGCAAATGTGTACATGAAAATAATGGGAAGAATCCTTGGAGTTTGAGGAATTGTCTTTAAATCTAGCTAATGAAGTGAAATAATTTTACTACCCTGGATGATTACTCTCATTTAGTAAGTACAAATGGAAAGATCTATGCTCTTATTAGTGGAATTCACTTTGTTAGGGTCAGTAGTTTTTATTTGTCAAATGTCTTCAAATAGTCTTAATTTTCAGTTTGAATAAGTCAAACTTATAGTCACTGTCACTGTCATAAGTTCGAGAGTCACCATCTGACATCGCCATGAGTCTAGTCATCAAGTGATCTAGTCGAAGTCATGAAGTAATATTGAGTCATTGGGAATCATAGTTACATATTGTTTTGAACAATCAAGTCATGGGGTATGTGTTAGTTATGTGTCTGTTTGAAAAGTTCTCTCAAGTTCATCACAGTCAAAATTATGCTACTCATACAAGATGGACTTTTCAGAAAATCCTATTACTTTTCCCTTTTCTAATCTACCATTGCTTCCCTACTCCCAATAATGTATATCTCCAAAATTTCCCATTTCTCATTCGTAAATCCTTTTCCCTATCTCCTATTCATTAATCATATGACTTTATATTTTACCCATCCTATCCTAAACCCATCCCCTCAAAAGACCATAATTTCAGACTATGCATGCCAACAACCCATGTCTTCCCCACTATCGAACAACGTATACTCACTAAGGTTCTATTGAAGCCCCGAAAATCGGGTCTACAATAAGGGGGATACCCACCCGGTCCGGACCTTGAAAGCAGCTCCTTTTCTGTTTGGGATGGTGGGTCCGACTGGGGATAATGGGACCAGTTTCCCAATTTGTGTGTTGATATTTCCTTTCCTAAAGATTTCTAAATAAAATGATTTTACTCTAAGT
The DNA here is from genome assembly GCA_031772625.1 of Pinus tabuliformis. Taxonomy (NCBI): domain Eukaryota; kingdom Viridiplantae; phylum Streptophyta; class Pinopsida; order Pinales; family Pinaceae; genus Pinus; species Pinus tabuliformis. The sequence continues at coordinate 565,783,473 of CM062817.1, forward strand.
CTAATTTAAAACATGCAATTGTATTCTAATGAATAGAAATATCTATTTCTAAAACTAACCCGGAATTTAACTTTTTTGTTATGCGATCTAAAATAGTTTGTAACAACAATTGGTAATAAAGATCATTCAATCACTACAAGAAAAGAATTCGATGAAAATGAATTGTTTCATATAAGAAATTAGCCAAAACAATTGTGAAAAGCATATCGCATAATAAGTAACATTCAGGCCTTCATATATAAATAACTTAACATAAATATTACTTTGACACATAAGTAGAAATAATTAAGAGATAAGAGTACCATTGATAATAAGTCCTACTCATGAGCTTCAGCAATATAGATTTATCTCTTCCTTATTCAGTATCTACTAAGAGTACAAAAATGCATTTCAGTAGCAGAAATTAAACACAAATATCAATAAATCTCATTCCATTCATTCATCAAAACCTCCTCTGAGGGTGCAAAAGTGCATGTTCTGAGGAAATGTTTTTGACAAATTTTAGGACCCCTCTCTAAATGCATGAGAGGGGTTAAAATACTACTAACTAAATACTAAAAATAGTTTATTACAAAAATATAGGAGGAGGTTTAAATGACCGTCCTCATCTAAGGAAAAAATAAATCAAAACTAAAACTAAAACTGTATTTGGAAATTAACTATCTATGTATCTATTCTCTGAGATCGCAAGCATTCAGCATTGGCTTGAGGAGCATTGGTTGGCTGACCTCTAATTTTAGTTGCCCCGCGAAAACAGAATAGGAAAGTGCTAGCGCTATCTTCTCAGCAGAGTTTGTAAGGCATTTGAGAGTCATGCATTGACTGTGTGGTTTAACCAAGTACTGCCAGTAAGTATCCCAATTCAACTTGGTTAATTTCTTGATGGACTATGCCCTTTCCTCAGCTTTCTGTCTCCAACTTATGTGCAGTTGTTGTGCCTTTGGGAGAAGTCCTGGAGCGGTTTCTGATATTAGGTTTTCTCTGTGCAGGTTTTCATTGACATAGTCAATGACATTGTTTGCCGCTGTAGCTGCTTCTTCTGTCGCCTGTTCAGCCTTTTTAATCTGTGCGTCCCACTTATGGAAAAGCATTTCTTTGTGGGCTTCATTGATTCTGTGCATGTCTGCTTTCTTTCCTTCTTCTGATTCCTACCAAATCAAATGATCAGAAATTATTTTATCAATTAAATCAAAATCATGTCGCAAGTCCACGACTTGATTGGTAATTTTATCGCTCATCTCGCAATGGGAACTCCATTGTGATATTCTTTGGCATAATGCCTCTTGCTGTTGCAAGAGTTGGTCGTTTAAGGTGAGGGCTTCTGAGACAAACTCTGTGAGCTTGGGGTCATCTCTATGCATTTCTAGAATAGCATGTAACTGATTTTCCTTTTCAGCCAAATTGTTCTGATACCCCAGCTGCATCTATTGAAATTCCTATTGTAATTTTCTAACTTCTCCTTTGTTTCGTGGTTGGTAGTGGCTTGCTGTAGCTGTTGCTGCAAAACTTGGATTTGTTCCTCTCTATCCTTAAGTAATTGTTGTACCTTGGATGCTTTATCAATTGTGACAGAAGCATAGGCTTCTGCGATCTGGCATAACTTAGTCAGATTTTCAGTAGGGTTAGTGGTAGGGTCTTGCCATAGGACATCTAGCTGCTCTGCTTCAGGTGAGAGCACACTGTCCAATTTTCGTTTCTTTCTTTGCCTTCTTACCACTGCCTTGTACTGTGGACTATAACATACATCTAGAGGAGGAATCTCCTCTATCTTCAGCATGATTTCAAATGATGGGGAAATGGGAATATGCTCCATTTCTGGAGCATTGCTGACTGTTTCAATGACCATGTCTGTCATTGTCTGTACTGTACTCTCAAGTGTCTTTATGTTTTTCTCCTCAGTATTAATCAATTCATTGAATGTTTTCCACTCTTTATCCAGCTCAGTTCTCAATGGCTTTGGTGGCTGGATGAGGGGAGGGGGAACCTTTACCTGTGGTGTAGTCAAGACCTGTTGCTCTGGGTGCTCTATAGATTGGGCAATATCTCTTACTAACCCTTCACTTTTATTATGGTCACTCTCAAACCATTTAGAGCGTTCTGGTGTCTCTTTCCCAGACTTAGACCTGGACTTTTCTGTACCTGAGCTTCTACTTAAACTGATACTGGGAGTTGGCTCCCTTATTGGTTCTAAGCGCAACTTATCCAAGGGGATGTTTGCTAGTCTCCTTTCTCTGTACAGTTTGAATTCTTGGAATTCCGCTGGGGGGAATTGAATTTTAGCCATATGAAAAACTTCTTTCAATGTGTTTTTTTGTTGGAATACATCATCAAAAATATCATCTTCTTTAGAAAATACTTTTATCTTGACAGCAGTAGTAAAATTCTTAATGACATCAAAGGGGTCGAATTGTCTCCCTGGAAACTTGAACACTTGTAGACACATCATATTGTCTATTTCTTTGAATGCATGACCTAAATCAAACAGTGAAAAGGCCCCACAGGCCACAGGAAATTGCGGCCAAATGGCCTTCTTCTTGTCTTTCAACTCTCTACTCATTCCTCCCACCCCGCAGGTCTGGTAGGCAATTTCTCGAGCCATTAACTTATTAGGAACATATAAGGGTAGCACATGAGGAGAAGAAATGCTTCCAAATACTCTAACATAGGTGAAAAATTCTTCCCCAAACCATCTTGTGACAGGGATAATGTCAACTTCCGCTTCGGGGGAAAATCTTGGGGTGTCCCTATTATACAACATTCTGTGAAGAGGCAACATAATTCCATGACAAATTCTGTAAAAATACGAGATAAACTTTGAATCCCATAATTCCTTATGATAAATGTGAATGGGAAAGGGATTCTGTGTAGTCCACTTCCAACCCATCAAAGGAAATATGGAAACGAAACAGATTACGTCCATAACATAAGAAACTAAAAAGAAAGGAGGATAAATCCTTTGAGAGAGAGTTCTTTATCAGACAATATCTGATCCCAATCCATAATAGTGGCATTAGTGGCTGCATCTAATAGGGGTAGCCACTTAGATGAAAATTTCCTGATGTCAGGCCTTCCAAATAGCCTACATAGCATAGCAGCAGAAAAGCAATATGGGGAGGAGAGGGAACCAGTACTGTACATACCATTTTTGTCCTTTTTCAATGTTTCTTCCCTTACCGACCAGCTCTTGGTGCACTCCACCAAATCTTCATTTTCTTTGACGAATTTCTCCACGAACTGCTTGTTGTAGCTTGCCTGCGGCTTTGGTAGATGATACATAAGCCTTAAATCTTGTGGAGTGAATGATCCAATGAGGTCTTGGCTTCGAGACTTGAATTGTCTATATGTTATATCAGCACTGTCCAGTACCCATTTGACCATTTCTGTGTATGGAAGTATCTTAGGCCTTGCCGCTATTCGATGAAGGAATGAACATGCAAGTTCAGTAATTGATGCCTCAGATGACCCGCGTGAGTCTGTTGTTGCTTTAACTTCCATAACTCTTGGGTTTTATTCTTCGATTAGACTGTACATACCTTCCCAAATGGTTATGTCGGCATCTCTATTACAGATGGTGTCTATGAATAAGGGCATCATTTCTTTATCCTCAGCAACCAAAGCTTTTCCCTTCTTTCCCATTACACTCTGCAAATTGTTGCGTATATTATTTTGCTTGCCACTCTTGCAAGTTTACAAGTAAGGAAAGAATAATGGTAAGAGATAAGGTGACGGGAAAGCTCTTTAATTTTGAAATCGTATTAGATATATCATCCTATGTGAAACAAACTTTCAATCAGATCTAAATCTTATCTCATAAATGACCATCAACTAACCACTAAATTGACATTAATGCCCATAACTTGGTATCGGATTACGAGAAATACTTTATTGAACAATGAGCCCTGCCAATCTGCGATAAAGCGATTTTTCGATTTGCTTCACAATATCACAGATCGCAATATCACTAATCCTTTTTTTTAACAATCATTTATTACATTATGCGTCTACGAGATGTGATATGTGAGATGCCTTATCGCATATCGCCGAATCAGTATATTTCATTGTAAGTGATACTTGTGGCATATGAAATCTGCGATGTGCAATGAGTCTTTAAGGCACACGATCTCACATCGCGTTTTCACAATTTCGAAAGCTTGTTTATATAATGTCCTCCATTACCTTTTGCAATGCGATGTTTTATTGTTAAGAGAATGATTTTATTCGGAAATTATCATAAAACTTATTTTTTTAAGGTTTTGCGGGTGTTTTCCTAAGCTTATGATAGTATGTTTTATTCAAAGGGAAATATAAGTGCTAGTTTTCTATTTTTTTAAAAGGGTTCCCATTTATTTATTTTTATTACTAATACTAAATAAAAAGGGGGGGTTGTTGCTGGCCACAACAGGTTCTAATGATTCTTACACCCAAATCATCATGCCATCCCCAATGGAGCACCTTATTAGATGGTGTTGCCTGATAAATTAAATGATAATTCAAAATTAAACAAGTGACTGCCTAATTTTCATCAAGTGTTCTCATGTTAGGTCGTATTACGTAGATCATCAAACTAGGTGTTCATAATTGAACCTTAAGAGAGAATAAGTTAAGTTTTCAGCAAGCACAGTGACACCTAGAATGAAGATGTGACCTTCTGAAATCATCATTGCACAGGCAATGTTGCTCACTGTTCACTGCATACAACATTGCTCAATTTCTACACAATGGTTTGCTGGTGCTACACAATCATAAACTAGTTTGGTTCTTCATAATTTGTGGTCCTGAGGTAGGAGGCCTTGATTTTTTTCCTGAATTCGTGTTAATGAGCTTTAGTCCATGTCATTAGAGCTATAATTATTCATTATTTCCACAAGTGTTGCACATACCTTATGCCAACCAAACAATGATAAAATTTAAAGTTTGGAGAGTTGTCATGTGTGGAGCCAACTTGGTAAAGGGTCCGTGAGTTTGGTAAACTTGCGGCAATTCTTTGAAATATCAGTACCATTTCCTTCACATTGCGCAATCTGTCATTTGTAGAGTCTGTGGTTGTTGTTTTTATACGCAGAGCTTAGGTTCGTTGTTGTCAAGTTCATTGTTGTCCAAATATTAGGATTCTTCATTTTTGTCATCCTTTTCATCTGCCATGAGGGTCATAAGGAAGCTTGTCTGTCTATTTCCTAGTATATAAGAGTAAAATGGATCCTATTGTGAGAAAGGGAGGAGAAATTGTATGTGTCAAGCCAAAAACCCTATCGCTAGTTAATTCCAGTCCAAAAATTAGGGTTGCCTTTGAGAATTCGGGATGCATTCCTTTTTCGAAAAATATACAAGCTGTAGGTCATGATACACAGTTGGCTAGATTATTTGATTTAAATGTCAAGGAGGGAAAGGTGAAATTGGGGAACCTAGAACTGATTGTCACTAAGAAGTTGATTGTTGATGCCACAACCATACCTACAAATGGAGAGAAATGGTTTAAGGGAGATGACCTGGATGTTGTGTTCTTAAAAGAGTATGGCAAAACACAGTATAAGAATAATTTTGATACCACTTTTCCTAGTACATACCTCCAAGATCACCATGGTTAGCTGCTTAAAGTTATTCAGATATATTTCACTTGTGAGGGTAGGTTTAGTAAGATCTATCAGTCTCATCTCGGACTTTTGATACATTTCACTAAAAATAAGCCCATGAACCTATCATATTATCTGTCCAAAATTTTAGTGAAAATGGTAGAAAAGGTGCAGGCTAAGAAATAAAATCACACGTCAAGTTTATTTCATTTCCCTTTGATCAAGATTCTGGTCATGCATGAACTTGAAAAAAAAGAAGATTTCATGGAAAAGTTTTTGTCAAGTCTTGGTTTATTGCCTCAAACAGATGTTTCTCCCATGGAGACTCCTGAAGATAAATAATAGCCTAAATAGGAAACAATATCCAAGAAAACGGTAAAGGAAGAAAGGCAAAGTGAGAGACAAAGAAAAAAAACAAAGAAATAAGCCAAGCACAAAGGAGAAATGAAGGTTTAGGCATCAGACATTCATGTAACAGAAGGTCTAGTAGCAAAGATCTAGTTGACAAAAGTGAAAGTAGAGGAGACAGTTAAGGATGCACAGTTCATATTGAGACCTAGAACTAGGTTGAAGGGTAAGTAGGTTGTCGAGGAGCCAACTCCTCAGCCGAGTGATGTTTCTCCATAAGAAAAACAAGAAGAGGAAGTTGCTCAGTTTGTGTTGAGACCTAGAACTAGGTCAAAAGCCAAATGTGATATTAAGAAGATAATTGAAGATATAGTTGAAATTCCAACTTCTCAGCCAATGGATGACTTTTCAGGGAACAAATGAGAGAAATATGTAGATAAAGAGTCATATGTCCATATGAAAGAAGTGAATGATGAAATTGTGATGCTGAAATATGCTCTTGCAAATGTACAATTGAAGATGACATTTTTGAAGAGGAAAAATGAAGAATTTCAACATACTACTTCATAAGAAGCTAAGGTAAAAGAAGAGTCAAAGCCACCCCTTAAGCCTATTGCACAGGATAAGGGTAAACAAGTTATAGATGTAGAGCTGGAAGAAGAGCCCAAAGTAAAGCCTAGAAGACCTATTACCAGGGCATAAAAACTCAAACAAAGGTGGGTGCGGCACACGAAACAAATAGCCTAATCTCTAGATAAACCAAATTTTGATCTATGGAGGGAATATTAGAGGTATTAATAGGAGCTTGAGGAATTTCAAATGCAGGTGATGCAAATATCACAAGATAATGAAGATTTCAAGAAGGTTGTCAGTCAATTGATTTTGGATGTTGATAAGGAAGTGTTGCAAGCTTGTAATGCGATTAAAAGAGTGAAACATTTCCTCAAGTGGGCTCTCCCTACAAGGAGGCAAGTGAAACAATACTACATAAGGAACCTAGTTTTTAAGAGGAGGATAAGGATCATGAAATATAAATTATCAAAGGCTTGGAATCTAGTGAGGAGGTATAAAGAAGAAGCGAGGTTTCTTGCACTTGAAAACACACCTAAACCAAAGATCAAGTCCCAAGCAACAACACCAAAATGACCTCAACCATCACTAATCAAGGAAGAGAATACTTCATCCTAAGGCACTAAAGTCAAGCCATCTTCTAGCAAACCTTCATCTGGCAAGAGAAAGAAGAGGTAATATTTTTTGTTGAATGAACCAAAATTTTGATGATTGATGAAAATTGCGAGTGCTACGCAACATATTTCTTTCAGTTTTTGCAGAGGATGTTGGTGTCATTTTTTTTGGTCATGCTAAAGGCTATCATGGGTAGTCTGAAAGAATTTATTATGTAGCAGGGTCATGTTTTGAATTTTGAGGCTGGAAAAGGAAACATAAGAAAAAATTTGAAGTCGTGCTACTCAGTGTTGCGCGACTGTTGTGTACATGCTATGCACAGCTTTGTGTAGATAATTAAAGATTCCATGTGTCAAGGGAGGAGTGGTAGAGTTTTTTGTTGCATCACAAGCCTATTCACCACCTAACCATTAGCTAGGTGGAAGACCATGCCAACATGACTTGCTACAAAGCTGTTGTGCAATACCTATTTCGAAGCGGTCTGTTGTTTCTTATATTTTATTTCTAAAGGCATGGTATTATGACTAGTACAATATTCCCATGGATTATAATGTCGTCTCGATAGGATAGAAGGATAAGAGCTTAGTCATTTTTTTTATTTTTACTACTAAGAAAAGTTGAAGGTATGTATAAAAGTCTTACCACTTTTATGATCTTTTCGATCTGTCTCATGGAGAATGCATTCGTTGTATCTAGACATGAGATTTTTGAAGATGTTAGGGTCAGTAGTTTTTATTTTTCAAATGTCTTCGAATAGCCTTAGTTTTTATTTTGAATAATTCAAACTTATAGTCACTCTCATTGTCATAAGTTCAAGAGTCACCATCCGACATCACCACGAGTCTAGGCATCAAGTGATCTAGTCGAAGTCATGAAGCAATCTTAAGTCTATGGGAATCATTGTTACATAGTTTTGAACAATCAAGTCATGGGGTATGTGTCTGTTTCAAAATTTCTCTCAAGTTCAACATAGTCGAAATTCCACTACTCAAACAAGATGGACTTTTTAGAAAATCCTATTACTTTTCCCTTTTCTAATCTACCCTTGCTTCCCTAATCCTAATAACCTATATTTCCCAAATTTCCCATTTCTCATTTTTAAATCCTTTTCCCTATCCCCTATTCATTAATCATATGAATTTATATTTTCCCCATCCTATCCTAAACCCATCCCCTCAAAAGACCATAATTGCACACTATGCATGCCAACAACCCATGTCTTCCCCACTATCCAACAACGTATACTCCCTAAGGTTCTAATGATTCTTATGCCAAAATCATCATGCCATCCCCAATGGAGTGCCTTATTACATGGCGTTGTCTGATAAATTAAATGATAATTCAAAATTAAACAAGTGACCACCTAATTTTCATCAAGTGTTCTCATGCTAGGATGTCCTGCGCAAATCATCAAATTGGGAGTTTACAATTGAACCCTAGCAAAGAATATGTTTAGTTTTCAGTGAGCTCAGTGATACCTAGAATGAGGCTGCGACCATTGGAAATCATTGCTGCATAGGCAACATTTTTCAATGTTCACTGCATACAGTGCTACTCAATTACTACAAAAGGGTTCCCTCATGCTACATAGTCACAAACTAGTTCATTTCTTCATCTTTTGTGGGTCTTGAGGTAGGTGGCCTTGATTTTTGTACTAAATTTATGTTAATGAGCCTTAGTCTAGGTCATTAGAGTCATAAATCTTCATTCTTTCCACAAGTGTTGTGCATACTTTGTGTGGGCCAGACAGTGATAAAAGTCAAATTTTGGAGAGTTGTCGCGTGTGGATCCAACTTGGTAAAGCGTCTGTGGGTTTGGTAAACTTGCCAGCAATTTTTTGAAATATCAGTACCCTTTGTTTCACATTGTGCAACGTGCCATTTGTAGAGTCTGGTTGTTGTTGTTTTCGTACATATAGCTTAGGGCCATTGTTGTCAAAATATCAGGATTCTTCATCAATGTCATCTGCCATGAGGGTCATAAGGAATCTTGTTTGTCTATTTCCTAGTGTATAAGAGTAAAATGGCTCCTATTGTGAGAAAGGGAGGTGAAATTATACGTGTCAACCAAAAAACCTAGCACTAGTCAATTCGAGTCCAACAATTAGGGTTTCCTTTGAGAATTCGGGATGCATTCCTTTTTGTGAAAAGATACAAGCTATATGTCACCCTACACAGTTGGTTAGCTTATCTGCTTTAAGTCTCAAGAGGGAAAGATGAAATTGGGGAAACTGGAACTAAATGTCACTGAGAAGCTGATTGTTAATGCCACAACCAAACATACAAATGGAGAGAAATGGTTTAAGGGAGATGACCTGGATGATGCGTTCTTCAAAGAGTATGTCAACCCACAGTATAAGAATAAATTTGATACCACTTTTCCCATTACATACCTCTAGGATCAGCATGGTTAGATGCTTATAGTTATTCATATATATTTCACTTACGAGGGTAGGTTTAGTAAGATCTATTAGTCTCATCTCAGACTTTTGATACATTTCACTAAAAAAAATCCCATGAACCTATCATATTATTTGTCCAAACATTTAGTGAGAATGGCAGAAAAGGTGCAGGATAAGAAAGAAAATCACAAGTCAAGTTTATTTCATTTCTCTTTGATCAATATTTTGGTCATGCATGAACTTGAAAAAAAGAAGATTTCATGGAAAAAAAAATGACAAGTCTTGGTTTATTGCCTCAAATAGATGTTTCGCCCATGGAGACTCCTGAAGATAAATAATAACCTAAAGATGAACCGATAGCCGAGACAACAGTAAAGGAAGAAAGTCAGAGCGAGAGACAAAGAAAGAAGTCAAGCACGAAGGAGAAAATGAAGGTTCAGGCATCAGAGGTTTAGGTAAAAAAAGTCTAGCAGCAAAGATCCAGTTGACATAATTTAAAGTAGAGGAGACTATTAAGGATGCATAGTTCATATTGAGAACTAGAACTAGGTCGAAGGGTAAGTAGGTTGTTGAGGAGCCAACTCCTCAACGAAGTGAAGTTGCTCAATTTGTGTTGAGACCTAGAAATAGGTCAAAATTCAAAGAGGATATTAAGAAATTAATTGAAGATATATTTGAAATGCAAACTTCTCAGCCAATGGATGAATTTTCAAGGGACAAACGAGAGCAAGATATAGAGAAAGGGCCATATGTCCAAATGAAAGAAGTGAATGACGAAATTGTTAGGCTGAAATATTCTCTTGCAAAGGTACAACTGAAGATGGCCTTTTTTAAGAGTCAAAATGAAGAGTTTCAACATACTGCTTCACAAGGAGCTCAGGTTTAAGAAGTGTCAAATCCACCCATTAAGCCTACTGCACAGGGTAAGGGTAAACATGTTATAAATGTAGTGCTGGAAGAAGAGCCCAAAGTAAAGCCTAGAAGACGTATGGCTAGAGCATCAAAACTCAAGCAAGAGTGGGTGTAGAAAATGAAACAAATAGCCCAATCTCCAGATAAACTAGATTTTGATCAATGGAGGGAATATCATAGGTATTTAGAGGAGCTTGAGGAATTTCAAATGCAGGTGATGCAAATATCACAAGACAATGAATATTTCAAGAAGATTGTCATTCAATTGATTCTAGATGCTGATAAGGAAGTGTTGCAAGCTTGTAAAGTGATTAAATGAGCGAAACATTTCCTTAAGTGGGCTCTCCCTGTAAGGAGGCAACTGAAACAATACTACATAAGGAACCTAGTTCTGAAGAGGAGGGTGAGGATCATGAAACATAAATTATCAAAGGCTTGGAAGCTAGTGAGGAGGTATAAAGAAGCAGCGGGGTTGCCTGCACCTGGAAACACACCTAAACCAAAGATCAAGTCACAAGCAACAACACCAAAACTACCTCAACCATCAGTGATCAAAGAAGATAATACTCTATCTAATGGCACTAAAGTCAAGACATCTTCCAACAAACCTTCATCTAGCAAGAGAAAGAAGAGGTAATATGTTTTGTTGAATGAACCAAAATTTTAATGATTATTGAATATCGTCAGTGTTGCACAACATATTTCTTTCAATTTTTGCAGAGGTTGTTGGTGTCATTTATTTTTGTCATCTCGAAGGATGTCACGGGTAGTCTGATAGCATTGATTATGTAGTTGGGTCATGTTTGGAATTTTGAGTCTGGAAAAGGAAACATAAGCACAAATTTAAAGTCATTCTATGCAATGTTGCGCAACTGTTGTGTACATGCTACACATAGTTTTGTGTAGATAATTAAAGATTCCATGTGTCAAGGGAGGAGTGGTAGAGTGTTTTTTTGTGTCACAAGCCTATTCACCATCTAATCATCAACCGGATGGAAGATCTTTCAAACATGGCATGCTACAAAGATGTTGTGCAATATATATTTGGAAGCAGTATGTTGCTTCTTATTTTTTATTTCTAAAGGCATGGTATTATGACTAGGACAAGATTCTCATGGATTATAATGGTGTTTCGATAGGATAGCAGGATAAGATCTTAGTTAGTTTTTTGTCTTTTTACTACTAAGAAAAGCTGAAGATATGTATAAAAAACTTGCTAGTTTTATGATATTTTCGATCTGTCTCATGGAGAGTGCATTCGTTTTATCTAGACATAATATTGTTGAAGATGTAAGGCTATATAATGCCAAATGATAGAAGTTAGAAAGGGTTGGATATTATTGTGAACTATTTCAGATATATTTGTGTTGTGATCTTTTATTAATGATATGCTTAATGCTAAAGTTATTCCAGTGATCATTGCAGAGATACTTGCGGTATGATGCTTCAAAATTATTCTTCTCGCGTGTATTTGTAATCTTGTTTATTTTCTTTCTTAATCTTATTTAAGGGTATAATTGAATGTCTACATTAGAATTCATCTTGTATTCTCTTGTCCAGTTGTGTCGAATGTTTTAGTTACAAATGGAATGTGTTGTGCCTTTAAATATTTTCTTGTGCTCTTAATATTCACCCATTGAAAATGCAGTAACAAAATTCTCATTTGTCCTATTATTGTGGATGAATTTTTTTATGTTCATGTTCCACTGTACTACAAACTGTTTTTCCTATTTGAAGTATGTGATAGACAAGCCTCTGTGCATGTAATTGGTTGGTATATGCATAGGTATAACGATCTAGTAACATTATGATCACATGCATCAAATATACCAGAATCCACCAAGTTTCCAATTAAATTTTAAAAATACTCTTCAGATCTGGTCACTTTCTTATAAGTTCTTTTAAAGTCTCTATTTTTAGGTTTTTTCTGAGTGAGGGAGCCCCCTCAGGATAGAAAAGACTAGTTTCTAGCCAAAAGTGTTTTATGGTTACCTTTGTGACCCTTTTTCCCTTTAGCCTAAAAGGATTCATAGAGTGCTAACATAGTGGCGTTGTTGTCGGGGAACACGAGATTCTAATTGTTCCCGGGAAGATGTTTCATTTTGAGAGTTACATCATAGGCTAAAAATTGTAAAGTCGCCTTGACTAGTAGTGAAACCAGCTGCATGCAAACTTGTGCGAGAAAATATAGCTTCTAAGAGGCATACAAAACAAAACCCAGGTCCTAATCCTCCAAAGATTGTCAGTAATCTTGAAAGTCTCCTTAGGAAGAATAAGATCACTGAAGAAACTCAAACCACCAACATCCCTATTCTTTGTTTGAGGGTTTATTCTCTTTAAAAGATCTTGAATTCGATTTGATTTTCTAAAGCTCTTTGTTCAGGACCAAATCTGAAACCTTCGTTTCTAAGATTGTGATAGATTAATATATTTTAAAACCTTTTATCATTATTGTAAAATATGATTTGTTGAGCTTGATAAAGGTGTTTTAGTTCAGTCCCAGAAATTTGAAAGTCTGGTAGATCTATTGCAGCCTACTGTTGAGAAATTATCAAATTTCCAACCTGCTATTCCTATTTCAACTGTTGATCATTATTCCCTTGTTGTCCCAACATCTATTGATTAATTTTTCCCATCTCCTTTAAGTCCAGTTGTCAAAACAACTTCTACTTTGGTTTCTTCCCATACATCTCCTATTACAATAGCTTCCCAGAACATTATTTTACCTTCTTCTAGTCCCGGTACCACAACTAGTTCATCCTTTTCTTAGACAGTACTAATGGCAGCTAGGTATGCTCCTTTTGTTCTCCCAGGTTAACTGTATGATTTGCCTCAAAAATATGGCCATAGACTTCCCCAATACAATGGTACATGGGAGGTTAGAGCTAAGCATCATGTGGATAAGGTTAGTGATTTTGTGGATTTAGAGGAAGTGGACCATGAGGATGTTAAAGTTAGACTCTTTGCTCAGATTGTTTCCAGTGAAGTTAAGAAGTGGTTTAGGAGTGCTCGTCTTGGAGCCTTTTCCAACTATCAAGAATTGGAGGATGATTTGCTAGCAACGTGGAGCGAAAAGAAGAATACCTTACAAATCCTTGTTCAGTATGACAACTTTAAAAGGTAGCCTCGTGAAACTGTCCAAGATTTTTTTGAAAAGATTCAATAAAGTGTCTAATTCCATACCTACAGAAATAAAGCCTCCTCTAGACTTGTTTTTCTTCATTATCTCGATGGTTTTGACCCTGGGATGACCTATCAACTTAGGGAAAGAAATCCATCAACACTAGAAGACATGCAAAACAATGTAGTTAGTGTGGAGGCCAATTTGTTGGCGAAGAAATCCAAAATGAATACAGAGAGAAGATTCACCATAAAAGAGGAGTATGTCACTTCTTCTGATACAAATTTGGACACTTTGGTCAAGATAATGGAAAAGATGATGGAAAAAATGGCATTTACTGATCGAGCTGGTGTTAGAGAACCTCAAGTGGGTCCACAAATTCGAAATCCAAAGTTTCGAGGCGGCCACAAGTGCCAAATAAGCCAAGAGAGCAAAAGGGTCCAGAGCAATCAAACAAGAAGACCACCTTTTTAGCAAAATTATGCCCAAGAACAAGATGAGGAGGAAGAGAAATTACTGGAGGATCAAATTATTTTCTTTGGTGATGGGCATCAATCTGTGTATTTGACCAAATAAGATCAAGAACAAAATCAGTTTGAGAATTTTGTATCAAAAGAGGAAGAATTGTTTCTTGCTCAATCCTAGAATGACATGTTGATGAGCGAATATGAAGAGTACAAGAAAGGGTACCAAAATTCCATCATGCAAGTTCAAAGATAGTATAATCTAAGGAACATAAATGTGGGCAACAATGAAGCAAAGAAGGAAGTAGTGAACAACAATGTAGCAAAGAAAGATGTGGCAGCTAGAAATGTGAAGAAAGATATCCCAAGCACTAATGGAAAAAAGAAAGAGATTCTCATCATCATTTTGTAAAGGAGAGAGGATCCTTCTAAGGAAACTGACGAAAAAAAAGATGTTGTTCATAAGGAGATAGAAAAAACACCAAGTCCTTTCAATATTGAGGTTGAACTTGCCAAGTTGAAAATCTCCATTCCTCTTGGTGAATTGCTAAAAAATGATCAATATAGAAATCAAATTTTAAAGGTGCTGAGAGTTGACAAAACTTCTGATACTATCAATATAGATGATGATCATCCATATATTATTTTTGGGCCAAAAATTGATGATAAAGGGAAGGATGGGGATGTGCCTCCTTTTTATGTTAGTTTGAATGTGCATGATAAAATATTAGACAATGTTATGATGGATTCAGGGCCATCACACAATTTGAATCTGAAAGTGATTATGGAGAGACTGGGGCTTGACATAACTAGACCTTAAAAGGACTTCTACTCATTTGATTGCAGCAAAGTGAAGTGCATAGGATTGATCAAGGATTTAGCGCTATCATTGACTCAGATTCTTTCTAAATGTATGCTGATGGACATTGTTGTAGTTGATATAACTCCCAAATTTGACATGCTTATTTGTAGATCATGGATGGAAAAACTTCATGGCATGATGCAGACTGATACGTCTAACATCATTGCCCCATTTTTTGGTGGTCAAACAAGGAGATTGTACAAAAAACCACTCATGAAATACATGATTAACAACAAATAGTAGCATGCGAATCATTCGGTATATGTTGTTCATTTCGATTTAGATTCTTTTATTTTATTTAATTTTGGTTGTCCCGATGAAGAGGAGACTGATTTAGGAATAAAAGAGGAGGAAAATGTGAAATAGATCAGCGAAAAAATTGAAGAACAAGACAACAAAACAGTCCATGAAAAATCTGCAAGTTTGAAGGCTGAAATAAGTGACAAAGATGAGAGTAAGCAACGCATTTGGACCATGCATTTTGATGGGGAAACAGGTAGAGATGGTCCTAGATCACGTGTATGGATAATTAGCCTAGAAGTTAGAAAGACCAAGATTTGTTCATACAAATTAGTTTTTGATTGTATTAACAATGTGGCAGAGTATGAAGCACTCCTTTTGGGTCTACAAGTTTTGAAGAAATCAGGAGCTAGAAGGATAGTTGTCTACGAGGATTCAGAGTTAGTCATTAAGAAAGTTAAAGGTGAGTACCAAAAAAAACATCCCCGCATGTGTGCATATCAAAATGCTGTCCTAGATTACTTGCAGACGTTTTATGAACATAATTTTCTAGTTGTTCCTAGAAGAGAGAATGTTGTCGCAGATGCATTGGCTACATCGGCCTCTGATTTTTATGTTTCCAGTGGTATTATAGGCAAGTATAAGGTGGAAGTAAAATACAGACCCGCTGTTCCAGATAACCTGAAGTATTGGCAAGTCTTTGAAAATGACAAGAAATTGGAAAATATATTGTTGATGAATGAGGAATTTGTTGAAATGAGGTTGGAAGAGGACTATGGATGGGAAAATGTTGATAAGGAGAGCTTTATAAATCAGACAAAAGAAGAATTGGACAAGCAAGGGGCTAAATTGAAAGTGTTGCAGCTAAAAGATAATGTTGTCCCAAGAGGGCTAGTACCTTTGGAAGATTTGTTTGATCAGAATGATGTGGTTGGTGCCTACTGGGAATGGAGTGGAAGAATGAAACATAGGCATAATAGATAACCCAAATATGATTAAGTTGTCCAAGACTTTGAGTCTAGAAATGAATCAGAAATATTTGGACTTGTTAAGTGAATTTTTTGATGTATTTTCCTGGGGTTATGAGGACTTGAAAGTGTACGATAAGGACATCATCCAACACACAATACCAATCAAAGAGGATCAAAGGCCATTCAAACAGAAGTTATGGAAGGAAAACCCAGTTTTGTTGCCTTTGATCAAGAAGGGGGTAAGAAAATTATTTGATGCTGGAATTATAGTACCTCTCAAATTTTCTTATTGATTATCTAACTTGGTACCAATAAAAGAAAAGACAGGAGGAATCAGATTATGCATGGATTTTAGAAACTTGAACAGGGTATCACTCATGGAAAACTATCCACTACCAAAAATGGATCACATCCTTCACAAAGTGGTGGGTGCAAGGAGAATGTCACTGCTGGATGGATTTTCAGGGTATAACCAGATTTTGGTTTACGCAGAAGACCAAAATAAGATTGCGTTTACTACACCATGGTGATTCTTCAAATATGCCAATGTCATTTGGCTTGATAAGCGTGGTAGTGACATTTCAACGAGCTACTAATATAGATTTTTTGGAGGAGAAGGATGAATTTTAAGTAATATATCTTGATGATATCACTGTCTATTCACAGTCATATGAGGACCATTTGCAGCACTTGAGGGCAGTTCTCGAAAAGTGCAGAAAATATGGCATTTCATTAAATCCCAAAAAATCTTTGTTTGGGTTGGAGGAAGGTAAGATGTTAGGCCATATAATTTCGAAAGATGGCATCAAGATTGATCCAAGAAGAATTTTAGCCATTCTAGAAAATGGATATTCCCAGAAGTAAGAAGGAGATTCAGTCTTTTATTGGTAGGATAAATTTTTTAAGGAGGTTTTTTCCTAATCTGGCATAAGGAAAATTACAGATATGCTAAAGAAGGAAAGCGAAGTGAAATGAAATGAAGAGAGAATAAAATATTTTGATGAAGTTAAATCTGCATTGTCCTGTGCTCCTACACTTGTCAGTCCAGATTATACACATGAGTTTATCATCTTTTCTTTTCCTTCAGAGCACAGTGTTGTTGTTGTTTTAATGTAGAAAAATTAGCAAGGAGTGGAACAACCAATTTCATTTTTTAGCAGAACTCTTAGAGATGCTGCTCTTAAATATGATATTATGGAAAAAAATGCCTTTTCTCTTGTGAAATCTTTGAAGGATTTTCGAATTTATATTCTACATTCACATATTGTTGCTTATGTACCAAGTGCAATAGTCAAAGATATTTTGACTCAGAATGATTTGGATGGGGGGGGGTAAGTGGATTGCATTGATACTGGAGTATGATATCGAAATCAAACCCACGAGATTGATTAAAGGACAAGGATTGGCTAGAATGATGGTTGAATCAAATATGCGATCACTTCAAATTAATTTCTTGGTTATCCTGGTGGAAGAAGATGACTCAAGTTCAACTCAACACACTCTGGAAAAAAAAATTTCCTCCAAATGGTATGCTAATATTTTGTATGTATTGCAACATCTACAAGAACCTCTAGAGTTTCCCAAAACCAAAGATCATTTTCTTAAGTTGAAAGCAGTAAAATTTTGCGTCATAGATCAGTTTATGTATTGGAAGGATCCCGATGGGATGTTGTTGAATTATCTATTGGAAGATGAAGCTCAAACAACGATGAAGGAATTCCACAAAGGGGATTGTGGTGGACACTTATTTTGGAAGACCATAGCAAACAAAATTCTAAGGATTGGATTTTATTGGTGAACCTTATTTTCTGATATGTATAAAAAGGTTGCTACATGTCGAGAATGTCAAATATTTGAAGGAAGAAAGGAATTTCTCCCGCTGCCCTTAAAACCTATAGCAGTTGAGTCACCATTTTAGCAATGTGGACTCGATTTTATCGGTGAGATTCATCCCACTTCATTTGGACAACTTAAATGGATATTGACAGCGAGAGATTATTTCACCAAGTGGATTGAGGCAGTTCCTAGTAGACAAGCTACACATACAGTGATTGTTCAATTCTTGGAAGGAAATATTTTGTCTACATTTGGTTGCCCACAGAAAATAATTACAGATAATGTTCTTGCCTTTCGATCGAAGAAAAGGATAGATTTCTGCCATAAGTACAACATTATTTTAGGCCATTCCACAACTTATTATCCTTAGGGTAATGGTTTAGCTGAATCATACAATAAAATCTTGGTTAACTTTATTAAAAAAATGTTGCATGAAAACAAGAGAAGTTGGCATAAGAAATTGGTACATGTACTATGGTCAGACCAAGTGAGTACTAAAAAGTTGATAGGCATGTCTCCATTTCAATTAGTTTATGGATCAGATGTAATCTTTCCTTCCTCGTTGGGAGTTTTGGTCATGAAATTATTGCAGGAAGTTGAGGTAGAGCCTAATGATATGCAATGAAGAATTAGTCAAATGATCCAACTTCAGTAGTCAAGAGAAGAGGTATTCAAGAACACACAAATGATACAAGACCAAAATAAAATAATTTATGACAAAAGGACTAAAGCAATTGATTTTCAAATGGGAGATTTAGTGTTGAAGTGGGATGCCAAAAAAGAAGAGAAGGGGAAGCATGGAAAGTTTGAAAATCTATGGAAAGGTCCTTTTAAGATTGCTGCATTCTGAGGGAAAAATGCATACTCTCTTGAAGATTTGTCTGATAAGCTAGTTGGAGCAAGGCTTGTGAATGGTAGCCTGTTGAAACAATTTCTTATCTGATGTCACAGTTGATTCATCATCTCATTGTATATATCATTTTACTTTTGAATAGTAACTGCAAGTGTGGGTAGTCAGGGTTGGTTTTTCAAGCCTGAATTGAAGATCATAAGATCCCAACATTTATGCTACCATATATAAGTCAGTTCATTGAGTAGGTTCAGTCAGTAAGTAGTAATTTTTTGATATATCAATCATATTTTTAATTATATTTTCAGTTTATCAGTTGACTCCGTTGCCTAATTGATAGGTTACTAGTTTGTGCTTTTGTTCTTGACACCTTGTTGGAAGGCTTCCATCCCCAATGGAGCGAATCTTAGGGTTGGTAGTTTTTATTTGTCAAATATCTTCAAGTAGTATTAATTTTCAGTTCGAAAAAGTCGAACATATACTCATTGCCACTGTCATAAGTTTGAGAGTCACCATCTAACATCGCCATGAGTCTAGTCATCAAGTGATCGAGTCAAAGTCATGAAGTAGTATTGAGTCATTAGGAATCACAGTTTCATATTGTTTTGAAAGGTAAAGTTATGGGGTATGTGTCAATTATGTGTCTCTTCGAAAATTTATTTCAGGTTCATCGCAGTCGAAATTCCACTACTCAAACAAGATGGAATTTTCAGAAAGTCCTATTACTTTTCCCTTTTCTAATCTACCCTTGCTTCCCTAATCCAAATAATCTGTCTCTCCCAAATTTCCCATTTCTCATTTGTAACTCCTTTTTCCTATCCCTTATTCATTAATCATATGAATTTATATTTTCCCCATCCTCTCCTAAACCCATCCCCTCAAAAGACCATAATTGTACATTATACTTGCCAACAACCCATGTCTTCCCCACTATCCAACAATGTATACTCCCTAAGGTTCTAATGATTCTTATGCCAAAACTAAACAAGTGACCGCCTAATTTTCATCAAGTGTTCTCATGCTAGGCCTTACTACGCAGATCATCAAACTGGGAGTTTACAAATCGAGCCTTAGCAGAGAATAAGCTCAGTTTTCAGTGAGCATAGTGACACCTAGAACGAAGCTCTGACCATTGGAAATAATCGTTGCACAGGAAACGGTGCTCATTGTTCACTGCATACAATGTTGGTCAATTTCTACACAATAATTCCCTGGTGCTACACAGTCACAAACTAGTTCAGTTCTTCATCTTTTGAGGGTTCTGAGGTAGGAGGCCTTGATTTTTTTCCAGAGTTCATGTTAATGAGCCTTAGTCCAGGTCATTACAGTCATAACTATTCATTATTTCCACAAGTGTTGCACATACTCTGTGCCAGCCAAACAATGATAAAAGTCAAAGTTTGGAGAGTTGTCATGTGTGGAGCCAACTTGGTAAAGGGCCCATGGGTTTGGTAAACTTGCCAACAATTTTCAAAATATCAATACCCTTTGTTTCACATTGTGCAACGTGTCATTTATTGAGTCTATGGTTTTTGTTGTCATACACAGAGCTTAGGTCCGTTATTGTCAATTTCATTGTTGTCCAAATATTAGGAGTCTTCATCGTTGTCATCCTTTTCATTTACCATGAGGGTCATAAGGAAGCTTGTCTATCTATTTCCTGGTGTATAAGAGTAAAATGGCTCCTATTGTGAGAAAGGGAGGTGAAATTGTACATGTCAAGCCAATAACCCTAGTGTTATTCAATTCCAATCTAGAAATTAGGGTTGCCTTTGAGAATTTGTGTTGCATTTCTTTTTGTGAAAAGATACAAGATGTAGGTCACCATACATAGCTGGCTAGCTTATTTTATTTAAATTGCAAGGAGGAAAAGGTGAAATCGGGGAACCTGGAACTGATTGCCACTGAGAAGATGATTGTTGATGCCAAAACCATACCTACAAATGGAGATAAATGGTTTAAGGGAGATTACCTAGATGATGCATTCTTCAAAGAGTATGTCAAACCACAGTATAAGAATAAATTTGATACCACTTTTCCCAGTACATACCTCCAAGATCACCATGGTCAACTTCTTAAATTTATTTATAGATATTTCACTTGCAAGGGAATGTTTAGTAAGATCTATCAATATCATCTTAGACTTTGATACATTTCACTGAAAAGAAGCCCTGTGCACCTATCATATTATCCATCCAAAAGTTTAGTGAGAATGGAAGAAAAGGTGCAGGCTAAGAAAGAAAATCACAAGTCAAGTATATTTCATTTCTCTTTGATCAAGATTCTAGTCATGCATGAACTTGAAAAAAAAAAAAAATTCATGGCACAGGTTTTTTGTCAAGTCTTGGTTTATTACCTCAAACAGATGTTTCAACCATCGAGACTCTTAAAGATAAAGAACAACATAAAGATGAAACAATAGTTGAGACAACAGTGAAGGAAGAAAATCGAAGTGAGAAACAAAGTAAAAAACCAACCAAGAAGTCAATAACAAAGGAAAAATGAAGGTTCAAGCATCAGAGGTTCAGGCTACAGAAGGTCTAGCTACAAAGATCCAGTTGACATAATTGAAAGCAGAGGACACATTTAAGGATGCACAATTCATATTGAGACCTAGAACTAGGTCGAAGGGTAAGCAGGCTGTTGAGGAGACAGCTCCTCAACCAAGTGAAGTTGCTCGAGAACAAAAACAAGTAGAGGAAGTTGCTTAGTTTGTGTTGAGACCTAGAACTAGGTCAAAAGCCAAACGAGATATTAAGAAATTAGTTGAAGATATAGTTGAAATGCCAACTTCTCAGCCTTTGAAATATGCTCTTGCAAAGGTACAACTGAAGATGACCTTTCTGAAGATGCAAAATGAAGAGTTTCAACATACTGCTTCACAAGCAGCTAAGGTAAATGAAGAGTCAAAGCCACCGCTTAAGCCTACTACATATGATAAAGGTAATAATGTTATAGATGTAGAGCTGGAAAAATATCCCAAAGTAAATCCTAGAATACCTATGACACGAGAATCAACACTCAAGCAAGGGTAGGTGCAGTAAATGAAAAAAATAGCCCAATCTCTAGATAGACCAGATTTTGATCAATGGAGGGAATATCACAGGTATTTAGAGGAGCTTAAGGAATTTTAAATGCAGGTGATGAAAATATCACATCACAATGAATATTTCAAGAAGGTTATCGGTCAATTGATTATGGATGCTGATAAGGAAGTGTTGCAAGCTTGTAAAGCGATTAAAAGAGAGAAACATTTACTCAAGTGGGCTCTCCCTGTAAGGAGGCAAGTGAAACAATATTACATAAGGAACCTTATTATGAAGAGGAGGGTGAGGATCATGAAATATAAATTATGAAAGGCTTGGAAGCTAGTGTGGAGGTATAAAGAAGCAGCGTGGTTGCCTACACCTGAAAACACACCTAAAATAAAGATCAAGTCACAAGAAACAACACCAAAACGGCCTCAACCAGCAGTGATGAAAGAAGATAATACTCCATCCAAAGGAAATGAATTCAAGCCATCTTCCAACAAACCTTCATCCTGCAAGAGAAAGAAGAGATAATATGTTTTGTTGAATGAACCAAAATTTGATGATTGTTGAAGATTGCGAGTGTTGCGCAACATATTTATTTTAGCTTTTGTAGAGGTTGTTGGAATCATTTTTTTTTCATCCCGAAGGATGTCATGGGTATTTTGAAAGCATTGATTATGTATTTCTGTCATGTTTTGAATTTTGAGGTGGGAAAAGGAAACATAAGCACAAATTTGAAGTCATGCTATGCAGTGTTGTGCAACTATTGTGTACATGGTATGCACAATTTTGTGTATATAATATGCCATGTGTTAAGGGAGGAGTGGTAGAGTGTTTTGCTACATCACAAGCCTATTCACTACCTAATCATCAACCAGGTGGAAGATCGTGCCAACATGGCATGCTGCAAAGATGTTGTGAAATACATATTTGGAAGTGCTCTGTTTTTTCTTATTTTTTATTTCTAAAGGCATGGTATTATGACTAGGACAAGATTCTTATGGATTAGAATGGTGTCTCGATAGGATAGTAGGATAATAGCTTAGTTAGTTTTTTGTCTTTATAATACTAAGAAAAGCTAAAGATATGTATAAAAAACATGCTACTTTTATGATCTTTTCAATTTGTCTCATGGAGAATGCATTCGTTGTATCTAGACATGAGACTTTTGAAGTTGTAAGCTATATAATGTGAAATGATAGAAGTTAGAAAGGGTTGGATATTATTGTGAACTATTTCAGACATATTTTTGTTGTGATATTTTATTAGTGATAACGCTTAATGCTGAAGTTATTCCAGTGATCATTGTAGATATACTTGTGTATGATGCTTCGAAATTGTTCTTCTCTCATGTATTTCTGATCTTATTTATTTTCCTTCTCGGTCTTCTTTAAGGGTATAATGGAACAGTTACATTATAATTCATCTTGTATGCTCTTGTTTAGTTGTGTCGAATGATTAAGTTGCAAATGGAATGTGTTATGCCTTTAAATATTCTGATTTCCTCTTAATATTTGCGCATTGAAAATGCAGTGACAAAAGTCTCATTTATTCTTTTATTGTGAATGAATGTTTTTATGTTCATGTTCCATTGTACTACAAACTATTTTTCCTCTTCGAAGTATGTGGTAGACAAGCCTCTATGTATGTAATTGGTTGGTATATGCATGGGTATAACGAGCCATTAACATTATGATCACATGCATAAAATATCCCAAAATCCTTCACCAATTTTCCAATTAAATTTTAAAAGTACTCTTTAGATATGGTCTTTGTCTTATATGTTCTTTCAAAGTCTCTATTTTTAGGTTTTTGTGAGTGAGGGAGCCCCATTAGGCTAGAAATGACCAATTTCTAGCCAAAAGCGGTATGTGGTTACCTCTGTGACACTTTTTCCTTCAGCCTAAAAGGATTCATAGAGTGCTAACACACTTAATGTTTTTCATCCAGAGATAAGACTCTCTCCTATGAAGGAGATTTGAAATACATTGGTTCTTTAAACTCTACTTGTCATCTTAATATAAACCTGCACTTGGAGAAAGATATTTTATTCCTTATCAAATGTCAGTGTATTCTATCCAACTACAGGTTGTCTGATCCATATTAATATTTTTGGTAATTTCAAATTAGGTCGATATACTTCTGTTGAAGTTGTAGCTACAGTTGTAGACACTTCTTTGTTAACTGAGATTTCAAACAAGGATCATAACATTATTAATGAACTTCATGCCATGGAAAATGAAGCACTTTAAAAACTGCAAAGTTATTCAGAAAAAATAAATAAAATAAATAAATAAATAAATAAATAAAATAAAATAAAAAAAATAAAATAAATAAATAAATAAATAAATAAAATAAAAAATAAAAATAATAATAATAATAATAATTAAATGAACATTCTCAACAAATGGAGTCGAAATTCAAAAAACTGTGACATGGGTTTTTTGCAATGAAATCTCAATTGCTTCAACTTAGGAAATTCCAAAATACTGCACTCCATTTGAGGGATTTTTCTAGTTCTTCCCAGGGGTGACACAGAAGCCTACTCCAGCAAACGTAAAGTGATTTGGAGATGAAGCTAAAAAATTATTTTTATGCTAAAAGGAAAACATCATGGGAATAAGCTTATTTTTGGTCTCATCTTTATTTTCAATGGCAATGCATGCTATAGGTGGCATGAAGAAATTGCATACTTTCTCCATTAAAATATGGGAGGCCACCCATTTCATTTGCCAAGGTCGCGAATTGAACAGAGGTGGAGGATTTTATTTTTGTATACTTTTATTTCCCTATCAAAAAACAGCATGATCAACTCAAAGAGGTGATAATTGAGTGGGTATTCCTTTCCAAGTTTTAATGCTAAAATATGTTGGAGTGTCTTTCTCCCGTAATAGCATAAAATCCAAAGATCTTGGGACTTTCTTTTAAGCCAAAATTGTATGCTCAACAATACCTTATAAATTATTAATATTCAAGTCAGTCCTACAGGATTTTGGTAATTGTTACATAAGATGATACAAATTGTAAAACCTTCATCGAACTATCATAAAAAAACATATACATTTTGTTGAGAGGACAAGGTCATGTCTAACTAGATGGATCAAAATACACCATGTAGGATTAATTTTATCATAGTAAAATCACTTTCACCATGGCAAATAATTTAGTAAACCATTTTTATTTAATTATTTTTTTATTAAAATTAAAAAAAAAAAAAAAAAACCAATGAGAATAATTGAATAAATCATTACTTGTTTAATTTTTCTAGGAATAATTATTAAATTATTGTTTGATAATTATTCCTTGTGTCACCTAGGAATAATTAAATAAATCACTATTTATTTATTATTCTTTAATTCTATTATTGGAATAATTGTTAAACCACTATTTAATAATTATTTCAATTTCACACCATTCTTAATCATTGCGAGATAAAAGATTAAGGACGGCTCCAAGGATGAACCCTAGATCTGCCGCCTCCTTGCCCTCAGCCGCCATCGGGTCTTTGAACGCACCTGCTGCGGATGGTTTCGAGAGATTCCTGCACAGGTTAAGGGTCTTTTTCCTCTCTGCAGATTCGCAAGATGTCCATACCATGAACGCCGGCGCTGCAGAAACGGATGCTCATGCAGATCTCTTTGCCGAGAGCTCTGGGGTAGCATGGCCTCAACCCCCTGCTTCCACAACGCGCTTATGTGGCCCTCTTCAGAATGCCGGCGCAGCGGCCAAGGACGATCACGCAGAACCCTTCGCTGCTTCTCCTCGGATCGTGGCTTTCGGGAAGGAAGGGTTTGCACCGATTGGCTGTACGCCTCTTCTGCCCATGGGGCAAATCCAGGAAACGAAAATCAATCAACGCGTATGCCTCCTCTCTTCACAGATCTGCAGGGGAAAGAGGCATTCAGACTTTTCTTCCTCATTCCAGATACAAATCAAGCTCATTACAGGCAAAACTATGCTACAATGGGTAAGCCAGACGGATCTAGTGCAGAATCTCAAGCATGCTCTGAACATCAAACTGGGGATCCCCTCTGCAGCTCAATGGCTTCTCCATGAAGGTAAAAAACTAGAGGATCTCCATCCTATTTCTTTTTATGGCATTAAGAAAGATGCATCCATTATTTTAACCCTTCGTTTGAGAGGAGGAGATGCTGGAGAGTCATCCTCAGCTAAGGCATTTTCATATAAAGATGCAGTCCATGCTAAGAAGCCTGAAAAGATAGGTCCACCGGTTCAGGCTCCACCCAAGCCTTTTTTGGTTGACAAATCGGAGGAGGTTCCCTCTATTGAGATCTCTTACCCTGACCTGGCAGACAACACCCAAAAATTTGTTGAAAGGGCCATCATCTGCAGATTCAATGGGCTCTGGCCACACTCAAAGGATCTTTATGACTGGATCAATGACAACTGGACTCACCGTTGCAAGATTTACTTCTGTGCAAAGGGATATTTTATAGTGTTGTTCGATAATCTCGAGCACTACGAAAAGGCCTTAGAAGAAGGCCCTTGGTTCATGGGTTCGGCAGGTCTCTTCTTAACTCCATGGTTCCCAGACTTTGACCCAGCTTCTGCAGTTATCACTAAAGCCCCTGTCTGGATCAGACTTCCAAATCTCCCAATATACCTGTGGAGCACAGAAGTATACAGGCAAATAGGCAACACTTTGGGTTGCTTTTTAATGGGAGATTACGAGAGGGAACGGCAAGGTCTCTACACATATGCTAGAATTTGTGTGGAGCTAGATTTAAGCAAGGGATTGCCAGAGAAAATCAATCTCAAGATCAATGACACTGTTTGGACCCAGTTTCTAGATTACGAAAACGCCGCCTTCCGATGCCGTCATTGTCACCTAACAGGGCACCTACAGAACTCCTGCCCATCGCTGACAGCAAGATCGAAAAAGGGAATCTTCGCAAAAACCAAACCCAAGCGTTGGGCTCCCTGTCCTCCACCGCCAGCTGGGAGCTCCAGCTCCCAAAGTTTGGAGGATGGGGAAAGCGATTCAGAACCGGACCAGGCGCCTCAGCCGATGGATCCGCCCATGGATACTACGGGGCACACCCTTGACACAGCATTCTCCCAGAAATGCGCCCATGAGACCTCCTCTGAATCAGAAAAGGAATTCCCGATGATAGAGAATTCCAGTCTTCAAGTTGTCTTAGCTCATTCTCCCCATGATGGCTGGAAAAAAGTCAACAAAAAGAAAGGGAAAAAACAATGTGTTGTAGTTTCTGCCCCTATGGGGTAAAAGTCAGTTAGTCAGTCTGTGATCTCAAGTCATCTGTTGTAGCTATGAGTTTGAATCTTTCCTCCGGGACCGAGGTTGATGGATCCATCATTTCCGGTCTGCCGGTCTCTTGCTTCTCCTGATTGTACTATATTTTACTTAATAGAATTAGTCTTTATCGAGAAAAAAAAATCATTGCGAGATAATTAATTAATCATTTTATTTGTTAATTATTTCTAAATAAAGATATTTGACTATTTTGAATATCTTTTCCCTCTCCAAAAAATATAATAGAGTATTCCTAAGGGTTAGATCTTAATTTGGTCAATATTATTTTATTATTTTCCATTTTCGAGATAAACCCAATACTTTGTTATAAATAAGAGGGTTTTCCCTTCATTCTTCACCATGACCATTATCATCGTCACCACTATCGTCTTCTTCCATTTGAACTCCCACTTGAGTTCTACACACTATTTTGGGTTTTTCACATATTGAAAGAGAGAATCAATTACTGAAGCATTAAGGACATCAAAGGACCCATCCCACGAAGGGGGATTTGCAGACCCTTTTTTTGTAGATTTCCTTCACTAGGTGTTATCAATAAATATTATTATTCATTTAAAATTCTTTCAATATTGAGTTATAACATTGGATATATATTGTTGTTTGTTGTTTTGGATCACATATGTATTTTTGTTGCAGATTTTTCTCGTTTTATTATTTCATATTTGAAGCGTAAGAAACCATATATTTTTGTTAGGGCCACTTGTCACCAGTAACTTAAGTGAGATGTTTTTGGTACACCTTCTAAGAAATTTCTTACTAACAAATGGCAACTCCACTAGTGTAGTAATTCAGTTCTTGGGTGATCGAAGTTTTAGTAAATTTTAGGGTTTTTTGCAGCTATTTATAGCCTCCCAATTTCTATTTAAAGTTTTCTTTCCCTTTTGTCAAATTCTCGAATTTTGGTGGTTTTTTGGTTCTTTCTGCAAGTCACAGGTACCATCTGAGTAGGAGATGGAAAAATCTATGTGAGATATGCTGACCGAGAGTCCTAGGAGAAAAAAACGCTTTGCATCCCCATATTTGCATTCCAGAGTGTGCTATTTGGACGATTATTTGTGTTTTCCACTATTTCCACGTCAGTATTTGCATTTTGGGTTTTGTCAATAATTTTTTAGAATTTTTTAAGAATTGCTGAGAGTGTTGTGTGTGACTGATAAGGGTTTCTTATCTCTATTTCAATCCCTCCTAGGCCTAGATTTTCTTATTTTTTCTTTTGTGGAAGGAAAAAACCGCCTATGGTTTAGAGTACACCTCCACCTTTTCAAGAAGACATTAGCTGGGTGAGGAGTCTATGGTTTCAACATTCTTTCAGCCATCGATTTTCAGAGTCTGATCCATTACTTTACAACACTCTTTGATAGGTTTATTTCACCTTTTGTCCCTTTAGAGTTTGGGTTTTGCCTTTACCCCTTAGGATCCCCTTGAGCATTCTAGGTTTTGGAGCTTCATACTTATCCTTCAAAGCATTTGTCACCTTTGATTTTTGTTGTGTGTCTACACCATTTACAATAGATTAGTGCCTCTAGATCTTAGTCCCTTTGACATTAGGTTTTTAGGTCATTTATGTTTCTTTGAGTAGCTTGTTTGCCTTCTCTTGTTTAGCTGCTTGATAACCTTTTTGGCTGGGGTTTTCTGTGTCTGATTGGTTGTTTATTTTTCTGTCCATTTTAGCATCATTTATAGTATTTCAACACTTTATTTTCAACAACACACAACATCATAAAACATGCTCAATTAACTCATCCACTTGACACATATTTTTCACACACTCACACCCTAAGCAGACGTGAGCTTAGTTAACACCACCAAGCCAAGACTTGAAACACTACACCTTAATAATTTAACATACATAGTTGAATCCCACCTAGGCACCAGGGCCAAACAATCTGTGTAGTTTAGGTGTAGGATTGGCGGAATGGCCTTCCAATAACACCCATCGATCGCTTACATTGAGACATGGAATTTGACATATTAGGGAGATTTAAATCCTTCACTATCCCACAATCCAAAGTCAGATTGTGGTAGAAAACTGATTTAGAGGCGGTTAGGGTAGGTCATCATGTGAGTGATTCCCCTTAGGGCTACCCAACCCGTGGTAGGAAATCCTATGCGGTGGTTGATCACCAAGAAGCTCAATACTTGACCACCCCCGTGGGACAAAAGTAACCATAGTGACCAATGTTAGGAAAACACCCTATAGGACTACTTGTGGGAAGAAGTTGGTTCTCTACCCTACCTTCCTTTGGACAACTCTTCTTGGGGGGATCATAATCCATCAAGTAAGAATTTCTTTAGAAGGCTATCTGAAACAATATATTTATGATTGTTTAAGGATTTATACTACCTATAGGCTAGAGGTATTTTTCTTTGATAGGACGTCCTTGCTTGGATTAGAGTAGCATCATTAATATAGTTAGTTTTCACTTCTTACCAAGGAACTGGGTGTTTTCTTGTTTTTTTTTGCTCTTTTTCTCCTATCATCACGCTTTAGTCCTTAAGGTCATCATTGTCTTGACATCATTGTGACCCCTATGCGTTTGTCACAGAGAATTCTAGGCATTCACCCTCATTTTCCGTTAGGAAATATTATTGTTCCCGATCGAGTTAGATTCCATCCTCCCATTCCTCCATTGAGTCCTCATTATGACTCTAGTTTTACTGATTCTTCCAGTTATTCCTTTGATTTTGCATCTTCTCAACCCTGTACCGTCACCATGTCAGGCACTAATGCGGGTGCGGGAAACCAAGATGGTAACCCAAGTACTAACCAGGGTAACCCCATAAGTGGAACCTCCACTGGTCTGGTCACTCCTACTCCATTGCTTCCTTTTATGGCTGGTTTGTGTCTCCATGATTTCAGCCAGCTCATCAATGATCCTCTTCTCGATGACCCCAATTAGTCAACTATGCATACCAAGCTTCCTTCCAACATCCCTAATTTCAAAGGTAATCCTGGAGAAGATCCCACAAATCATGTTCACTCATTCCATATGTGGTGTTCATCCAATTCTATCACTGAAGACTCCATCCATCTTTGCCTTTTTCAATGCACTCTTACTGGAGTTGCTTCTAAGTGGCACATCGATCAACCCAGAGCCACTCATTCCACTTTCGAAACTCTCGCCAAAGTTTTTCTAGCCTATTTCTAGATACCTATCTATTATGACACTGGTACAAACGACTGACTTCTTTTCATAAAAAATTATGCCACTTTCCTATCTGACCATGTTTAAGAATAACGTAGAAGGAGGAGCATATGTAAAGCTCCTGAATTTGAAGACCATGTCTATATGGATTGATTCCTTAGATTTATTTTATCTCCCATTGCTAAATATGTCGTCTCTCATTTCCCTCAATATGAGGAAGATGCGCTCCAAGTAGCTTTGAAATTTGACCTGATCTACACCTAGTCAGGTTATGTTTAGTTACCTATTTTCCTCAGCTTACTATTTTCAATGCACTGGGGGCATCTCATGTCACTGATGGTATCATTGGATCCATTTCACACCCTCAAATTCAACCATATGCTCCACCTTTGATGAGTTATGGTCAACCCCGTGGGGGGACCAGTTCCTCTTACAACTACCCCCCACCCTAATCTTCTACATGGAAACTCTTATCTAGCTTCTAGCATGTCATATGCATATCCCCATTCGCATCAATAGATGCCAAGGCCATCTGTTTCTCCACTTTCCTATCCTAATGTTGCCACATCTCCTTACTATCCATATGCACCACCTAGTGCTCCAGCACCACCGGCACTAGTGCCCCGTTACCCCATGCCTCCTCCACCTATGCTATAGTAGAAAACTCCTCCACAAGGTCAAGTGTATGCTTAACAAAGTGCAACCAATCCCCCCAACCCTAAGAAAAGGAACAAGGGGAAAGGTAACCAGAACCAAAAATATCAAGGTAATTAAGGTATCTAGGGTCCACAACCTAATGCACCTTAGGGAAACTATGCTAACCCCTATTGTGTTGTGTTATATTATTTCCATGACTACCCAACAAGTGGGGGGTATGCAATAGGGTGGTAGCAACCTTGCACGGGGTCAGGGGCAACACCATGGGAAATGTTTTTTGGACCCTATATTAGGTGGGCGGACCTACCTATGGTTTTGTGCATGGATTTCGCACATGGTTTTGGGCATGATAGTTTACTGTCCATGGTATTTTGCAGATCTGGTCAAGGTAATTAGGGTTATGTTCTAATCCAGGGTTAATGGATTAGGTTTATGGATGATTCAACATGTATATATATGTATTGTAACATTGAAAGTAACGTAATGAAAAATCAATCTTGTAGTCCTGGTTTTGGGATCCAGGGGAAAATATCTCTATATATTTGTTTTATGTTTTATGCACTCGCCATTGTTTATTTTTCTATTTTTAGAATTTGAATGTAGATAATTTCTTTATGGGGTTAAAATCTACATTTGGTATTAGAGTTGTTTTGGCTTCAAGGGGACACCTTTGCTGTTGAGGGGTTTTTTGTTCGAGCCTGTGGTAGACTCTATTCAATGGGATATTTGTGAGATCAATTATTATGGAGAAAGAAGATGGTGATCAGTGGAAAGATAGATATCGAGAAATTTAATGGTCAGAGTTTTGAGTTGTGGAAACTCAATATGGAGGATCTTCTGGTGGATAAAGATCAGTGGATCGCGGTAGATATGGGTACTAAACTAACAACAATGTCAGTTGGAGACTAGGAGAAGTTGGATCAAAAGGAAAAGAGCACAATACGATTGTGTGTCTCAGATTCAGTATTGCTGAATGTATTAGGGGAAGCTTCGGCGAAGGCTTTGTGGGACAAGTTAGGGACTTTATACCAATCTAAGTCTTTGGTGAATACACTGTTCCTACGGAAAATGTTGTATAACCTGAGGATGAAAGATAGAGACTCGGTGACAAAGCATATGAACACATTTAGTACTATGGTAAGGTAGTTATTATCTATTGATATTAAAATTTCACATGAAGATAAGTGCATCATTTTTTTATGTTCTCCACCAGATTTGTGGGATAGTCTAGTTGTTGCAATAGGTAGCAATGCAACTGCCTTGTAGTTTGATTAAATAGGCTCATCCTTGCTGTCAGAGGAGATGAGATGGAAAAATATGGAGGGCCAAAATAGTGATGCCTTGTATGTACGAGGACAGTCCCAGAACAAAAAAAAAATATAAATAAAAAATATAAATATAAATATAAAAATAAAAATAAAAATAAAAAATAAAAAATAAAAAAAATAAAAATAAAAAATAATAATAGATAAATAAATAAATAAATAAAATAAAATAAAATATTAATAATAATAATAATAATAATAATAATAATAATAATTAAGTCCTTGAGTGGGAGAACTAAATCTAGAGGGAGATCTAAATCTCCAGGAAAACCTGTAAAGGTGTGCTGGAAATGTGGAAAGGGAACTTCAAAAGGGACTGTAAATATAAATCTCCTAAGAAAGGAAATGGATCTGATGATGCTCCTTATACAGAGGTGAAAACCACCTCAGATGAAGGTGGGGATGTGTACTTGGCTTCTTCTTCAAGTACTCAGGTGCATCCTTTCACTTCACTCCCCATAGAGAGTGGTTTTGTGAGTATGAGAGATATGATGGTGGTGATGTCTTCTTAGGGGATGATAGGAAGGATAGAATCATTTGTCATGGAAAAGTAAAGTTGAATTTGCAAGGTGGAAGGATTAGAACACTTATGGGTGTTCTGCATATTCCTGCATTGGTTAGAAATCTGGTTTCTAAAAGTAAGCTGGATGATGCAGGTGTAAAAAAAATGTTCGAGAGTTAAGAGTGGAACTCTATACAAGCTTCAAGGTAGCACTGTTATTTATGGGTGCAATAGTTTTGTCATCCCTGAAAGTGGAGCATAAAATCTAGTGGTCTCTGGAGAAAAGATGATGCTATGACATCAAAGGCTTCGACATATTGGAGAGAAAGGCCTTCGAATAATTCATTGTAATGGTATGGTAGAAGGTATGTCTAACTTCTCTCTGGATTTTGATTTATATGAAAACTGTGTATATGGGAATCAAAATCGGGTGAGTTTCCCCTCTGGTGGTAAGAGGGTAAAACAGATATTAAAGCTTGTGCACAGTGATGTGTTTGGACCTGTGTAAGTTCCATCATTGGGTAAGTCTGTGTACTATTTATCATTTATATATGACTTCTCAAGGAATACATGGACATATTTCCTCAAGAAGAAATATGAATTCTTTGATAGGTTTAAAGAATTTAAGGCTTTGATGGAAAATTAGACAGAGAAGAAGATAAAGGTGCTGAGGACAGATAATGGTGGAGATTTTTGCAAGAAGGAATTTGAAGAGTTATGTAATAAGTGTGGTATAGCATGACAGAAGACTACTGCATACACACCTAAGAAAAATGGAGTTGCAGAAAGAATGAACAAGACGTTGATGGAAAGGGCAAGAAGCATGCTCAATGGTGTCTCGTAAGGACACGAATTATGGGCAAACGTGGTGGAGAATACATGTTACCTGGTCAACAGATCACCTTCATCAGCATTAGAGGATAAGACTCCATAAGAGGTATGGACTGGTAAGAAAAATTCTCTTTCACATCTAAGGGTATTTGGATGTGCTGTATATGTACATGTTCCAATGGAGAAAAGAAAAAAGTTGGATAGTAAATCAAAAAAATTGCATCTTTATTGGCTATAAGGATGGTTTAAAAGTTATAAGCTTTGGAACCCAGAAACAAGGAAGGTTGTGTATAACCGAGATGTGGTGTTTAGAGAGGTGAAATATGTTATCAAACATGAATTCCAACCAAAGGAACATGAGAAGATAGAGTTTGAGCTAAAGGAGGAAGAATCTTAATCTACAACAAAAGAAGAATCAAAAGATGAAGAGCCACAAACTCCAGCTATGAGAAGATCAGTTCAAGAAAGAAGGCAGCCAGAAAGGTATAATCTATCTTCTTTCTGTTCAAATTTTTCTTTATCTATTACTGATGATGATCCCTGAACTCTGAGGGAAGCAGTAGATTCAGAGGATGGAAAACTCTGGAAAGAGGCCATGGTTGATGAAATGGCATCTTTGCAAAAAAATGAGGCTTGAGATTTGGTGGAGTTTCCGGATGGAAGGAAACCCATTGGCAACAAATGGGTGTTCAAGAAGAAGATGCATGAAGAAGGAAAGGTGGAGAAATACAAAGCTTGGTTGGTAGCAAAAGGTTATTCCCAGGTGCCGGGAATTGATTTTGGTGATATTTTTTCTGTTGTTACCAAGGTAGCTTCTATTAGATTAATTTTATCTATTGCTACTACTTTTGATTTTGAGGTAGAAAAAATGGATGTGAAGACAAAATTTATTCACGGGGATTTGGAAGAAGAGATCTACATGAAGCAACCTGAAGGCTTTGTAGTGAAGTGTAAGAAAGAACTGGTTTGCAAGTTAAAAGAAGTCTTTGTATGGGTTAAAACAATCACCAAGGATGTGGTATCACAAATTTGATACATTTATACGGGGACTTGGATTCACTAGAAGCAAAGAAAATCACTATGTGTATTTTAAATTAATTGGTGACCGTGTTATTTATTTGGTCTTGTATGTGGATGATATGTTGTTGGTTGGAAATGACAAAGAAATTATCCAGGATTTGAAGAGCCAATTGTCCTCCAAATTCGACATGAAAGATCTTGGTGTTGCAAACTATATTTTGGGCATGGAAATTAAATGAGATTAAGCAAAGAGGAAGCTCTCGTTAAACCAGAGGAAGTATGTCGAGACAATATTGCATAGTTTTAATATGTAGGATAGTAAACTAAGGAAGGTTCCTATTCATGTAGGTGTAATTTTATCTATTGAACAGTGTCCCAAGACACAAGAAGAGGAAGAGGACATATCCCATGTTCCATATGTAAATGCAGTCGGTAGGCTGATGTATGCCATGGTCTTCACTAGACCATACATTGCACATGCAGTGGGAGTATTGAGCAAGTTTATGTCAAAAGCAAGGAAGGAGCATTGGGCAGTAGTGAAGTGGGTTTTTAGATATTTGTGTGGCACTAGTGATTATGGTTTTTGCTACCAAGAAAGACCAGTATTGGAAAGAGTTTTGGACATCCATGTCTTTGTTGATGTAGACTAGGCTGGAGATCTGGATCAGAAAATATCTACAAGTGGGTATGTGTTTAACCTATTTGGAGGTGTAGTCACTTGGATGAGTAAGTGATAGTCTGTAGTGGCACTTTTAACTACAGAGGCATAATACATGGCATCCACTCATGCAAGCAAGGAAGCAATTTGGTTGCATAGATTGTGTTCAAGTATGGGGTTAGGAGAGCGAGCGATAAGGTTAGACTATGATAGCCAAAGTGCAATTTTCTTGGAAAAGAACCCTACTTATCATTCAAAGACAAAGCACATTGATGTTCAGTATCACTTTGTGAGGGATATGGTTGAGGACAAAAAGGTGTTGCTAGTAAAGGTGGACACCTTGAAGAATACTACAGATGCATTGATGAAGTTTGTGAGCACTGAGAAGTTCTCTTGGTGTAGGGAAATGGTGTAGGTCAAAACCCACCCACATATATTCCCACAATGATGCATCTATACATGTCCCAGGATATTTAACTCAATGAAGGAGTTAAATCTACAGAACATAAATGGTCAAGTGGCCCTCTTATAAGTTCCTTTGAATCGGAACTTCAATCACCCCACTGTAACCCTCTATTAGGACTCAAAACACCCTTTTAACATTCATCATCCTTTTTAATGAATACTCCCTTTTAACATCTTCCCATCGGGACTTTAAATCCTTCGGAACCTTTCATTCACGCATATATATATGTCCTTCCCCTTATAACATGGGATCATATATATATAAAGCACATAAACCACTATCGGTGCTATTTTCCTATTAATTCCAATTACAAAGGAAAAGCCTGCACTTTTTACCTTTTTGCGCCTACCGTACAGCTTTGGCACGGGTTCCGAGGCTATACCTCGTTGCAATCAGCCATTGCATGTTTAACATGGTTATACATATATATGCTATCACCCCTCCTCTGACTCTAATATGACTATTGAATAGGCTAAATATGCTTTCGCGTTAAAAGGGTCGTGCCATATAAACTATCGAAATATTAAATATATGGGAATACAAAGGAAATCCGCTCCTTATGGATTTCAAATATTATAAATGTGCCACTATAACCTCCGTCGGGTCCATGTCCTTATCGTTCTCCGATATCCCAAGCCCCAGCGCTAGTCGTCGATATATCGCTATCATCGATATCGCAATATTTATAAAGGTTGACCCTTGGTGCCTCCGATCGCCTATATGTGATTTAATCATGACCGTTGATCTAGCCATGATCCAACAGTCAGTGATTAATCACTATTTGTTCTGTGAAAATCACCAAGACACATTCTAGTAACTTACAAAGGTTCTCCACTGATACGACACAATCTCAGTCGTTGATTTAACTGATCCAATGACTACTGAGCATCACCCTTCACTTCTTAGAAATTTCTTTTACTTAGAAAGTTACACTATTTCTTCAATTTTCTGGTGATTTGGTTCTTCTAGAGGTTCAGATCCTTCACTGCTTCTGCTATGCCACTTTGATCTCCAATTGGATTTGATGATCCTCCTTGATTCCGCTGAACTGTGCAATTCTTTGTCTGCTTATTCTTCACTTGGATTTGAATCCATTGTGACTCCTATGAATCACGCTTCTCTTCCTCAGCTTGTTCTTTAGAACTCCACCTTCCTTAATTGGATTCAAAGACCTTTTTTTTTCATTCTTCTGAATCATTCTATGCCTCTACTTTCCACTTGGTTTCTATTTCGCCAAATTTCACTTCGTTGTTCTGCTTAAACAGTCCTCCATGTCTCCTCTATGTGCTCCGCAGAACTTTGCTTGCACACTTCATGTAAGAGAGCCTATGAGTTCATAAAACAATACTTAAAACACGTAATTCACATTCCTTTGGGACATTCAGAATTAACTCTACATATGTATTATGTAAAACACAAATTACATTGAGACTCCACGGTCTTGTTCACACACATAGGCCTTATTTCTACTATTCATGGCCTCGTCCTCTGCCCATAGGCTTACATACATACATACATACATACATACATATACATATATACATATATATATATATAGACATATATATATATGTATATACATATATATATATATACATATATATATATATATATATATATATATATATGTATATACATATATATATATGTCTATATATATACATATATATGTATATATATACATATATATATATGTATATACATATATATATATATATGTATATATATACATATATATATATATGTATATACATATATACATATATATATGTATATATATACATATATATATGTATATATATACATATATATATGTATATACATATATATATATATATATATATATACATATACATATATATATATATATATATATATGTATATCTATATATATATATATAGATATACATATATATATATGTATATACATATATCTATATATATATATATATATATATATATATATATATACATATACATATATATATGTATATATGTATATACATATATATATATATATATATATATATATATATATGGAAACATTGGATCAGATCGTTGAAGGTCCGATCAATCCTCTTACAAAAGCCTAAAGCTCTACATGCATGCATACATGGCAGATAAACCTCCTTGACACCAGAAAAATCTCCTTATCAGCTCAATGGTCCATATCTATTCTAATTGATTCCTAAAAGCTCTCTCTTGCTCCTAGAGAGTTGGATTTGACTCCTACCACTCATGTTCTCATTTATTTTGATAGCATTTACATATTTTCCCATTATCTAATAAAATCACACTAAAAAGCCTAAATATTAAATTGACTTGAGACTTAGGAACTATTTTCCCTAAAATGCATGACCCCTTATGTCTATTATTTACAATGATTTTCCTTGAGTTGAACGCTCCTGCATTAGACTCCCAAAGTGGAAAGTATTCATGATCTCCTGATCATGTGTCTTTTGGTCTTGGTCTTCTTGGATCCCACACTTTGTTCTGTAACTATCCAGATGCTTTATTCCTTTGCTTCCGCTGCACTTCTACTGTCTTTTGCTCCATTTTCTTCTTCCTATCAATCAGGTTCAACTTCTGATTGATCTTGCTTGTTGTTGTTACCATTTTCCTCCATTTGAATTACTTCATCATCTGCTGCCATATTTCTTCAATTTCTATGTCCAACATATCTTTGGGCTGGTCCATCTTCTGCTTCTTACTTTTGTCTTCTTTTCTTTGTTTCAAGTTACTATTGCTATCTTCTATGCCAACTTTTCTTTTACTTTCTTCATTCTTTGGTTTACTTGCTCTTTCTTTACTTGCTGCCATTTTTGCTGCCTCCCTATCATCCTTACCCTCTTTCATGATTGAATCATGATTGTTCAGAATTTTCTCCAGCACTTTAACATCTTTGTTCCATGGATTGAATTATTCCATGAAGTCTTCTTCTTTCATCTTTACTTGGATGCTCACCTGTGCCAAATCTCCTCCAGCAATTGCAAGAAAACCTACATTCACAAAACACTTGTTAAAATTAAAAACATGAGGCCTTGGTGCCTCTTCTTTCTTTGGCAACATTTCAGTTTGTTGCTCTATTTCCTCTTCCTCTGTCAGCATATCATTGTGCTGATTCGAATTCTCAGTAGAATTCATGAGACTGTCCATTAGTCCCTCTTCCACACAATCTACTCTAACGATGTCTTCCTTCTCTTGTCCACCATAGTGAACTTCTTTTTCTGCAATCATATTGTCATACTCTGAATTCTCCAACAAATATTCTAGCAATGAAATTTCTTTGTGACACTTTGCCAGTATTTCATCATCACTTATGTTCCCTGCATTTACACAAAAATTATTTGTTTGGGAATCATAAGGTTCAACATTCTCAACTGTTGCTTCACATATCAGTTCTTCCGACTGAACTTCATCTCCTTCTTCCACAAGAACTTGTTCCTGTGTTGTCATATATTCACACATCCATGCATTGTTAAGTTCCTTCTGCTACAATAAATCATTGTTTCTCTCATTTAAGAGACATTCTTCATCCTACTTTATTTTAGAGTTTTTATCTTCTAAAAGATACTTCTCCATAATTTTGACAAATTCTAAAGATTTCTCATCCTCTGCAAAACACTCTTTTGTTAGTGTTCTTTTCCCCCTTGCTAAGTCTTTCGCATAGACTTCCTCTTCCTTAACATCTTTCAGTAGATGTTCTTCTTCTTTACTGACTATCTCAACAGCTTCCATGGCTATTTCCATTGTGCCCATCATGGTGAATTGATGATCTTTTACTATGTTTTCAGTTAACATAGTCTCTTGTTGTTTATCTTCTCTTTTGAAGATATATTCAAATGGTTGCTTTTCTCCTGCAATATCTGCCATCATACACAAACTATCAGTTTTAAAAATATAAGGCTCTATGGTCTCACTTGATGCTTCAACCATCATATCTCCTTATTGTTCTAAATCATTCACATGATTCAGAAATTCTGCGATTGTCTCCCCTTCAGTCTCTTCAAGCCCTTCACTTGGTTGCTTGATATCTTCCTCTAGTTGTATATGATATATATCTATCTCATCTTCTTTCAAAACGAAATTTATATTCTTCTTATCTTCCTTTTCCTTCATGACAATATCAGCAAATTGTCCTTCACCTGTTTCACTTGCAAACATACACAAATTTTCAGTTTTAAAATCATTAGATCCCTGGGCCTCACTTGAAGTTTCAGTATTCAAGTCTTCATCTTCAGTCTCTTCCAGAATTTCTCCTTGTTCTGGTTCACAAATGGATTCTTCCATTTCTAACTCAACTTCCTTGAGTTTTCCTTTCACTTTCTTTTGTTGCAGCCTTCTCTGCATCTCATGCCATTCTATTGGCTTCTTCCTCAAGACCCAACCTAGTCTCTGGCTTTCCTCAAGCATTCTCCTTAATGCATTGAGTTGTTCTTTTAATTCAGCAACCTCTTTGTCAATTTCCTCTTGACTCATCTTCTCGCCATTTTCCTTGGCATCCTTCTTCTCATATCTTCTATTGTGGCTTCTCTCTAAACCTTTGCTACGACTATCAGTAGTCATCTTCTTCTCTTCTTTCTTCATGAGCTATTTTGCAACAAGCCTATGTAACAGCTAGTCCTCCTGGCTGCAATCTTACCTCACTAAGGTCTCCTCACTCAGTATTTTGTTAAGCACAGGTCCTCTTCTTGGAACCTCCCCTTGAGCAACACCTTTGCTCCTTCTAGGCTTCTGCAATCTCTTACCTCCTCTTGAGAACACTTCAGTTGTTCCCCCTGTCCAATCTCTTGTTGGATTCTTTAGGTTCACTTCCACTTCTCTATCAGAGTATTCTCCTTACTCTGTCTTCAAGAACACATCTGGTTCTTCTCACAGCTTCTCTTGTTGTCCTCTACTGAGATGCTTTATCTACAACAACAATCTTCAATTCAACTTTGTGATAAAACAAATTGTCTTACCTCCAAGATCTATGCATGATCTTGTTCTCCCATTCTTCTGTACTTTGAATGGCTTTTCCTCTGGTTGGTTTCCAAGTCCCCTACTGGAACTGCTACAGTCTTCCAAGAACTTCAAAGTTCCCTCTTACAAATTACAAATCTTCTCTGATACCAATTTCTACTCTGATACAAAATTCTGCTCTGATACCACTAATGGTGTAGGTCAAAACCCACCAACATATATTCGCACAGTATGCATTGAACATAATGATGCATCTATACTTGTCCTAGGATATTTAACTCAACAAAGGAGTTAAATCTACATACCATAAATGGTCAAGTGGCCCTCTTATAAATTCCTTTGAATTGGAACTTCAATCACCTCACTGTAACCCTCTATCAGGACTGAAAACACCCTTTTAACGTTCATCATCCCTTTTAATGAATACTCCCTTTTAACATCTTCCCATCAGGACTTTAAATCCTTCAGAACCTTTCATTCATGCATATATATATATGTCCTTCCCCTTATAACATGGGATCATATATATATAAAGCACATAAACCACTATCGGCGCTATTTTCCTCTTAATTCCAATTACAAAGGAAAAGCCTGCATTTCTTACCTTTTCGTGCCTACCGTATAGCTTTGGCATGGGTTCCAAGGCTATACCTCATTGCAATCGGCCATCGCATGTTCAACATGGTTATACATATATATGCTATCACCCCTCCTCCAACTTCGATATGACTATCGGATCAGCTAAATATGATTTCGCATTAAAAAGGGCTCCGCCATATAAACTATCGAAATATTAAACATATGGGAATACAACGGAAATCCACTCCTTACAGATTTCAAATGTTATAAATGTACCACTATAACCTCTGTCGAGTTTGTATCCTTATTGCTCGCTGATATCTGAAGCCCCGACACTGACCGCCGATATATCGCTATCAGCGATATCACAATATTTATAAATGCTGACCCTTGGCACCTCCGATCGCCGATATGCGATTTAATCGTGAATGTTGATCTGGCCATGATCCAACGGTCAGCGATTAATCACTATTTGTTCTGTGCAAATCACCAAGACACATTCCGATAACTTACAAAGGTTCTCCACTGATGCGACATGATCTCAGCCGTTGATCTAACTGATCCAACGGCTGCTGAGCGTCACCCTTCACTTCTCGGAAATTTCTTTTACTTAGAAAGTTACGTTGTTTCTTCAATTTTCCGGTGATTTGGTTCTTCTGAAGGTTCAGATCCTTCACCACTTCTTCTACACCACTCTGATCTCCAATTGGATTTGATGATCCTTCTCGATTCCGCTGAACCGTGCAACTCTTCCTCTACTTATTCTTCACTTGGATTCGAAATCCATTGTGATTCCTATGAATCGTGCTTCTCTTCCTCGGCTTGTTCTTTAGAACTCTGCCTTCCTTAATTAGATTCAAAGACCCTTTTTTTATTCTTCTGAATCATTCTACGCCTCTGCTTTCCACTTAGGTTCTATGTCGCCCAATTTCACTTCGTTGTTCTGCTCGAACAGTCCTCCATGTCTCCTCTGCATGTTTCGCAGAACTCTGCCTGCACACTTCATGTAACAGAACCTACGAGTTCATAAAACAATACTTAAAACACACAATTCACATTCCTTTGGGACATTCAGAAATAACTCTACATATGTATTAATGTAAAACACAGATTACATTGAGACTCCTCGGTCTTGCTCACACACACATGCTTGATTTCTACTATTCGTGGCCTCCTCCTCTGCCCGTAGGCTTACATACATATATATATGGAAACATTGGATCGGATCGTTGAAGGTCCGATCAATCCTCTTACAAAAGCCTAAAGCTCTACATGCATGCATACATGGCAGATAAGCCTCCTTGAGACTTTATTCCATCTTTTCTCTGTTTTAAAGCAGAAAAGTCTCCTTATCAGCTCAATGGTCCATATCTATTCTAATTGATTCCTAAAAGCTCTCTCTTGCTCCTAGAGAGTTGGATTTGACTCCT
The DNA here is from genome assembly GCA_031772625.1 of Pinus tabuliformis. Classification (NCBI taxonomy): domain Eukaryota; kingdom Viridiplantae; phylum Streptophyta; class Pinopsida; order Pinales; family Pinaceae; genus Pinus; species Pinus tabuliformis. The sequence goes on from CM062817.1 coordinate 565,826,137, forward strand.
ACCACTCATGTTATCATTTATTTTGAGAGAATTTACATATTCTCCCATTATCTAATAAAATCACACTAAAAAGCCTAAATATTAAATTGACTTGAGACATAGGAACTATTTTCCCTAAAATGCATGACCCCTTATGTCTATTATTTACAATGATTTTCCTTGGGCTGAATGCTCCTGCATTAAGAAATAATGGGCATTGTAGGGATAGATCAATGACTAAGCTCTCATGTGGAAAGAAAATAACAAGTGGGAGAATGTTAGGTTATGTTATATTCTTTCCACAACTACCTCCCATGCGTGGGGGTGGTAGCCCCCCCTGTACATTGCACCAGGGGCTATTGGGCGGGTGGCTATCCCCCTTGCACGGGGTCCGGGAAAATTTTTGTGGACCCTATATTAGGTGGATGGACCTACCTATGGTTTTGTGCATGGATTTCACACATGGTTTTGGGCATGATAGTTTACTTTCCATGGTATTTTCTAGATCTAGTCAAGGGAACTATGGTTATGTTCTAATCCAGGGTTAATGGATTAGGGTTTATGGATGCTTCAACATGTATATATATATATATATATATATATATATATATATATATATATATATATGTATGTATGTATTATAACATTGAAAGGAACATAATGAAAAATCAATATGGTAGTCCTAGTTTTGGGATCCAGGGGAAAAACTCTGTGTATATTTGTTTTATGTTTTATGCTCTTGCCATTGTTTATTTTTATGTTTTTAGAATCCTTCTGCAGATAATTTATGTACGGGATTAAAACCTACAACCCCACAACCCAACAACATGATGGACAACCCAAGAAAAACAAGGCTCTTTGTACGAACAAACCTTATGCATATTGCAATGTATATGGCCATTATACTCATGAGTGTTCCCTTTTACCTCAGATGCGTCAAGTATGGGAAGCTCAAGCAACTACTTCTAGAGGACTGCAACCCATAACTCCTCCTCCTTCTCCTGCTTCATCTTAACCGGTTGTTCTTACCAATCCTTTTCCTCACCAAGGATATCTCACTGCTCAACCTAGACAAGATCATGCAGCTCCCCCACCTCCACCATCTGGTCACAATAATTATCATATTCTTATGATGAATTTTGACGAAGTCAATACTGAACAAGTCAACCTTTAGACTCGATCACGCCAATATGGCAAGCCAACTGCTAATTCAACGACTAAGTCCCAACCCCAAGTTTCCACTGAGCCTTTTTCATCATCAAATGGTACCTTAAGGATCCCTTTGCCTAAGGTAGAGTTTATCCCCAATATCCCCAAACTTCCATCACATTGAAACACTGATTTTCCTAAATCTTCCCATACCTATAAAATAGTAGATGATCTGGCATAGTGTCTTGTTGCCATGTCAACACTGGAAGACCTCTAGACGTGCCCATCCCAATGAAAAGCTCTACTCTCAATTTTCGGTCTTATGGATTGTTCTGACAATCATATGATTGTCTTTGACATTGACAAATCATAACATCCCCCACTCCCTTCATCTGTTTCATTTCGAATACTAGTCTCAATGAGAAACACCACTGTTCAATGATGTATCATAGATGAAGGCGTCTCCACATGTGTGATGGTTGCTAGTGTTTGGAAGAAAAATGGTTCACCGAACCTATCTCCTCCCACCATCACTCCATGCTTGGGACGATCATCCCTCTCTGCCCCTTGGCTTATATTGAAACCATCCTATCACTCTTGTCAGCAAGACTGTCTCTATTGACATCAAGGTCATTGATGCCCCATTAGAATTTAACATCCTCTTGAGTTATAGTTACACCTATTCCATGTCAACTCTCATACTTCACCTCAGTCCACAATCTCATTGACGACTGGAAATAAGATTGCGTCATCCCTCACCAATGTCTCTCCTAGAGTCTACAAATATTTTGCCTTGCTTGGTGCTTATTATGGTCCACTGCCTACTCCTTCTGAGCGTAGCTCGTCCGGTGTTTTCATGCTCCAAGAATCATGAGCCTCCCATAAGAGGTCTAGTATGCCTTCAAAGAAGCCAAAACCTCCATGACTTGTTGTTCCCAACTCAACCATCCTTCAAGTACTACTCCTCAAAGTCCTCTTCCTTCTACTAGTATCTCTCCTGGTCCTTTTCAACCCGGATCTGTTCCCCTAGGTATTAACCATCTAGGAGTAGTTCCCCTGGGTCATTACCCTTTTGGTCATACACTGTCATTATTTCCACCCCTGGGAGTTTATTCTACACATTTCATGGCTACATTGAGTTTACCTAGCATTACCTTGGGGATCTTAGTTTGGTACATCGATCCTCCTGCAAACACTCACTGTGACCAACTCAAACCTTACACTACTTTGACCTTGGTTCAACCTTTTGTTCCTACCCCTTCATTTTCTTCGGTTCCTTAGCAACCTCAACATGAACCTACTCCTATTGTGAAAACATATGGTGAGGGGAGAAATCCAAGAAAAAGGGAACCAAAGACAAGGCACCCAAACCAACTCCACTGCCTCCTAAGCTGCCAAAGCCTACTCCTTTGTGTGCTTTGTGTGATTTTTTTAGTCATGCCACCAACAATTGTCTTGAACTCCCTCATATCAAGAATGTGGTCTCTGATACCTTCTATCATTCTAACATTTTTGAGGTCCATGTCACCTTACCCAAGTCAGCTAAGAAGAACATATTATTACTCATGAATCACCCTTGTGTTTTGTGTGATAATTATGGCAATTATTCTCACCGTTGTCCCCATCTAAAAGAATTTCATGATACACTTCAAGTGCTTCACAAATTAGAGGTTTCTCGTAGTGAGTCCACCTCCCTTTTCCCATGTGTTCTGGTCCAACTATTATGCCAGAGATGGAGGTCTCTCAACCACCCATCGTGATCCCTCCCATTGATGTCAAGATGACGGATAATACAGCTCTTATTCTCTACCTTTTATCATCCATGGGATCTATATATTGGGACTCCCTTGATGTCTCCTATTGTGATTCTGTTGAACCTTGTTTGATGAACATTTTGGTCTCAACTGTTGGCATTATGATACATATGTTGTACTTGATGGCAACCCACTCATCTCAGATGATAAATTATAGTGCAGCAAAGTTCACGCACTTTCATGAAGATAAAAGTTTCTTTCCTGAAGATAAAACTTTCTTTCATGTAGAGAAAAGTTCACGCACTTATATGCAGAGAAAAGTTAGAGAAAATTTTATTTCATGTAGAGAAAAGTTCACGCACTTTTATGCAGAGAAAAGTTTATTTCATGTAGAGAAAAGTTCACGCACTTTCATGCAGAGAAAAGTCCCTTTCATGAAGAGAAAAGTTCACGCACTTTCATGGTTGGCTCATGGTATTAGTCCAACAGTTTTTGATCCTATGGTTTTGGTCCGTGGTATTGCATGCAAAAGTGTTGATCTCATGCACTTTCATGGTTGGTTCATGGTATTAGTCCTATAGTTTTTGATCCTATGGTTTTGGCTCGTGGTATTGCATCGAAAAGTGTTGATCTCACGCACTTTCATGGTTGGTTCATGGTATTAGTCCAACATTTTTTTGATCCTATGGTTTTGGAACGTGGTATTGTGGAAGGCCTAAGACTATAAAAGAGGAAGGAGATCATTTGGCAAAGCATCATCGAATAAATTGAATAAGTGCTAGATCTGAAATATTTGTGATAGGGTTATGGTGCAGATCTGGGTCTGAATGAAGGAGTAACCTTAGCGCATAAAGAAGGATAAGTTCTATTGATGGGTCATAATATTTATGCTTGAATAATAGTATCTTTGCATGATTTTGATCTGTTATATGAGGCGCATGCTTGATCTATAAATCTGACAATCTGGGTTAATTAGTGTCTGAATATTTGAAAGAAGGAATTATCCTTTATAGATCTGCACGCAGGTTTCAGGTTATTGAAGTAGCGTATATCTTTAAATTATGATCTAGCTGCCTCTGTCTATTGCTGCAGTATTCTGGGTTCAGAATTTGGTGTGTGGTTACTTTTACTGTGTTCTGGGTACAGCTGTCAGAGAAGTGTTTACTTGATTCAGTGCTAATTGGGAAAAGGAGATTGTTTGATGCAGATATACTTGATGATTGATTGTTGTTCATGGATCCAATCTGAAAATTTATGAAACGTGGTCCCTGGAAGAAAGAGAAGGTTGTAGCCTTCAGTAGGCCAGCACCTACGTACTAGTATCTTGGATAGTACAAGAGCTAAGGGGGTTGTAGCTCCCTTCCAGGAGAAGCTGGAGAACGAGAGAGGGTTGTAGCTCTCTGCAGGTTGTAGCCTGCGTACTGGTAAAGGACTGCACCAGTACAAAATCATTGTAAAAGGAGTTTCTAATTGAAAGAAGATAGAGACATATTGCAACAGGTGGTTTTCACCCACATTGGGTTTCCACCTTATATCTGGTGTTCTTTTGTGTGACTATTTGCTTTTTCTTGTTCCTGCTCATTATTTTATGATACTGACATACAAAGTAATGATCAATATTTGAAGAATTATTCAAAGTATAAATAAGGAAGATAGATTGAAAAGAATTTGATAATACTGATTCACCCCCCCCCCCCTCTCAGTATTATTTCCAACAATTGGTATCAGAGCAGGTCCTTCTGAAGAAGCTTGATCGCTTGAAGGAAGATCTAACATCATGAGCAACTACGAGAGGGAAGCATCAATCAGGCCACTGATTTTTGATGGAACAAACTTCGCATATTGGAAGGTAAGAGTTATTGCCTATCTTCAATCTTTGGGTACAGAAGTATGGGACATTATAGAAACAGGGTATACTTTTCCATCAGCTACTCCTACAGATTCAGCTGAGAAGAAGAAATATGAAACAAATGCAAAGGCGGTTAATACTCTTCTAGGATGTCTATCTGAATCTGAATTCGTGAAGGTTATGCAATATAAATCCGCAAAAGAAATATGGGACAAGATTGTTTTGAGCTACGAAGGAGATGAACAGGTAAAACGTGCAAAACTTCAAACCCTCAGGATTCAGTATGAGAATCTCAGAATGTATAATGATGAAAGTGTGGCTAACTATTTCCTTCGGGTAGATGAGATTGTTAATTGTATGAAAAACTTGGGTGAAGAAATAAAAGAGGTTGTTTTGGTTGAAAAAGTCCTAAGATCATTGTCCCCCAAGTTTGAATCTAAAGTGTCTGCAATAGAAGAAAAGGAAAATCTACGAACTCTTACTATGTCTCAGCTACACGGAATTCTAACTGCTTATGAAATGAGAAAAGGAGGTCCATCAGATAGGAGAGAAGCTGCTTTTAAGGCTTCAGGCAAAGGAGACTACTATGAATCAAGTCACGTGCCAGAAGAAGAAGAAGAATCAAATTTTGTCAGAAATCTTCAACGGGGTACTGGAAGGTTCAGAGGTAAGCTACCTTTTAAATGCTTTGCTTGTGGAAGAGTAGGCCATTATGCTGCCAAATGTCCTCATAAGGATAAGATTGACAAAGGAAAGGAACCTGCCAGATGGAACAAGAAACAGAATGCAAATAAGAAAAGCTACTACACTCATGAAGACAGTGATGGTCTATCAAATAGTGATGAAGATGAACGAGGTAATGACTATAAACTTTTAATGGCATTTGAAGATGATGATTACATGGATGCTATAGATGTGGATAGTTTTTATGAAGAGATTTCTAGGCTTAAGACATGTATAGAAGAAAAGAATATGATCATTGATACTCTACAATTTCAAATTGATGAAAAATAAAAATATCTTGAAAAGTTAAAAGGTGAAATTGTTGACCTTAGAAAAGAAATTGAGAAAACAAAGGCTATTAATCTTAAGTTTGTCAAAGGATCTGAAACTCTGGATGAGATCATTAATGTACAGCGTTCTCCGCTAAACAAGATAGGTCTGGGGTATAATGGAGAAACATCTCAAGCATCCACCTCAAAGATTTATCTTGATGCAGCAAGAAGGAATGAGCAAAAGCACAATGGAGATCACCAGGTAAAGCAGGGACGAATTACATCAAGAACGAACAAAGACTATCAGGTAAACCAAGGGCAATCTGTCTTAAGGATGAACAAAAGCTACAACCAGCCACAGGTAAAATCTTCTCAATTTGCTTCAAGAATGGATGAAAATAGAAATTACAATCATTTGGCCGGTAGATTTGATAATCGCAGAAGTTTCTTCAATGGGCAATGTTTCTCTTGCCATAACTTTGGTCACAAAGCAGCTCAATGTGTTGCATATAAAACAATCATGACTAGAGAAGCTCAAAAATAAAGAAGTATGATCGGGATTACAAAAAGGACCTATAACAACTTTTCGGCTCTTGAAAATGAATTTGAATGTTCTATTTGCAATAACTTTGGTCATGAAGATTCTGAATGCAGGAGCAGGTTTCAGCAGACAAAGGAACAAGCCTCAAGCACCAGAACATGGAGAATAAAGGAACCACAAACAGAAAGATGTGGGATAGCATTTTATGCAGAAGGACAAGAAAATCTATGGTACATTGACAGTGGATGTTCGAAACATATGACAGGTGATAAAGAAAAACTTGAATCATATTCTGCTTTAGAAAAGGGAAAGAAAGTCTCTTTTGGAAATGATACTCCTGCAGCTATAAAAGGAAAAGGCACTGCTCAGTTAAAAGAAAAGGTCAAAGCTGGAAATGTTTTGTATGTTGATGGATTGAAGCATAATCTTCTAAGTGTCAGCCAGATGTGTGATCAAGGAACCGAGGTGATATTTAGATCAAACGGATGCCGTGTTCGTGATCTTGATACATGTGAAACAGTGATCAAAGGTAGAAGAACTCCAAATAATCTATACATATTTGAAGAAGGACAAAAACAATGTTATTTGAGCAAGGATGATGAACACTGGTTATGGCACCAGAGGTTGGGGCATCTAAGTTTTTCACAAATAAGGAAAGCATGCAAATATCAGGCAGTTCGTGGTCTTCCAGATATCAAAATTCCAGACAACACCATATGCAAATCATGTCAGTTTGGAAAGCAAACCAGAACTAACTTTCCAGAGAAGGAAGGATCAACTAGCATGCCTCTTGAGCTAGTCCATACAGATGTATGTGGTCCATTTAGGAAAAGGACACCTCGAGGAGAAGAATACTTGATATTATTCATTGACGATTTCTCCAGGTTTGTTTGGTTAGGACTTATGAAGCACAAAGATGAAGCATTCAAGAAATTCAAATCCTTCAAAGCCTTGGTTGAAAATGAATCAGGTTACAAAATTAAGTGCCTCAGGTCTGACAGAGGTGGGGAGTTTACCTCAAATGAATTTTTCGATTTCTGTGAAGAACATGGGATAAGAAGAGAATTCTCTACAGCTAGAACTCCTCAGCAAAATGGAGTGGTGGAAAGGATGAACAGAACAGTCCAACAAATGGCTTGTGCTATGCTGGATGAGTCTGGAACTCCCGCAAATTTCTAGGGTGAAACCGCATATGCTGCGGTTGTTATTCTCAACAAAACAAATGTCCGAGTGAACAACACTCAAACTCCTCATGAGCTCTGGTACGGTGAGACTCCTTCGGTAAAGCACTTCAAAATCTTTGGGAGCAAATGCTATATTAAGAATACTGATGAGCAACTTGGCAAACTTGAACCTAGAGCAGATGAAGGCATTCTTCTTGGTTATTCTCCACACAGCAAAGCATATAAGTGCTACAATAAAAGACTTGGAAGAATTGTTGACAGCATTGATGTAGTGGTTGATGAAAAGGGATACATTCCTAGGCAAGTAAATCATGAAAATATCGAAGAAGATGAAGACTACCCTCAAAGACAGAATGATGAAGAAGAAGAACCTCAAGAAGCACCAGAGGAACAGATAAGGATAGAAGAGAAGACTCCATCCCGGTACATTCAGAAGAATCATCCAGAATCTCAGATTTTGGGGCAGAAAGAAGCAGGTGTACAAACAAGAAGAACAATTGCAGAAGCTTCAAGCTATTTGGCATTACTCTCCTCCATTGAACCACAAAATGTAAAAGAGGCATGCAAAGATGAATGTTGGGTCAAAGCAATGGATGAAGAACTTGAGCAGATCGAAAAGAACAACACTTGGGAGTTGGTTCCTAGACCAAAGGATAAGAATGTTATAGGGACAAAATGGGTCTTCAAAAATAAGTTGAATGAAAATGGGGAAGTAATTAGAAACAAGGCATGACTTGTTTGTAAAGGGTATGCGCGGCAAGAAGGAATAGATTTTGAGGAAAAATTTGCTCCTATTGCAAGACTTGAGGCCATCCGAATGTTCCTTACTCTCTCAAGCTTTCAAAAGTTCAAAGTATTTCAAATGGACGTGAAATCAGCCTTTCTGAATGGAGACTTAGAAGAAGAAGTATACATTGAGCAGCCAGATGGTTTCATTCTTGGAAATGATCCAAATCTTGTATGCAGACTGAAAAAGGCTCTCTATGGTCTTAAACAAGCTCCAAGGGCTTGGTACTATCGTTTGGACAAATATCTTCATCAACAAGGTTTTTCAAAAGGATCGGCAGATAGCAATCTTTATATAAAAATTGAAAATGACAAATTGCTAATACTTGTTGTGTATGTAGATGACATTATCTTTGGCAGCAATGAAGAATCTATGAGTCAAAGCTTTGCCTTGCTGATGCAGAAATAATTCGAAATGTCCTTACTTGGAGAATTGACATATTTTCTTGGCCTGCAAATTCAACAAAAGGAAGGAGGGATCTTCTTGTCTCAAACCAAGTATCTCAAGCAGATTTTGAAGAAATATGGCATGGAAGATGCAAAACCAGTGTGTACACCCATGGTCACAGGATGTAGCCTCAGTGCAAATGATGAATCAGTAGCAGTACATCAACCAACCTACAGATCTATGATTGGAAGTCTACTTTATTTGACAGGTACCCGACCAGACATCATGCATGCAGTGGGAATAGTTGGAAGATTTCAGGAAAATCCAAAGGAAACTCATCTTCAGGCAGTAAAGAGAATCTTCAAATATCTTCAAGGGACTCAAAATTATGGCTTATGGTATCCTAGAGATACAGATCTCACATTTCATGCTTATACTGATGCAGATTGGGCCGGAAGCGTGGATGACAGGAAGAGCACAAGTGGTGGTGCATTCTTTATGGGTTCCAGATTAGTATCTTGGTTCAGCAAGAAACAGAGTTCGATTGCCTTGTCTACAGCTGAAGCAGAATATGTTGCTGCTGCACTCAACTCCTTTGGATGATGCAGACCTTGCAGGATTTTCAAATCACTTGTACACCACCCATCTCCATCTTATGTGATAATACAAGTGCAATCAACATTTCAAAGAACCCAATCATGCACTCAAAAACCAAGCACATGCCAATCAAGTATCACTTTCTCCGGGAACAAGTGCTTGAACAAAAGGTCAAGTTGGAGTATGTTCCTTCTAAGGAACAGGTTGCTGATATACTCACCAAACCATTGCCTCGGGAGACCTTTGAATACCTCAGGCAAAAGCTGGGGGTTGTTGATGCATCATCTTGTTGTTGAATATCTTCTGATTGTTGGTTGTACGCAAGGTTCATCTGCAGTATATGCGTACATGTGTTGGGTTGCGGATTGGTCAAAGATCGAATGGCACAGGTTCAGGGGGAGCATATCATGCATTGTTGGCATTATGGAGGAAGTACAGAAGGAGATCATGGATGCTGGTCTGAATATTGCTGCAATACGTCTCTATCTCTTTCATGGTCATTTATGGTGTTTGATGGATTATGGTTCTTCTTTGCAGATCTGGTTTATAGTCAGGGGGAGCATGTTCTTAGGGGGAGCATAACCCTTTGCCCTTGATGTCAAAGGGGGAGAGTGATTGGTTGTTGTTGCCATCAAGTCCAAAGGGGGAGATTGTTGGCATTATGATACATATGTTGTACTTGATGGCAACCCACTCATCTCAGATGATAAATTATAGTGCAACAAAGTTCACGCACTTTCATGAAGATAAAACTTTCTTTCATGTAGAGAAAAGTTCACGCATTTATATGCAGAGAAAAGTTAGAGAAAAGTTTATTTCATGTAGAGAAAAGTTCACACACTTTTATGCAGAGAAAAGTTTATTTCATGTAGAGAAAAGTTCACGCACTTTCATGCAGAGAAAAGTCCCTTTCATGAAGAGAAAAGTTCACGCACTTTCATGGTTGGCTCATGGTATTAGTCCGACAGTTTTTGATCCTATGGTTTTGGTCCATGGTATTGCATCCAAAAGTGTTGATCTCACGCACTTTCATGGTTGGTTCATGGTATTAGTCCTATAGTTTTTGATCCTACGGTTTTGGCTCGTGGTATTGCATCCAAAAGTGTTGATCTCACGCACTTTCATGGTTGGTTCATGGTATTAGTCCAATAGTTTTTTGATCCTATGGTTTTGGACCGTGGTATTGTGGAAGGCCTAAGACTATAAAAGAGGAAGGAGATCATTTGGCAAAGCATCATCGAATAAATTGAATAAGTGCTAGATCTGAAATATTTGTGATTGGGTTATGGTGCAGATCTGGGTCTAAATGAAGGAGGAACCTTAGCGCAAAAAGAAGGATAAGTTCTATTGATGGGTCATAATCTTTATGCTTGAATAATAGTATCTTTGCATGATTTTGATCTATTATATGAGGCGCATGCTTGATCTATAAATCTGACAATCTAGGTTAATTAGTGTCTGAATATTTGAAAGAAGGAATTATCCTTTATAGATCTGCACGCAGGTTTCAGGTTATTGAAGTAGCGTATATCTTTAAATTATGATCTAGCTGCCTCTGTCTATTGCTGCAGTATTCTAGGTTCAGAATTTGGTGTGTGGTTACTGTTACTTTGTTCTGGGTACAGCTGTCAGAGAAGTGTTTACTTGATTCAGTGCTAATTGGGAAAAGGAGATTGTTTGATGCAGATATACTTGATGATTGATTGATGCTCATGGATCCAGTTTGAAAATTTATGAAACGTGGTCCCTGGAAGAAAGAGAAGGTTGTAGCCTTCAGTAGACCAGCACCTACGTACTAGTATCTTGGCTAATACAAGAGCTAAGGGGGTTGTAGCTCCCTTCCAGGAGAAGCTGGAGAACGAGAGAGCGTTGTAGCTCTCTGCAAGTTGTAGCCTGCGTACTGGTAAAGGACTGCACCAGTACAAAATCATTGTAAAAGGAGTTTCTAATTGAAAGAAGATAGAGACATATTGCAGCAGGTGGTTTTCACCCACATTGGGTTTCCACCTTATATCTGGTGTTCTTTTGTGTGACTATTTGCTTTTTCTTGTTCCTGCTCATTATTTTATGATACTGACATACAAAGTAATGATCAATATTTGAAGAATTATTCAAAGTATAAATAAGGAAGATAGATTGAAAAGAATTTGATAATATTGATTCACCCCCGCCTCTCAGTATTATTTCCAACATCAACATCGATAGATGTCACATCTACTAGTCATCTGTCTCTCAGCTTTGACAGTGTGTATGTGAAACTTGTCTCTCATGAAGATGCCTCAGGAATATCCTCTTCATCATGTGGTATCTCTTCCTCGAGTCCCCCCATATTCCATTCTGATGAAGACATCATGGAAGCCATGAACACCCCTAATTATCCTTGGGATGATATGCACCATCATAAGTACTTCCTTCCGTTGCAAACCCACGACCAATGTGTTGTGGAGTCTAAAGACTTCATCCATGGTGAATTTGATTGGTTTAAAAATCCCATTCCTGCACCATATGCTTTTTAAGAAGGAAATATGGCTAACATTTCCCCTACCATCAAAATCAACATTTCGAATAAATGATGGATCGAAGAAAATATCATCTTGGGGGCACAATGCACCTTGGAAGAAATTGATGCTTACACAAAGTTATTGAAATAATTCCATGATGTTTGCACCTAGTGTTATTCTGAAATGCCCCTGCCGTTGTTGAACATCACATTGACACTTGGCCCAATTCCATCCCTATCCACCAAAAGAAAAGGCATATCCATCCTTCCAAATGTGAAGCTATCAAAGCTAAAATCAATAAGCTCAAGTAGGTTGGTTTCATCTATCCTATCAAATACACCACATGGGTGTCTAGTCCTGTTCCAATTCTAAATAAACAAGGCACCATCTGTGTCTGCACGAAATTTCACAATTTGAACAAAGCTTGTCACAAAGATAACTTTCCCATGCCATTCATAAACCAAATCATTGATGAGTGTGTGGCGCATGAGTTTATTTCCTTTATGTATGGATTCTTCGGGTATAACTAGATACATATCTATTATGCCGATCAACTTAAAACCAAATTCACTAGTTCGTGGGGAAAGTTTGCTTATAGGGTCATTCCTTTCAGTTTAAAGAATGTTAGGGCCACTTTTTAGCATGCGATGTCTTACTATTTCCACGACTTGGCTCATATTATCCTTACATATATAGATGATCTCACTACTCGTTCCAAGCTTCGGTCGCAACACATTCATGATTTGTGTACCATATTCCTTTGATGTCACAAGTATAACATTCATCTCAACCCCCTTAAGTGTGTCTTTTGTGTTCCTTCCACCCAAATTTTGGGTTTCATTGTGTCCAAAGACCATATCACTCTTGAACCTCTCAAATTTCAAGCCATTCTCAAACTTCCTCCTCCTCATACCTTTCACCAATAGAAAACCCTCCAAGGAAAATCCAACTTTCTTCGTAGGTTTGTCCCTGACTATGCCACCAATGTGCATGGGTTTCTTAGACTCCTTGGATCTAATATTCCAATTTTTTGGGATGACCAAGCTCAACAGTCTTTCGATACCCTCATATGTTCTCTCACTTCCACTCCCTTAATCATTCCACCTGAATTTGAGAGGGATTTCATCTTGTATATCTTCGTGTTTTTGTATTTAGTCACTAGGGTCCTAATCCAAGAAGATGGTGCCATAAATGAGCATGTCATTTATTATGTCAGTAAGAAAATTAATGGACCCCTAGTGTCCTATTCACATGAATAAAATTTAGCACTAGTTATTGTGTTCTCTATTCAAAATCTTTGTCATTATATCTTACTCGTACCACCAAATTTGTGACCAATTCTAACCCCATGGCCTTCTTGTTGAGTCGACGGATCATTCATGGGAAGCACAACCATTCGATCAATATCCTTCAAGAATTTGATCTTGAATTTGTCACACCCAAGAGTAAGAAACGTTTAGCCCATGTTGAATTCATTTTCGAAATTACCATGGGTGTGCCTGATCCACCGGTAAGTGAGGATCTTCTGGATGAACACTTGTTCACCATTACCTCAAACGATATTTAGTATGGCGACATCCTTACCTATCTACGAACCCATAAGTTAACCCCCCATCTCACACATGATGATCAATTATGTATTCGACATCAAGCCCCTCACTATCTCCTCATCAGTGGCAATATTTATCATTGTGGTGTAAACACTGTCCTCTCTCGTCATCTCACCCACGCTGAACCTGAGCAACTACTCAATGCCTGCCACAGTGGCACTTGTGGTGGTCACCTATCCTGAATGGCCATTTCCTAGAAAATCATGCGCGCCAGTTATTTTTGGCCTTCTCTCTTTAGATTGTATTGAGGCAATCAAACACCATCCCAATTGCCAACTATACACCCCTAAGGTCCAAGCTCCGCCTACTCCCCTCCATCCTATCTTCGTAGTCAATCCTTTCTGTAAATGGGCTATTGACTTTGGGGAGGGTTGACCTCCATTTTCTAATAACCATAAGTATATTATCATGGTCGTCAACTATTTCACCAAATGGGATGAAGCCATGCCAACGTTCAATAACACCGTGACTACTGTGACCCTCCTTTTCTTTAACCATGTTATCACTCGATTTGGGGTTCTGAAACAATTAGTTAGAAAATGGAAAACACTTTGAAGCTAACATTTGTTGTGAGCTATCCTCTCTATTGGGCTTTGAGCACTAATATTCATCATATTACTACCCCGAAAGCAATGGCCAGGTTGAGGTGTTCAATAAAATCCTCAAAACTATGCTTCACTGAACGGTGAAGAAACACAAGGCCAACTGGCATCTTATTCTCTTCCCTACTTTGTGGGCCTATAGAACTTTTGTCAAAACCACCACTAGGTTCACTCCTTCCCACCTTGTTTTTGGAGAGGAGGTAGTCTTACCAATCGAGTGTGAAATGCCCTCCCTCCACCTTATATTCAAACTTATCCCAAACACCCAACCTATAGAACAATGACTTATCATGCCTGAATGTGCCAATGAAGATCGTCGTGTTGCATTGCAAACAATTGAAGTGGACAAAAAGTGCATCAAAGCTCAGCATGACTAAAAAATCCACCCTCATTCCTTCCATGAAGGCGACCTTGTTCTCGTCTATAACCAAGCTCATGATGTCTCGAGGCATGGGAATTTTGAACCATTATGGCTAGCACCTTACATCATCCGTAAGTGTTTGGGCAAAGGGGTATACCTTTTAGAGGGTTTAGAAGGAGAAATCCTTCCTGAACCTCGCAATGCACTTTTCCTCAAGAAATTTTACCCATAACATTTCCCATTGAAATACATGTATCTTTTTCATTTTCTTTCATTATCCATCATCCACACCTCATATCGGTTATGTTGAAGGTGTGAGTTGATTCTATAGGAATTTAGCCTCAACAACTTGGGCCATTTTTACCTCCTTACATTCATTAGTCCACTCCAATGATCTTTGCATTAGATCTGCCACCAATAATCAGGACGAATATGATGTTGTGATAGGTTTGTTAGCTGATGCCCTTGATTGTTGGATCCTTCACCTTCATGTTTTTCTCAATTCCTTGCTACTTGTCATGCAATTGAACGAAATTTATCATGTGTGTAATCTTGTCCTATTTATAAAATATCTACGAGTTAAGATTTTGGCACATGAATTTGAATCCATTACATTCAGTCATGTTCCTAGAGCCCAAAATCACTATGTAGATACCATTTTAAATAATATTCTAGATTGGAATTTATCACATGTATATACAAGAAGACATCCATAATATAAACAAATGGCACACCACAATCATCACAAAAAGATGCATAACTATATTATGTATCATTATATCCAACATATAGTGTTTGGAGTCCACTACTCTAAATAGATTTGACATTCTCATTCGCGTGTTAAAACAAAACAAAAATGGGGATCCACATGTACCTATGCCTAATCACTATCATCTAGAGGCTCCCGAGCCAATGTCTCCATCCCACCAACCCACAAGTCTCACATTGCTTAATTGGCCATAGCAATGTGCCTCGTGATACCTCACTACTCTAAGGGAAGACCATTGCACTCATTTGTATACTGATCTTCTAGCTCATGCCACCCGCACTTTGTCACCTTGAGCAGTAGCACTTTGAACCTATGAAGAAGAGACTCTAGTAGAGCATCACTACCTTATCTATGATTTGATGTCGAACCACCCTGATCTGCAGCCCCAGGCATTATGGCTCGTGTTGTATATCTTGCTGATCTCACCGGTGCTATATCTGCATACCACGATGTTTAGAAATCAATACCACATACACATATTTCTTAAACTATAAATGCATCACATATATAACGACTTTCACTTACCATTTGAACCCCACTCTTGTCCTTGCAGAAGTGGTAAGTCATGATCTCCTAGATATTTCATTCCACTATATGGATAGTCATCTATGTATAGTGGAATTTGGTTCCAATGTGAAAAAAACTTAGGTCAAAACACCTGCCTAACTCCCCCATCTCCATCACGTCGCTATAGTTGCCCCCAATGATGCATCTTGGGCTCTTATAGGCCCCCATCACAGATCTGTACATGTGGTCGAATGGTCGGGATCTTCTCAAAGAAGAATGAGCATAAAACTTTACCAAATGAATAGTTACCATTGGTCCATCGCCTACATAGTTTCAACACTCATTTCAACAACAACAAGATCATCTAGGCCCACCCATATTAGGTATGTGCCAACATACTCTCCACAAGCATCATCTACCCCCAGTGATGTGATGAAAGGCATGACTACCCAAGATCCACAACACTACTATGATTGTAGCTCATGTCTGAAGCCTCTCTAAGTCACTAATCTAGATGGTTTTTCCCTTTGCATGAACACCCAATACACAATGATGATCCACAAACCCTCCTATATGCCTCCCATGAGGCATCACTAGATGTATCTCCCCCACTACCCCCAGGGAGGCAAATCCTATCAGAAAATATATGTCCTCGATCGTGATCTCAATCTTGTGCCCATGTACTACAAAGACCTTCTGATCTAGGTCCTAGTAGCTCACAATCCACTATAGCAAAGGCTTACCAACCCTCATAATTGGGTTCTCCAAGAACTTCAACACCCCATATCATGCCAAAAACCCTATGACTACTTGGTTCCCCTGAATCTCAACATGATTCCAAATCTCTCTCATAATGATACCTTTAGCTCTGCCATACCTGCAACATACCATTATGTTTTTTTAGTTCCAAGTCAAAGGCATAAATCATGGCTTCAAAACTTTAGCTCAACAGAGACCCACTAGCTTGTTTTTCCTCTCAGTCCAAAACATATTTTTTTTCCCTCAAAATTGCGCTGGACACACTTATTGGCCCATTTTTTGCATTCAAGAACATAGATTAGGGACCACAAAGTGTGGTAGACCATGAGGAAGAGTATGGGTTTCCCCCAGTATATCTAAAAATCCAATCCACCAAGATTATGAGTAATATTAGGCCACCTCCCTCCAACTTGCATATACCAATTCCGACGGTTGGTTTGTGCTCTCATTTCCACTCCCTTAATCATTCCACCTGAATTTGAGAGGGATTTCATCTTGTATATCTCCGTGTTTTCCTATTCAGTCACTGAGGTCCTAATCCAAGAAGGCGGTGCCATAAATGAGTATGTCAGTAAGAAAATTAATGGACCCCTAGTGTCCTATTCATATGAAGAAAATTTGGCACTAGTTATTGTGTTCTCTATTAAAAATCTTTGTCATTATATCCTTACTCGTACCACCAAATTTGTGACCAATTCTAACCCCATGGCCTTCCTGTTGAGTCGATGGATCTTTCATGGGAAGCACACCCATTCGATCGTTATCCTTCAAGAATTTTATCTCGAATTTGTCACACCCAAGAGTAAGAAATGTTTAGCCCATGCTGAATTCATTTCCGAATTTACCATGGGTGTGCCTGATCCACCGGTAAGTGATGATCTTCTGGATGAACACTTGTTCACCATTACCTCAAATGATATTTAGTATGGCGACATCCTTACCTATCTACGAACCCATAAGTTAACCCCACATCTCACTCATGATGATCAATGATGTATTCGACATCAAGCCCCTCGCTATCTCCTCATCAGTGGCAATATTTATCATCATGGTGTCAACACTGTCCTCTCTCGTCATCTCACCCATGTTGAACCTGAGTAACTTCTCAATGCCTGCCACAGCTACACTTGTGGTGGTCACCTATCCTGAATGGCCATTGCCCAGAAAATCATGTGCGCCAATTATTTTTTGCCTTCTCTCTTTAGATTGTATTGAGGCAGTCAAACACCATCCCAATTGCCAACTATACGCCCCTAAGGTGCGAGCTCCGCCTACTCCCCTCCATCCTATCTTCATAGTTAGTACTTTCTGTAAATGGGCTATTGACTTTATGGAGTGTCGACCTCCATCTTCTAATAACCATAAGTATATTATCATGGTCATCAACTATTTCACCAAATGGGCTAAAGCCATGCCAACGTTCAATAACACCATGACTACTGCAACCCTCCTTTTCTTTAACCATGTTATCGCTCGATTTGGGGTTCTGAAACAATTGGTCTTCGACAATGGCCAACACTTTGAAGCTGACATTTGGTGTGAGCTATCCTCTCTATTGGGCTTTGAGCACTAATATTCATCATCTTACTACCCCGAAAGAAATGGCCAAGTTGATGTTTTCAATAAAATCCTCAAAACTATGCTTCAGTGGATGGTGAAGAAACACAAAGCCAACTGGCATCTTATTCTCTTCCCTGCTTTGTGGGCCTATAGAACTTTTGTCAAAACCACCACTAGGTTCACTCCTTCCCACCTTGTTTCTGGAGAGTAGGTAGTCTTACCAATCAAGTGTGAAATCCCCTCCCTCCACCTTATATTTGAACTTCTCCCAAACACCCAACCTATAGAATAATGACTTATCATGGTTGAATGTGCCAATCAAGACCATTGTGTTGCATTGCAAACAATTGATGTGGGAAAAAAGTGCATCAAAGCTTAGTATGACCAAAAAGTCCACCCTCATTCCTTTCATGAAGGCGACCTGGTTCTCGTCTATGACCATGCTCATGATGTCCCGAGGCATGAGAATTTTGAACCATTATGGTTAGGACCTTACATCATCCGTAAGTGTTTCGGCAAAGGGGTATACCTTTTAGAGGGTTTAGAAGGAGAAATCCTTCCTAAACCTTGCAATGCACTCTGCCTCAAGAAATTTTACCCATAACATTTCCCATTGAAATACATGTATATTTTTCATTTTCTTTCATTTAAATAGCTTGCATCCCCCAACATCTCATTCATTGTATTCTTGTGTCTTTCATATGCATCCATCATCCAAACCTCATATTGGTTATGTTGAAGGTGTGAGTTGATTCTCTAGGAATTTAGCCACGACAACTTGGGCCATTTTTACCTCCTTACATTCATTAGTCCACTACAATGATCTTTGCATTAGATCTGCCACCAATAATCAGGCCGAATATAATGTTGTGATAGGTTTGTTAGCTGATGCCCTTGATTGTTGGATCCTTCACCTTCATGTTTGTCTCAATTCCTTGCTACTTGTCATTGCAATTGAACGGCATTTATCATGTGTGTAATCTTGTCCTATTTATAAAATATCTACGAGTTAAGATTTTGGCACATGAATTTGAATCCATTACATTCAATCATGTTCCTAGAGCCCAAAATCACTTTGTAGATACCATTTCAAATAATATTCTAGATTGGAATTTATCACATGTATATACAAGAATACGTCCATAATATAAACAAATGGCATACCACAATCATCACAAAAAGATGCATAACTATATTATGTATCATTATATCCAACATATAGTGTTTGGAGTCCACTACTCTAAATACATTTTACATTCTCATTCGCATGTTATAACAAAACAAAAATGGGGATCCACATGTACCTATGCCTAATCACTATCATCTAGAGGCTCTCGAGCCAATGTCTCCATCCCACCACCCCACAAGTCTCACATTGCCTGATTGGCCATAGAAATGCGCCTCGTGATACCTCGCTACTCTAAGGGAAGACCATTGCACTCATTTGTATACTGATCTTCTAGCTCATGCCACCCACGCTTTTTCACCTTGAGTAGTAGCACTTCGAACCTATGAAGAAGAGACTCTAGTAGAGCATCACTACCTTATCTATGATGTGATGTCGAACCACCCTGATCTGCAGCCCTAGGCACTGCAGCTCGTGCTGTATATCCTATCGATCTCACCGGTGCTATATCTGCATACCACAATGTTTAGAAATCAATACCACATACACATATTTCTTAAACTATAAATGCATAACATATATAACAACTTCCACTTACCATCTGAACCCCACTCTTGTCCTTGCAGAAGTGGTAAGTCAGGATCTCCCAGATATTTCATTCCACTATATGGATAGTCATCTATGTATAGTGGAATTTGGTCCCAATGTGAAAAAAACTTAGGTCGAAACACCAACCCAACTCCCTCTTCTCCACCTCGTCATTGTAGTTGCCCCTAATGATGCATCTTGGGCTCTTGTGGGCCCCCATCACGGATCTATACATGTGGTCGGATGGTTGGGATCTTCTCAAAGAAGAATGAGCATAAAACTTTACCAAATGAATAGTTACCATTGGTCCATCACCTACATAGTGTCAACACTCATTTCAACAACAACAAGATCATCTAGGCCCACCCATATTAGGTATGTGCCAACATACTCTCCATAAGCATCGTCTACCCCCAGTGATGTGATGAAAGGCATGACTACCCAAGATCCAAAACACTACTATGGTTGTAACTCATGTCTGAAGCCTCTCTAAGTCACTGATCTAGATGGTTGTTCCCTTTGCATGAACACCCAATACACAATGATGATCCACAAACCCTCATATATGCCTCCCATGAGGCAGCACTAGATGTATCTCCCCCACTATGCCCAGGGAGGCAAATCCTGTCAGAAAATATATGTCCTCGATCGTGATCTCAATCCTGTGCCCATGTACTACAAAGACCTTCTGATCTAGGTCCTAGTAGCTCACAATGCACTACAACAAAGGCTTACCAACCCTCATAATTGGGTTCTCCAAGAACTTCAACACCCCATATCATGCCAAAACCCTTATGACTACTTGGTTCCCCTGAATCTCAACATGAAGAGTTTCCAAATCTATCTCATAATGACACCTTTAGCTCTGCATACCTGCAACATACCATTATGTTTTGTTAGTTTAGAGTCAAAGACATACATCATGGGTTCCAAACTTTAGCTTAACAGAGACCTGCCAGTTTGTTTTTCCTCTCAATCCAAAACATATTTTTTTTCCCTTAAAACTGCGTTGGATGCACTTATTGGCCCTTTTTTGCATTCGAGAACATAGATTAGGGACCACAAAGTGTGGTAGACCATGAGGAAGAGTAGGAGCTTCCCGCAGTGAATCTAAAAATCCAATCCACCAAAATTATGAGTAAGATTAGGCCACCTACCTCCAACTTGCAGATACCGATTCCGACAATCGGTTTGTTCACTACAATCTCCATAAGATTTAGGGCCTTCTTCTCCTCTCCAAAGTCTCCAACAGCTCACTATGCAAATGAATTGGATTTGGGGGCAAGAAACCCTTATATAGGAAAAACCTTAGTTTTTCTGTCACCCGTTGTGACCAAACAGTGGCTCAGTTTGATGAGATGTCAGCACCGTTGGAAAGCTCTCACCAATTTTTATAATGGGTCTCCCTTTTTTTTGCAATGTGACACTTCACTAGGAACCCATTTTTTCCATGAGGTCTCACTTTGTCACCTATTAAAATCAAATTTCTTCATTTGAGCAACCTATACTCTGGTACCACTTTAACAACGCATTGGTTGACTCACGCGTCAATTTTCGTCATGAGTAACCATCATTTACTTATGTTTTTTATGGTCCCCTATGGGCCTCCCCCATGTGGCAGCATCATCAACCCACCCTTGTTCAAAGAATCTGAGATGAGTCACCCTTGTATTTATGGAGTATGTTACGATTTCCCTTTAGTCCAATTACAGTATTGCATTCATATTTGTGTCTCATTCATCCCATAATTTTCATATTTGGCCTCCAAATATATTTCTTCGTCTTTGAAAAAATCTCGTTTGAGTAATTGACCATCCCATCTCGAATTGAGTTAGTCACTTCCAGGTCAACCATGCATATTATGCTATGACAAGGGAAGTCATCAACCCACCACTCATCTTGTTTCCTTCCATCATCATCCCTAGTATCAGTCCATCAGTCACTCTACTATGATACCTCGTGCCTTTGTTGAGGATTCCTCATTGCCTTAACTTTGGTGGGCCCTCTTCTATCGACTTCAACACATTTATTCCATAAGTGTGGTCTAGAGACCAATGTATCTTAGTTCCAACCTTCATATTTGTTCAATGCCTCAAATCAAGCAAAGGGAATCATCATTTCCCTTTGACTTAGTTGTTTCTCATGTGTTCGACGCCAACTGATTATCGCATGATTGAGAATCACATACTTGATAGTTTGTGATCTAGACGATTATACTAGTGATTCCCAATTATGTTTGCGATGTTCCAGACCTCATGAGGGGGTCACCCTTTAGGTAGACCCCAACATTCCTGGATGTCCGTGGATGTTCATTCAGTCTCAAATGCAGTTCCACATATGTGATGGGGTCGATTTCTACCACTTGCACTGCCTACAACATGCATGTCTCCTTCAGATGATCCATTTAGATCCCCCCACATATGCCTCCTTCAGATTGTGATCCACCCCACCCAACCCCTCCCCCCCCACCACCATGTCAGCTTGAGGGGCATTATGTCTCATGTGCTCAGATGTTATTGTATTCAGTCCTCACCTATGTCTGTCTAGGCGCATTATGTATTGGGATTCATTGTATTATTTTTTGGCCCATTGATGCCAACATATCATGTATCATGTACTTTATAGTTCAGTCCCACATTGTTGGGCTCACCATTATTATTTGTACTCATTTATCTCGACAGGTATGGGTATGCCTTCCTCACCTCATTTGAGATAATGTACTCCAACATAAAAGGAGACTTCTATCAATTTACTAGGTCTCTCCCCCTCCATTTTTTTCCTTCCTTGCATTGCTTCAGTTCTCTCTCTCTCTCTATATATGACTCCCCATTGGTGATTTGTGGAAATGAAATCTAACTAGGTGGATCGAAATACACCATGTAGGATTAATTTTACCATAGTAAAATCACTCTCACCATGGAAAATAATTTAGTAAACCATTTTTATTTAATTATTTATGATTAAAATTTAAAAACCCCATGAGAATAATTGAATAAATCATTATTTATTTAATTTTCTCTACGAATAATTATTAAATCATTGTTTAAAAATTATTCCTTGTAACATTTGACTAAATCACCAGGAATAATTAAATAAATCACTATTTATTTATTATTCTTTAATTCTATTATTTGAATAATTATTAAATACTATTTAATAATTATTTCAATTTCAAATCATTCTTAATCCTCACGAAATAATTAATAAATCATTTTATTTGTTAACTATTTCTAAATAAAGATATTTGACCATTTTGAATATCTTTTCTCTCTCAAAAAAATATAATAAAGTATTCATAATGGTTGGATCTTGATTTGGTGAATATTATTTTATTATTTTTCATTTTGGGGATCAACCCAATAATTTGTTATGAATAAGAGGTTTTTCCATTCATTCTTCACCATGATCATTATCATTGTCACCATTATCGGCTTCTTGCATTTGAGCTCCCACTTGAGTTCTACACATTGTTTTGGGTTTTTCACATATGGAGAGAGAGAATCGATTACTGAAGCATCAAGGACATCAAAGGAATCGTCCCACAGAAGGGGATTTACAGAACTTTTTTTGTAGATCTCCTTCACTAGGTGTTATCAATAAAGATTATTATTCATTTAAAAGTCTTTCCATATTGGGTTATTACATTGGATATATATATTGTTGTTTGTTGTTTTGGATCACATATGTCTTTTTGTTGTAGGTTTTTCTTGTTTTATTATTGCAGATCTGAAGCATAAGAAGCCACAAATTGTTGTTAGGGTCACTTGTCACCAGTGACTTAAGTGAGATGTTTTTGGTACACCTTCCAAGAAATTTCATACTAACAACAAAGCATATACATTTTTTGAGAGAACGAGGTTTTAAAGAAGAATATGTAGAAAAAATGGTGGTTTCTTCCTCTTTATTTGGACTCTATGAAGCTCAGTTTCTATTACTTTAAGATTGAAATAAGGAGGTCCTTTTAGGATCTCAAATATTAAAATAGAAACATATAAAAATATATGCAAGTGTTGGAAACAAACATCACTCTTTTCGCTTCCATCCTAGGTATTGGTTATTACAAATATCAAAATCATGAAGAAGAATATACTAAGGAGGAAATAGAGAATGAACTAGCTCCCATTTTTGTTCAACTCACATATGTGCAACAAGCATTAGTGAAGAATGGGGATGCAATGACATTTTATAACAATATTCTAAAACAAAAACTAGCTAGTACTCTATCAATTTTAGTGCCATTATACCAATTACAGGGGTCAATGCTCAATGACCATACAAGTTAATGAAATAATCGATGGTCCACATCATTACATACATTAGAGAAATTTTAGGTCTAAAATGGGCCTACTAAGGAATAATATAAAATAGTAGTGGAAATAATAAAATAAGATTAGATTACATCATCGAATTTTAGAGGGAAAAAAGAAAAAAACTACTTTTACAACTCATATTTTCAACTTAGCTCCCTACAATTTTATGCAAATTTCAAGTGGGAGCACTTGTTGGGTGCATAATTTAATTCTCTATCCAAGGAGTACCCATGTTGCATACTTTCAATGGACCCTGCTATACGAAAGACAAGAAATACATGAAAAGATGTGATTGCAATCACGTTTTTCATGTATTTTTCATTGTTCGTGTAGCAAGGTCCATCAAAAGTAAGCAACATGGGTACTCCTTGCATGAAGAATTAAATTTCATCCAACGAGTGCTCCCGCTCAAAATTTGACTAAAACCATAGGGATATAAGTTGAAAATACGAGTTGAAAAAGTAGTTTTTTTTATATTTTTATATTTTTATCTTTTTACTTTTTTACTCCAAAAATGGTGAATCATCCCCCATGGTTGACATCATCATCTTGAATTCTATTGGTTCTTATAAATTTGATTTTGGTTGTACATTTTTGTTTTGAGGCCCAATTTGACCTCAAAATTTCTCTAATTCTTAGATCAATGATTTTGCGATAAGTCTAAGCAATCAGAGTTTAACTAGAGGGTGCATGTCACAAAGTTTTATTGCAAAACTGGTCATCAACAGATCTATGGTTAATATATGTTGTGATAGCCCCCTCCTATTTTCGAGAAACCACTATGGGCACCTATTGAAAAGCAATTTTTGGTCTCTACAAAAGAAAAAATGTTTTTCTTTTGCAACATCCCCCTCCTTTTTTCCAGAAACCACTATGGGCACCTGTTGCAAAGCGGTTTCCGGTCTCTACAAAACCAACAATGCTTTTCTAATGATGTGTGCATGACCAAATGTCGAGGCCCGCACAACATTGTTTTTACATTTTTCTTTTGGGTCAAAATCCCATTTAAAACATTTGTGGCACAGATTGTGAATATTCTTAAAAAAGGGTCGAAATGCAATTTGATAGTGTATATTTTTTTAAAGGGCAGAGTCTACTTTATAAAAAAGGTTTATTAAAATTTTATTACATGATTTTTTCTTTAAAATAACTCATTATATATATATATATATATATATATATATATATATATATATATATATATATATATATATATATATATATTGTTAGGCCCCTATACTACTAGTGTAACCCCTTATTGTTATTAGTATAACCCACTTATTATATTGATGTACCCATGTAGTGCCCATATTGTTACTATTGTGCCCCATAGAAGCCCACTATCGTTATTATTGTGCCCTTACATTATTATTGTTATGTCGGCTCTGATTATGTTATAACCCCTTAGACTCCTATATATAGAAAGGAGGTCTTTTCATTTGTATCATCCAAGAATTGTTCATTTATGTAATGTAAAGGAGGTTGCCCCCTCGAAGAGGCTGAATTATAAGGCGTTGATCTTTCTTTTCTATCTTTTCTTGAGCTGGTTTCATAACATTTGGTATCAGAGCTTTGGATTCTAGGGTTTCGCTGCTCCAAACAGGTCATCGTGGCATTTTCGCTATAACTTATTTTCTGTGACGTTTCAGAAGTAAAAAAAAAAAACCATTTGAGATGAAATCGCGCTGAACCTTGGGTCTGAATTTCAGAGATTTTCGCGCGATATTTTCGGAGATATGATCTGAGGAAGTTGGTCTTTTTGCAGACTCCTGAATTACACTCAAAACAGGTGACCTGGGTAAAATCGTCATAACTTTCTTTCTGAGCATCGGATTGAAATTTCATAAGAAGGTCACTGCGGGAGATTGTGCATAACTCTTTCTTGGAGAATCCAATTTGGATCAGACTAGTGGCATTGGAAAGAGGACACAGAGGGCTACTATAGTTCAGAATTTCAGAACTTAAAGATCTGAAAGTACAGAGTTATAGTCGTTTCAAGGTCGAGCTCCTAAAATCAAGAAAAAACAAGATGAGGAAGTTTGATGGCAAGGATCCGGTAAATTGGATACTTCAGATGGAGCAATATTTTGATCTACATGGTGTACAACTGTTACAAAAGGTAAGTATTGCATCTTCATATTTAGAACCAGATCAATTTTTATGGTATGAAGGGCTTTGTTCTCGTAAAAAACTTGTTACGTGGTCAATTTTCACGGAGGAAATGATAGCACATTATGAGGATACAAAGAGCAACACCTTCTTTAGAGCAACACCACAACAATTGGAAAGAGTAAAAGGGCTTTGTGACATAATGGAAAGCAAAATTATGGAAACCAGGAAGCATACCCCTCACAACCATAAAAATGGAAGTGTTGTTTCTCCCAGCCTTCCACAACCTACAAGGGTTACACCACAACAATTGGAAGAAAAAAGAGAAAAAGGGATTTGTTACAATTGTGATAGCAAATGCACTAAAGGTCATAGGTGTGCTGAGAAGAAATTATTTTACATAGAATATGAAGAAGAAGAAGAAAAGGATCAAGAAACATCAAAAGAAGAGGATATACGCCAGGACATCACCCCAGAGAAAGAAGAAATGAATCAGACCATATCTTGTAAAGCAT
The DNA here is from genome assembly GCA_031772625.1 of Pinus tabuliformis. NCBI lineage: Eukaryota > Viridiplantae > Streptophyta > Pinopsida > Pinales > Pinaceae > Pinus > Pinus tabuliformis. The sequence continues at coordinate 565,852,676 of CM062817.1, forward strand.
TGGCAAGAATTACCACTCCTCAAACTCTCAAGATAGAAGGACATATCAAGAAGAAAAAAGTGCAAGAAGTGAAAGATCACATCGAGAAAGAAGAAATGAATCCAACCATATCTTGTAATTCAATGGACGAAATTACCACTCCTCAAACTATCAAGATAGAAGGACACATCAAGAAGAAAAATGTTCAAGAAGTGAAAGATCACATCGAGCATCAAGAAATGAATCTGACCATATCTTGTAAAGGACTGGAAGAAATTACCACTCCTCAAAAGATAGAAGGACATATCAAGAAGAAAAAGGTTCAAGCAGAGAAAGATCACATCAAGCATCAACAACAAGTTCTCCAAATTTTAAAGGATAATGCCACTTCGGTGCAAAATCAAATGAAACAATAGGTAGATCAACATCGTAGTGAAAAATGTTTTGATGTAGGTGATTGGGTATTTTTACTGCTACATCTCAAGCAAGCTATTTATGAGAAGGAAATGTTGGCAATACTACATGCACTTAAAAAATGGCGACCTTACCGAATGGGAAGACTCTTCAAGGATGAGGATGTGGAAGCATTGTTTTGTGCTATTTATATTATCCAACCAAATTGGATAAACGAAGCAAGGGATGAATGGAAGAAGGACGAAGAAGTATGGTACTTATTCAAAAGTTGCAAAAGATCCCAATTCAAGCAATATTGCCAGAAATTGAATAGGAAGGAAAAATCATATTGGAACCTGGAGCAGTCACAGAAACAAGAACCCGACAGCTACGAAATCGATCAATTTCAGAGTATCTCATCAAGTGGAAGAACTTACCTGCTGAATATTCCACATGGGAGGACAAGAATTTTATACAGAAGCATCAAGAACTACTCAAGCGTTGAGGACAACGCTTTTTGAAGGAGAGGGGCATGTTAGGCCCCTATACTACTAGTGTAACCCCTTATTGTTATTAGTATAACCCACTTATTATATTGATGTACCCATCTAGTGCCCATATTGTTACTATTGTGCCCCATAGAAGCCCACTATCGTTATTATTGTGCCCTTACATTATTATTGTTATGTCGGCTCTGATTATGTTATAACCCCTTAGACTCCTATATATAGAAAGGAGGTCTTTTCATTTTTATCATCCAAGAATTGTTCATTTATGTAATGTAAAGGAGGTTGCCCCCTCGAAGAGGCTGAATTATAAGGCGTTGATCTTTCTTTTCTATCTTTTCTTGAGCTGGTTTCATAACATATATATATATATATATATATATAAAGAAAAAGTTTTGCAAACTATTTTAAGAATCAGTTTTCAAATTGATCAAGATAGTTAAACTAGAAAAAAAAATTAAAAGACCCAAAAAAAGGCAGTGTAAGGGTTCAGAGTCTGCAAATTGTGGGATTATGTAATGGAGAAATCTCTCAAAAAATGAATAATAGAAGCCAATTTCGATTCCAGTTCTTGGAGTAAATTGCATAATTGTTTTTCCTCTTATGTTTTTATCATTCATTAATGTTTTCTTCTCTTGCTGTGAGTGTAATGTAGCAGCAAATATTTTTAATTTTTGATTATGAATTTACCTTGGAATGGTACTCATATTTATGATTTAAAAAATCTTAATGGGTGCCCCACCATACTAGAAATTTCTTCATACCTCTGGTCTTTTCATCATTCTTTTAGCATATTTTAAGATCAAATTCTTGACTTCCTAAGCAGCTAAACTCTATCTCTCTTCATCTTTCCTCTAGCCATCTTTTAAATTCAAAACTTTGTAATCCTCATGAGTCTTGGCCAATCTAGTTTTTAATGCTATGTTTTTTGAATTAGACCATTAATTGCAACCCTCATGGTCTTTCCCTGTCAAAAAATTCACTTAAAAATTTCTATTAAATATTTATAGATGTCCTAGGCACTAGTTCCCTTACAGACAAGAATTCTCTCCAGTGAAACAAAAGTTTGTTTGATAAAATCTACAGGACTTTTCCATGGAATCATCGAATATTGTGTTTCCTCTTCAATTATTCCAACCTACTCTTGGGAATTTCATATTAATGTCACATCAATGTAATATATGAGACTAGATACAACATTTTTAAACTCGATGAAAAACTATTGCTCTGTGAATTGACATCTTCTATGAGAATTCATCCCAATAGTTAAGTAACCAACTATTAAAAATGCATCAATGCCTTTGTTTCTATGTTTCTTAAACCAAATGGTATCCTATAGTAATATCCTTTATGTCCCAAAAACTTTAAAACACCAACCGTCCTTTGAGCTCTCCTTCTTTAATTATACTGTACTCTCTTGTCAGTATTCTCTAATACCCTTCTTCTACAACAATGCTTTATACACATTTTTTTATTATCATAGCCATGGAAAAGAACATGACAACCCTACACACATGTTGCTGGTTCTATCAACCTCCCTGCCTCTCCCTCAAGCCCTAATGCTCATAATTTTCTTAAAAATTACAATATTAAAATCTTTAGCATGACTACCATATCAAATCTATATATAGATTCAACATCTCCTTTCAAAGAGACAAGAACACAAATTACTGAATAAGACGTCATGTTTCCATCAAAAGAGCCACATTAGAATCTATATAATTATTCCCAACAGTCATATAATCTTATTATACATGGATAAATTCTATCTAGTACTTAGATTCTAACACTTTTCTAAATCAAAATTAATTCTATATCTATACCTCATCCACTATATCACGTAACCAAACACACTCTTACTTTCCAATTATTCAACATAATAGAGACCACAAACATAACACACTTTCAAGACATGGTATTTGTACACAAACTATCAATGTCCCACACTCACAATGTATTTCTTTTGTCATTTAGCTCCATGTATCTATAGCTATTCAAATATTGACACTCTATCTTGTTGAAAAATGCAGCAACCTTTTGTATGGTTTCATTCTTAAACCAAGAGGAAAGTAGGGACAATTTTTAACTAAATAAGGAGGAACAAATTAATGTAGATAGCCCAGGAAACTTATCTAAGGATGCACCACCATCATCTATGTTTATAAACATGGAATACAGCTACATTTTCCTTTGCAAGAACAATGCAACCATCAAGTTAACAATGTATAGTTTAGTAAATAAGGTTGGATATATTCCTCAGTTCTAGGCTCTTGTTTATCATATATTTTGGTGTGTAACCATGTAGTTGCATAATTCTAGTCTTCAAGCCAAATGAAGTAGATATTCAATATTTCTGGCATCTTTTAGTACTACATAAAGGTGATGCGGGATCATTCTACATGGCAACAAGACTTAGGAGGTCTTCCCATCTTTACTAAGTGGAATGGGTTCCCTTAATTTAATTTGAGTCAAAGTTATGTAATTAAAAGATAGGAATTAGTTCTATTTTTGAAATAGGGAATTGATTATATAAATTTATTTGATAAACGAGGAGAGAATTTCATCTTAAAGATGTAAAAAGTGTTTAAGGAAAATCTTGTTTAGGAGTTGCAAAAAATAATGTAGATATTCTCGATGTAATTGAGGTATAGCAAAAATCAAGGTTTTTCAAGAGATCTTTGTTGGGTGCTAAAAGGTGTCTTTCAAAACTATAATTGCCTCACATTAATTATCAACCTGGGTAAGTCTTTTTATTCCAAGAGTGTACACAATATGTGCAAGCTATAAATCCAGAGAGTAATGTTTTAAACTAAGTTATGAAATTCAATACAAGAGTAAATGGATGCAATCATAAATCTCAAGCTTGTAACTCTAAAGGAAATAACTCATCTAAACAATACTGCAATTCAATCTTAATCAACCAAATTCACATGACAATCAACTAAGAGCACCATAGCATTAATTGAGCTCTTTCAGCTGTACTTAAACTATTAGGTAAAAGGAAAGCATTTAATCAATCACGCTCTATTCTGCAATTAATTGGAAATGATTCTTTAACTGATAACTAATTCAATCCATGACATGAATTAAATAAAACCAACTATGACTGCGCATTAATGAAATAAATACCAGAAATCCGATTCAATGAAAATACATCGACTGAAAAGCTGTAAAGCAAAATAACTTGCAAGAAATGGAAAATGCATAAAACAGGGAACAATAATAAGTTCCACTAGAGACCGGGCCCTAGCCACCAGCGAACATTGCTTAATGATTTCAGAAGATACGAACGAACATCAACGCAAGTTGTATATTAATCATCAAAGTCACTTATCATTACAACATGATCTTGTTTCTCAGAATCACCCTTCTGTAAATTAAAATTACAATCCAAGTAAAAGACGAGAGATCCCTCTTCGGTCTTCTCTTTTATAGTCAAAAGGAAAAGATAAATGTGATCCCTTAGGATCAGGAGATCCTAAGGGATTCACAACTACATGTTATCTTCAGACAATTATTATATCTCACGCTAATACCATTGACTTGTTCCTTGGTTCGACTGCACCCAACGCGTCTCGTTTTCCTCGATTATCTTTTGTTGTTCCGAATTGGGAACAACAGCTATTCCTTCTACTGTTTTTCTACATAAAAAGTAACGAGAGTTAGTTTGGTCGGTCAAATCGTATCAAGAGTTGTTTTATTCATTCCTTATCAAAATCTTATCAATTTGTTATTAAATCATGGCATAAGATGGATAATAAAGGAGGAAAACGATAATAATCAAGAGTAAATACATACCTGTTTCATGGCTCAACATACTCCCATGCTTACCTTTTTTCATGTCCTCATGACAAATAAATAATTCCTATGTAATGTAGTTAAGGAGTAGGCTATAAAAAGGTTTCTTTATCAGGCCGGAAACCATGATTTTGTGCCAAATTTACAAAGGTTGTTTGTTCGTGTCCTTCAGGTAACTCATAGTCAAACCAATATCCTTCAGGAGGATACCAAATAATGGGACATCTAAATCGACATCCCAACCAATAAGGCCCTTCCCTCAAAATAAGATTGCTATATGTGATTGACCGGTTTGGAGCAGCTTTGAAGTTCCCATAATTAAATGGTTCTCTTTCGTTAACAATGTTTGTTGAGATTTTCCATCTTATTTTGGATGCGGTCAGGGACCTTTGTTGGATAGAGAGGAAATATGTTGTTCCTTTCTGTACAATTTCCTTATGTATGGGCCCTAAAATTTGAATCACACCTTCTTGTGTCATCAACCTTTTATGTCTGGCAAATAGTTGCAAAGGGTGAGTAGGCTCACTTCTTACCTAGAGATCCAACCCATGTTCTTGTCTTTGGAATGAATTATACGCCTTAAACCACTTAAGTTGATTAATTGCAAAAGAGATAAAAGCCTGGAATCGAATATCTCCAACAAAAGGGATAGGGTTCTTATCAACTTCTCCTTTTAATATGAAATTATGCAAATAAAATTCGCAAAGAAGCCTTTGGAATTTTTCCCCATGTTCCTTGCAACAACTTATAAAATCTTCAGTTGCCTTTAACTCAATTGGCTTGCCAGCTTTTATGGCTTTAACCTTTAACAATAAGTACCGTTCTAATAAGAACAGGGCATAATTTGTGGCTGGAGACCTACATGTCAAGACATCTAAATATAGCAAGCAAATAGTGTCTATCTGATTCCTGGCTCTGTCCAGCTTGGTCTTTACCTTCTTCAGCTTTTCTTCTTCCTGTCTCAATCTGTCAAAGGTCCCATTTTTAGTGATGGTTAATTCCCTAAACTATTTTTGCAATTCTTGATATTTTTGCAGAGGGACTTTCTCTTGTTCACATCGTTCTAGAGCAAGCTGGGCTTGCATCAGTTCTTCCTGTAGCTTTAGGAGAATAGGGTCTTTGCTTGACAGGATATCCTTGGCTTTTCTTTTTTTTGAATTCCTGTGTTATGAGAGGAGATTTCCTCGGTCTGTACTTCCTTGTTGTGGGAGGACCAACCCTCCATCTGAACGACTGCATCCACTAAGTCTGCATGTAAATTTGTCTGTGTGGCTATTGTTAAAGTAGGAAGGAGTTCGTTTTGGGTCTCTGTTGACCTACCCTTACATATTTCTGTTTGCATAGCCACAGAGACTACTTCAAGAGTAGTGTTCTGGGATTTTTCGTTTGCGATTCTTTTAAGCTTCGTGCATAGCCTTTTAACATTCTTTTGAAGCTTTTGATATTTGTGTCTCAACTTCCTTACTTTTTCTTCAGCTACTTGCCTCTTCTGAGGAGCATCTTTTATACTAACAGGCTCGTCAATAGCTTCTGCATCTAAAGATTCCTATTGTTTATCATGGCTGTGTTCCAATAGAACTGTGTCACCAGACTGGTTGTCTGATTCATGAATAACTTCTGTGTCTGCTTCCTTTTCCTGGTCAGAGGGAAAAATTTTTGTATGCCCGGAATCTTCTGGGGATTGAGCTTCCATTAAGTTAGGATCAAGTGATCCTCTAGGCTGCATGTATGCATTTAGATTTGCCAGGACTTGAGCCATCCCTATCTCAAAATCCTACATAATATCATTTTGGGGACTCATGGTTGATGCTTGAGGCAGTTCTTCTTCATTTTCCATTTCATCATAAAGGTGTTGTGCCCTTTCTTGTTTTGAGTCCAGTCTATCCTCTTCCTTGTGTTCTTTTCCTGAATTGGCCTCTTCCCCGGGTTCTAATTCTGAATTGGCCTCCTCCCTGGGTTCTAATTCTGGATGATATCCTTCCCTTTGTTCAAGTTCTTCCTATGGTTCTGACTCAGAGTCCTGTATACTAATTGGCCTGGATGGTTCTATAGGTTGTTTGGCGCTATCTATAGACATTCTCTAGGCTAGATATAACCTTGCAGACCGCCTGTGCTTGTGGGGTTCAATGTTTGAGAGGGTAGACCTTTTCCTTTTTGGAACAGGGCCCTGCTGGCTTATTGCCAAAATTTCAGGACTTTGAATTACAGGGTTTTGGCTAATCTCCAGAGGTGCTATGAGACCATCCCAAGTTAAGATTTGTTGAATGAGGTTGTGGGTAGCAATTAGTCTTATCAATCCATGGTGGCTAACTACGGTTTCCGGGTGCCTGGCCTGTCTTATTCTATCGGCGGTATCATGCAGCAATAAATTCAAGAAAGATGGCAGATTAACAGTGATCTTTTGCTCAAAATAGCTAAAATTTTGAGTTGTCGGGGTCTTACAACTTCTCATCATCCATCACAAGTAATGTACCTCTAGACAATATTTTCCAACTCACGCCATGATTCTGCCAGAGAAGATGGTTGTATGCCCTTGCCTTTCTTGATTAATTCCTTGCCTACATCTCTAAAAATGTCCACCGCGTCTTGTAACATTATGTGTTTCTTTGGCCATGTAGTTCCTTCCGTCGGTAGCCCAGATACTTCAGCTATTACAGCGTTTGATACTGTAATTCTTCTACCTCTCACCAAGGATTTCCCATTCTACAGATGCTGTAGAAATTCAATAGCGATTTCCTCACTAGTGGGCTGAAACCTTGTGAAGTATGCTATCCACCCTACGTGGACCAGAATTTCTCTAGCTCTATTGGAGATTTCCAGCACTAGAGGTTCTCAGTGCACTGACTTACCACCCATAATGCTTGATTTCTTCCTACTATTGCAAAGGATTAGTGCAGTGAAGAAAACACAGCAACAGACATCAACTGAGAGATAGAACAACAAGTAAGTTGTAACAGCTAAGTTTTCCAATTTTAAACAAAATTCATAAATTCGAGGACTATTATTTTGCCACATGCTGTGTGTTCATAGAGTACCATATTAGCCTATGAAATCCAATAAAATAGTTATACTGCATGCACGAGTGTGATGAGGGTCCCCTCCCTCCTTCAAGATGAGAGGTCCCCTACGACCAAATGGACGGTTGAATGATGTTCTGATGGCAACATACAAGGGTGAAAGATACAACATTAATATGGGACAGAGTACGTATATTAATGAGAGGATTGTAAAAGGTATGGATATTATGAAAGAGAGGTGTGTAATGATGGTTATTGATAAGAGACAAGATGCTTTGGTTGATGATAGGTTATGCGGTAAGGAAAGAGGACGACAATATGAAAAAAAAATGCTTTGCTGATGATATTCCGGCTGCAAATGATATGATTGATTAAAAACAAAAGTAAGAAGAGGGTATTATAATAATTATTGATATTGAAAATGGAACTTCAATACCATAAGCAGAGCTTCTGTTGCCATTAGGCATCCATAGCCTCAACAGAGTTTCTTTTTTAGCCCATATGAGCCAAGATCCTCAATTTATAGTTAGAGAATTCCATTGTTGTTTCTACAGAAGAGATCACTGTGCTGGCATGGTAACCAGATGACCACACTGCCATTCACTGGGAAGTAGCAAAAAGTGATTAGGTCAGCTCGTGATGAGACCCCCTGTTCCAAGGATATTTTAGCCATCCTTTGGATCATAAACTTGATGTGGTGGCCATAGTGGGAATGTCAAATTGCTACATCCTTATGAACATGGTAGGTTGGCTCTTAATGAGACCCCCTACCCTCTATTTGTAGACAAAATTTGTTGTTTTTACACATGTTTATAATAAATAGATGGAGGCTCAATACTCCTTAAGAGCAGGGATGGTGGAAGAAGTTGAACATATCAATAGAAAAAAAATATATCCATAATCTCACTTATAATGGACAGAGAGGATTATAACCAGGAGGGGTGGAACCAGCATGGTAAAGATGATCAATCAATATTATATACAGCAGAAATCAATACAGTAAAGTAATATATAAATAATTGTGTCCTTCCCCATTCTTTTTAAGAAATCTATCATCAAGAAGTTGTCTTGTTAAAGATCATAACGCTAAGGATATTCACCTGCTTTAATAGAATCCATAATTCTTGTCCTTATAAAAGTATTGTACTTCATGCCATAAAATGGAATCAGGAAAATGGGGTTGAGATTAGCTAGGAATAGTCCTGGAGTTCTGTTCAACATTACAAGGAAAAAAAAACATGACTTTAAGAAGCAAAAATGCTGGTCCAAAGAAGGAACAACAACAAATTCTAAAAAAAGGTAGTATTTGAACAATAAACAACAAAAAGTGTTGTTTCGAAGTGGGAACATCAAAAACAAAAGTGTTGTTTCGAAGTGGGAACAACAAAAACAAAAGTGTTGTTCCGAAGTGGGAACAACAAAAACAAAAGTGTTGTTCTGAAGTGGGAACATCAAAAACAAAAGTGTTGTTCTGAAGTGGGAATAGTAAAAACATAAGTGTTTTTCTGAAGTGCGAACAACAAAAAAAAAGTGTTGTTCCAAAGTGGGGACAACAAAAACAAAAGTGTTGTTTTGAAGTGTGAATAGCAAAAACAAACGCGTTCTTCCAAAGTGGGAACAACAAAAACAAAAATTTTGTTCCAAAGTGGGAATAGCAGAAATCAATGTGTTGTTCTAAAAAGGGAACAACAAAAATCAAATGTGATGTTCTGAAGTGGGAACAACAAAAATCAAATGTGTTGTTCCGAAGTGGGAATAGCAAAAATCATATGTGTTGTTCCGAAGTAAGAACAACAAAAATAAAAAATGTTTTTCTGAAGTGGGAACAACAGAAATCAACGTGTTGTTCCAAAAGGGGAACAACAAAAATAAAATGTGTTGTTCCGAAATGGGAACAGCAGAAATCAAACGTGTTGTTCCAAAGTAGGAACAACAAAAATCAAAAATGTTGTTTCAAAGTGGGAACAATAGAAATCAACGTGTTGTTCTGAAAAGGGAACAACAAAAATAAAATGTGTTGTTTCAAAAAGGGAATAGCAAAAATAAAAATAAAATACACATAAAATCTAATCATCAATCATATTTACAGTTTTTACAAAAAGGAACAACTTTTTACAATAATGAAGCTGTCGAAGGATTTCCTTCTGCAGCTAAGATTTGCATGGTGGAGTCTTCACATATCTATTGGTAAAAGGATTCTCTTGTGAGTGGTTTTTGGTAGAGGTGTACCTGATGCCCATTTGCTTTGAAGGAAAAACCAGAGCCATAAATGGTGGCCAATGTAAGAGTGCCATTGTCATGTACTTTATTTCATAGGGGCCTAACCATCTAGTCTGTAGTTTACCAAGGAAGTCTTGAAACTTGGAATCATAAAGAAGAACCCAGTCGCCCTCATGAAATGTCTTCTTCTTAATCAGGGAATCGTGCCACTTAGCTCTTTGTTGTTGAATGAGTGCAGTATGTTGTAGAGCCAATAGCCAAATTTCATCTAATTCATTTATTTGTTGTAGTCTGTTAATCTGGGCTTTAGTTAAATCCAGTCCCACTTCCTGGGCTATCCTTAGTGTTTGTATCTCAAATTCTATGGGGAAAATGGGTTCCTTACCAAATACCAGCTGATATGGAGAGTATCCAGTTGTGTTCCTCCAAGTCGTGCAATATGCCCACAAGGCCTCTGGCAGTCGAGTCACCTAGTCCCGTCTATGCAATGAGACTGTCTTCGTTAGAATAGCTTCAATTACTTTGTTGGTACTCTCCACCTACCCGTTTGCCTGTGGGTGATATGGAGAGGTAATTCTGTGAATAATGTGATGATTCTTTAGTGTAGCAGCAATCTTGTGGCCTACAAATTGTGGCCCCCCATCAGTAATTACTTCTCTAGGTAAGCCATATCGCACAAAAATTTTGAAAAGAAAATTAATCATTGTTTCCTCTATCGCTCTTGGTAATGCTACTGCCTCCACCCATTTAGTCACGTATTCTGTTGCAACTAGTATGTATGATTTCTTATTGGACAGTGGGTTGATCGGCCCGACGAAATCTAACACCCATCGCTCAAAGGGTTCTATCACCAGCTATGGATGCAGGGGAATCTCATCAGATTGGCCAGGGCAGCCCCTCCTTTGGCAACTATCGCATGCCTGGACAAATTTCTTAGCATCCTTAAAAATCATGGGCCAATAGTAGCCCATTTGAAAAATTTTATGTCTAGTTCTGCGGTCTGCAAAATGTCCACCGCAAGGTCCATCGTGGCAGGCTTTTAAGATATCATAAATTTCGTCTTCCCTGATACACCTGTGGATGTGCATATCGGCCCCTATGTGAAAAAGGTATCCTCCAATCCAGGAGAACCGAGTGCTGCACTGCACTATTAATTTCCTTTCTCTGGGTGTCAAATGTTTGGGCAATTTTCCTACTGCTAAATAATTCGCCACATCTGCATACCATGGTGTTTCTACAACCACAGCGAACAGGTGTTCATCTAGGAACTGGTCTTCTACCGCCATTACATCGTTTGTTCTTGGCACATGGGAGAGGAAATCTGCCACAAGATTTTCCCTCCCCGGCTGATCCTTTATAGTTATGTCTGTATAAATTTTGAATAATAAACACTTATTCATAGAGATTATCCCAATTATACACTATTTCGGAATACATGCATAATACATAACCTCCTCTACGTTGATCATCAATTTAGCATCATAAAAAACAATGAAACATCAATCGCATGCGCACATTAACACAGTATGTAACCCGAGGAAAGCATACAGCTGAAAACCCCACACTATATGTATATTATAATGATTGATAACATGTAACAATACATTGTACAATACTCCTCACAAGTACTCAGTACTATCTCCACCTGTTACAGACAAAACTAGCTTAGATCTGAACAAGTCACAGGTTCAAATCTCCTCCGCTGCTTTGCCTGCCTCCGCTGCACAATGAAAAGTGAAAATCACATGAGCACAGGCTACAATTTCCTTGGTATTTTCCCACATTGTGCAGTCCTCATTGGCATAACTCAATCCCATGCATGTGCAAATCTCATGCACAACTGATAGTCACAACTCACCCTTTCACTTACCTCTAACACCTCTCTCTGTTGAACTGTCCATGCACTGAGTTAACTGATGTATTATTTAGTTGCTTTATGAGTTAATAATTAGTGAATTAATTAACAATCAATTCACACAACTCATCACTAGTGTATTCTTTAGTTAGACTAAATACAACTAGTTCAACTAAGTCAAACTGAACACAACTCCATCAACTCCACGTCCAACTCCACAGAACTCACATGCATGAGTTCTAACTGAAGTCCTCCATGCAATAGCTCAACTAACACATAAGAAACCACATGATTCCTTCTGTCATCTGCATGTGCCACATTCGTAGCTCGAACTGAAGTGCTCCAAGAGAATAAGATAATGTTTAGAGTCCAAATATTACTAAGGGCTAATAATATTTGACTGTTTCTTTATTTAGCCTGGCAGTCTAAAAATAGACTATGATCACTCCATTGTGAACCAAAAATAGAAGTCCATATATTTTTCCGAACATGACCAATCATCCATAAACAACATCCTGCAACTCATAGACCATGATCCATATGTCTAAAAATAGACATAGTCTAAAAATAGACTTTGCGCCAAAAATAGCCTGCGGACCCACTTAGTGAAGGCGACTCCTTTCCACTAAGCTCCATCATCTTGTTGCATTTTCAACACTCCCTCTCAACAAGATATGGATTATCTGCAACCCCTATCCTGCAACTCTGGAATGTTCTGCATGCAACACATTTTCCCAGTCTACTTTCTCCAACAACACTTGGAACAAAAACACTCCCAACTGACCACTCTGTTGGGCTAGGAACATACTCTGATGCTGAAGCTCTACCCGCTGCTAAAAAGTGCTCCCTCTCTGACATCTGCACTACTGCAACATCTCCATGCATCTCGCACCATTGCACACCTCTCTGTGCCACCTAGCATTGTGCAAAACACTTGTGCATCTCGCATTGCTGCAGCCTGCTAGCTATGTGCTGTCCTGGGATTCCCTACACTGTCACTCTCTCTGCTGCTCCATCCGCATCTATCTCTACCCAATCAGTCAGTTCCTACTACTCCACATCAGGGCTCCCGTAGCAAGGTCTCATCCAAGAGGTTGGGTACCTCAAGGATCCTGCCCCTCCTCCTTGGGACGATCAATCCACATCACCCCACCTCCTACTTGGAGGTATGGCTGCATGCGATCCCTCAGCCCACCTGGCTCTAAGTTTCCCCCTACTGGAGGTCTCTCCATGGTTAGATGTCTCTACTCGATCTCCTCTCAGCTTCCCTTGTTATGGCTACTCCACAACCTCCTGAAGTTGTTGCACCAATCGTGGCTCCTCCACAATCGTCTGAGACTTCTTCTGGCTCTGCATGTTGAGAGGTAATATACACTCCCTCTCAACCACCAAGTCTCCATCAGTTGCCTCGCTGCTCAAGGCTTTGCATGCATCTTGAACCTCAAGAGCATGCAGGTTCTTGACCCGTGAACCAATCTACTTCACCTGTCTAGTGATGATGTGTCTAAGGAAACCCTTTCCCTTGCTGAAGACTACATCATAGCCTCTGTCTTCTAGCATCGCGATCGACACCAAGTTTCTCTTCAGTCCTGGTACATACTTGAAATCGGTCAAGGTATGGTGAGCTCCATGCTCCCTCTGAAAAATAATCGTGCCTACACTTGAGACACTATACTTCTCATCATTACCCATCGCTATGAGTATCTCGAGATCATTCTCCTCCAAAGTACTGAACAAGCTCTTGTCACCGATCATGTGGAAAGAAGCTCCACTGTCAAGAAACCAACCACTTCCCACCATGGATGAAACCATGCATGCAAAGAGTGTGAAATCCAACTCGAACTGTGAAGCAAGTGCCTCACCTTCAGATCCTTCCCCAGATCCCTTCTTGGACTTTTTCTTTGGGAAATTAGTAGCATAATGGCCCAACTCATGACAATGAAAGCATCTCACCTTCGACTTGTCAACCTTCTTCCCATCATTGGAAGAATTGGATTCAGAAAGAGAACCCTTCTCCTTCCCCTTCTTCACCTTACTCGCTAAGGCACATTTCTCCTCATCATGCATGGATGGAGAACTATCTCTGGTGCTCCGTCTGATCTCCTCTTGCACAAGATCCGACCAAAGTCTCTCCCATCCTGGCAATTTCTCCCGACCATTGACAGAGTCCTGATAGGAATGCCAACTCTTCGGAAGACCAAGGAGAGCCAAGCTCACCAAGTCCTCATCATCAACAGTCACCCCCACACTTCCCAGCTCATCCCAGCACTAGGTGAACTTTGTGAGATACCTACGCATATTGTCTCCATTCTCACACTTAGATGTTTCTAAGTTTATCCTTGAGCACCATTCCACCAGCTCAAAACTCAACCGCTTCTAATCTAAAATTCATGAGAACAAAGTATTTCTCATACAGAGATTGACTGTATGGGCATTCACTGGATATCTCACCTTCCAAAAGAAGGATGAATCAAAAAGCTACCTGGCCCAATTACAGACTCTGCCTAAAGAAATAAAATGTAAACATTTTCTGAATAATAGATCTGATGATCAATCCTTGCTTTGATATCCTGTAGAACTTTTTCTACAAATCAACCAGCTCTGATACCATGTAGAAATTTTGAATAATAAACACTTATTCACAGAGATTATCCTGATTATACACTATTGTGGAATACATGCATAATACATAACCTCCTCTACATTGATCATCAATTTAGCAGCATCAAAAACAATGAAACATCAATCGCATGTGCACATTAACACAGTATGTAACCCAGGGAAAGCATACAGCTGAAAGCCCCACACTATATGTATATTATAATGATTGATAACATGTAACAATACATAGTACAATACTCCTCACAAGTACTCAATACTATCTCCACTTGTTACACACAAAACTAGCTCAGTTCCGAACAAGTCACAGGTTCAAATCTCCTCCGCTGCTTTGCCTGCCTCCACTGCACAATGCAAAGTGAAAATTGCGTGAGCACAGGCTACAATTGCCTTGGTATTGGCCCACACTGCGCAGTCCTCATTAGCATAACTCAATCCCATGAATGTGCAAATCTCACGCACAATTGATAGTCACAACTCACCCTTTCACTTACCTCTAACACATGTCTCTGTTGAACTGTCCATGCACTGAGTTAACTGATGTATTCTTTAGTTGCTTTATGAGTTAATAATTAGTGAATTAATTAACAATCAATTCACACAACTCATCACTAGTGTATTCTTTAGTTAGACTAAATACAACTAGTTCAACTAAGTCAAACTGAACACAACTCCATCAACTCCACGTCCAACTCCACAGAACTCACATGCATGAGTTCTAACTAAAGTCCTCCATACAATAGCTCAACTAACACATAAGAAACCACGTGATTCCTTCTGTCAGCTGCATGTGCCACATCCATAGCTCGAACTAAAGTGCTCCAAGAGAATAAGATAATGTTTAGAGTCCAAATATTACTAAGGGCTAATAATATTTGATTGTTTCTATTTTTAGCCTAGCAGTCTAAAAATAGACTCTGATCACTCCACTGTGAACCAAAAATAGAAGTCCATCTATTTTTCCCAACATGACCAATCATCCATAAACAGGATCTTGCAACCCATAGACCATGATCCATATGTCTAAAAATAGATAGTCTAAAAATAGACTTTGCGCCAAGAATAACCTGCGGGCCCACTTAGTGAAGGTGACTCCTTTCCACTAAGCTCCATTATCTTGTTGCATTTTCAACAATGTCAAATTCCTGCAAAAGTAGTAACCAACATGTCAATCTTCCATTCGTAATGGGTTTATTAGCTAAATATTTGATAGTAGAGTTATCAGTATACATAACTACAAGGTATCCAATTATATAGTGTCTAAATTTGTTAATAGAATAAATAACAGCTAAAAACTCTTTCTCTGTTACTGTATAGTTCAACTCACCAGGAGTTAAATTTTTGCTAATATAGTATATAGCGTAGGGTTTCTTGTGGTCTTCTTGGCCAAGAACTGCTCCAATAGCTGAATCTAACATGTCTGATGAAATCTGGAATGGTATATCCCAATTCGACCCTCGTAATACTGGTGATGTTGATAGTAGCCATTTCAACTCTGTAAAAGCAATGTCACATTTTTCAGTCCATATAAAATCAACATTCCTTGTTAAGGCATATAATGGTGTAGCAATCTGTGAGGAGTTCTTTATAAATCTACGATAATATCTTGCAAATCCCAGAAAACTATGTACCATTTTTTGAGAGAAAGGAGTAGTTAATAAGAGGATTACCTATATTTTTGCTAGATCTACTTGAATTCCAGTTGCTGAAATGAAATAACCTAGGATCAGGCCCTCTGTCATCATCATATGGTACTTCTCATGGCCTAAGTAGAGCCTAGTTGCGATACACCGTTCCAAAACTTTCTATAATGTCTGTGATGCCTATTCAAAGTCATCTCCATAGGGTTTGAAATCATCCATATATACCTCCAATCCTTCATTTATCAAGTCTACAAAAATATTGAGTATGGCTCTTTGGAATGTGGCAGGTGTGTTGCACAATCCAAAAGGAAATACCCTATAAGCAAATGCTCCCCACGGGCAGGTAAAAGTAGTTTTATCATGGTCTTCAGGGGAAATCTAAATTTGGTTGTAGCCACTGAAGCCATCCAGGAAAGAGAAGAATTTCTTCCTTGCCAGCATGTCTAGGACCTGGTCGATGAATGGAAGGGGAAAATGATCTTTTTTCTTTGCTTTATTGAGTTCTCTGTATTCAATGCATATTCGCCACTTCCCATTCTTTTTAGGGACCACTACTAATGGAGAAACCCATTTGTTGTCAGATATAGGATAGATAAAATTCACATCTAATAGTTTTTTAAGTTCTTCTTTAACAATATCTTTTAGGTGAGGATTTAATCTACACTAAGGTTGTCGAATGGGTCTTGCATATTTTTCAGTGTAAATGTGGTGCATACATAGCTGAGGGTCAATCCCTTTCATGTCTGGGTAATCCCAAGCAAAATCTCCTTTATATTTCCTAAGGACTTGAATAAGTTTCTGTTGCTGGTCATCACTCAGATTATTGTTAATATTCAGGATCTTCCATGGCTTGATTTCAATAGGCTTGCTATTATAGACAGTGGTTGTTGGTATTGGTTGGTCATTGATATCTCTCAGGGAATCTTCTTCAATTTCATTGTCAAGGACTGCTTTAATCATGTGACACTTCAAACTAGATACTGTACTAGGTTGATTGATAAAGGTATTAATGACATTGTCTTCTGTTTGGTTTTTAAATTCAAGGGCATCTGCCACAGTCAATGGTGACCGAATATTTTCTGTTAAATATGTTACAAGTTGCTTCCTATTTTTTACAATGGTTAGGCTTGGTTGAGCAGGAGGGTATAAGGTTAGATTCTTCACATCATTCCCTCTGGTTATGGACATACTACCTGTCCGGTAGCTGATATAAGCATCAACGGTTGCTAACCAAGGCCTTCCTAAAATTAAAGGATGTTCATTTGGCCGGTTCCTAGGGTTAATAATAAAAAAATCTACCGGATATTACCAAGTGTCTACAGAAACCATCACATCCGATAATGTTCCTTCTGGTCTAATGACTGAGTGGTTAGCAAGTTCCAGCAAGGTAGTTGTTGGTTCTAAGGCTATGATGCCAAGTATTTCGCAAGTTGTTGTTGTGAGAATGTTAATGGCTGCCCCTAAATCAACTAAAGCATTGGGAAAAGAGTGGCCATTTATCTATACTGTAACAATGTGGTTTCCTGGGTCTTCATATTTTATAGGTCTCTCTTTGCCTACTAATAAATCAAGAAAAGTTTCGACAACATGGACAGTTGGGGTTCTTTTTGTTTGCCTCACAGACTTCTTTATACACAATTCTTTAATAGTTTTGGCATATATTGGAATGTCTTGAATATCCTGGAGGAGGGGTATTTTTATACAAATATTCCTGAGTTTACCCAAAAGATCAAAGTCGGGATGTTCAATTTGGCGTGGTATCATCAATCTTTCTGGGAATTGTGGGGAAGTAGCTATGATCTGTTCGGGAGTTTTACCTGACTGTATCTTCCCCTTGTCGATTGTTTACAGTCAAAGGCTTATTTAGGTGTGGTTCTTCAGGTTGCAAGTTTTTATCCTTGTCTGGAGCGATTATGCATCTAGATCTTAACTTGAGTTCATTACACTCTCTCAACTTTGCTTTAGGGTCCAGACCTTCAATGATTTGCACTGACTCAATCAGTTTGTTGTTGGGATTTGGGTTGGGTTGGGCTGGGAGTTGTGGTCGTAGATTAGATTGAGGATTCTACCACAACATATAAGGTGCTAGTAAAGTAGGTTGAGACAGAGGAATTGTCCCCATAGGCTGGTTCGTGGATCTTTGCCAGTTTGATTGCCAGTTCTGATTTTGTGAGGTGGAAGGGGACCTTTGGGATGGATAGGGATTGTTCTACCAGAATGGTGGAGGGTAAGATGGATTTTACCAATTATTGTTTGGATTTGACTGGTTGGGCCATGATGGCATAGAAAATGTTTGAGGTGGCCAAGTAGAAAAAGGTGGTTGGTTCTACCATGCTGCCCCTGAACATTGCTCAGAGTTATATTGCGAGGGAGGAAAGAACGATGATGGATCGGTAGGCATACCTTTTTGACGTGCTTTCCGTTGACGACGCTAGTTCAGCAGATATACTAGTTCTACTTCTTCTTCCGCTTCCTTGAAGACTACTTTTAATCCTAGGAATGATGGGCAACTTTTCGTGGCATGCTCCTTGGTACATATGGCACACGCCTATATCATATCTAGCAGGCATTCTTTATGACTGTGTTTTTTTTTTGCAACGGGGACAAAAAATAACCAATTTCTATTCTTCTTCGGCCTGCTTTTGTTTAGCTTGCATGATATCCAATTGTGTTGTCAGGGTTCCCAGGATATCAGTCTTGAAAACGTCCAATAGATTGCCGATTTCGACTCTTGTAATGCTTCCTCCCGAGGCTTTGCTATCTCTGGTGATCGCATCGTGTCCAGCTTGTTTCAACCTTATACTTCCCCTGAAGCACCTGATGCACAAGTATATAGTATTGTCATAATCTTCTTGATAAATATAACCCTTACCCATTATATTTAGTGTTTCTACTCATTGGTATTTCATACCTTTAATCATTGTGGTTTTTAGAACATTATCAGGTAGATTTTCATAAGGAGATCTTTGCAGATTATATTGGAAACAGTCCACATATTCTTCCGGACTCTCATTAGGCTTAGCTACCATTTGAAATATTTCATCTTTTAGTTCTCTAGTTCGGCAATAATCTTGGTATTTTTTAAGGAAGGATGTTTTCATCTGTTCCCAATCATGGATGGTACCTCCACCAAGTCCCATAAACCAACACAAGACTGCTCCTTTTGGAATAGAGGGGAACAATTTCAGCTTTTGGGGGTTACTGGTGTAATCATAACCCCTACATAGGACATAAAATTTGAAAAAGAATGCATCAGGGTCTTCTGAAGTTAGCCCATGAAAGGTAGGAATATTATGTAATGGAATAGCTTTCATAGGGGCGTTGACATTTGTGTCTACAATAGGGTATTGTAACGTAGATGTTTGGGGCTGTCGCTGATTATTGGCCATTTGGTCAAGAATATGCCAATATTCTTTAGGGATCTCTAGAGTTGGAGAGTTGTTCCTAGGATGTCCAGAAGAGGCTGGAATGATTTTAGCAACGCTATCTTGATCTAGAAAATTGGGTATCCTTTGTTCAATCACTACTTCAGGAGATCTAAGTTTTGATGATTTAATTTCAGGATTACCCGTTTCTCCTTCTCCTTCATGGAGGTTGCAAGAATTCCCTTCTTGTGAAGGGCGTGGTTGTGAATTTTGAATATCTTGAAACTCTGTTCAGACCCTTCAGTCTTACTGTGAATCTTAGCGTTAGCTATAGATGGTGATCCTGTGGCTGGAAGGGAAATAGTAGGGTGTCTGGTAGCAATAGTTCGAGGTCCTACTGAAGACTGAGACTCAACTTTTCTTATGATTTCGTCAATTAAGGTTGATCATCCAAGGGTCACCGGTCCCTTGGATTTTCTAGGTTTAGGGGGAGGAATTATATCTATTTCTGGTCTTTTCTTCTTAGTCATTCATACAAAAATACAAACATTCATTTCTATCTGGAAAGTGGGCGGATGAGCGAGCATTTTAATTGCTCAGTACGCAGGTTCTTACCTCCTATTTTTAATACCCAATTCTCTCTCAACAGACAGACATCACTCTTTGTAAAATGTCAACACTCTCCCTGGCAACGGCACGAAAATGTTGGGTGCTAAAAGGTGTCTTTTAAAACTCCTAATTACCTCACATTAATTATCAACCTGGGTAAGTCTTTTTATTCCAAGAGTGTACACAATATGTGCAAGCTATAAATCTAGAGAGTAATGTTTTAAACTAAGTTATGAAATTCAATTCAAGAGTAAACAAATGCAATCATAAATCTCAAGCTTGTAACTCTAAAGGAAATAACTCATCTAAACAATACCACAATTTAATCTTAATCAACCAAATTCAAATGACAATCAATCGAGAGCACCGTAGTACTAACTAAGCTCTTTCAGTTGTACTTAAACTATTGGGTAAAAGGAAAGAATTTAATCAATCATGCTTTATTCTGCAATTAACCGGAAATGATTCTTTAACCAATAACTAATTCAATCCACGACATGAATTAAATAAAACCAACTATGACTGTGCATTAATGAAATAAATACCAGAAATCCAATTCAACGAAAATACATCAACTGAAAAGCTGTAAAGCAGAATAACTTGCAGGAAATGGAAAATGCATAAAACAGGGAACAACAATAAGTTCCACCAGAGACCGAGCCCTAGCCACCAGTGAACACTGCTTAATGATTTCAGAAGATACGAACGAACAACAACACAAGTTGTATATTAATCATCAAAGTCACTTATCATTACAACACGATCTTGTTTCTCAGAATCACCCTTCTGTAAATTAAAATTACAATCCAAGTAAAAGACGAGAGATCCCTCTTCGGTCTTCTCTTTTATAGTCAAAAGGAAAAGATAAATGTGATCCCTCAAGATCAGGAGATCCCGAGGGATTCACAACTACATGCTATCTTCAGACAATTCTTCTATCTCGCGTTGATCTCCTTGACTTGTTCCTTGGTTCGACTACACCCGACGCGTCTCATTTTCCTCAATTAGCTTTTGTTGTTCCGACTTGGGAACAACAGCTATTCCTTCTGTTGTTTTTCTACATAAAAAGTAATGAGAGCTAGTTTGGTCGATCAAATCGTATCAAGAGATGTTTTATTCATTCCTTACCAAAATTTTATTAATTTGTTATTAAATCATGGCATAAGATGGATAAGAAAGGAGGAAAAGGATAATAATCAAGAGTAAATACATACCTATTGCACAACTCAACAATCTTAGGAGGGCTTTTAGGATCTAAAAAGATTTTAGGAGTTAGTTTAGGCTCTGAAACTAGTTTTGGTTCAAATCTATTTGGATAAATGTGTGTAAGCCTATGAGGAATGTTAGAGTGTGTGTAAGAGGAGTAGCCAAGGCTAGAAATTCTCATATTGTGAATCTGGCCCATTTGAACAAAATTTTTATGTTAATGAAGGTTATGGATTTTGTGTGTGCACCATTTTTGTGTTAATGGAAAAAATAAGAATTGTGTGTGCAATTGTTCCATTTATGGATGAGTTTTAAATGTGATATGTGCATTTTGTTGAAGATAAAGAAAGCAGGTTGAAATAGACTATCCCAATGAGATTATGTCTGTTAGCATCATTTTTGTTTTGGTATCAGAGCAATAGGTTGCTCATACTACTTTAACTGAGTATTTGTGTTGTTGTTTTCGTGAAAATAGGATTGTTAGATGTGTGATTCAAACCAAAGTTGGGCACTGATTCCTGGATGAGACTCATCATAGAACCATAAAGTATTGGGAGTAGTTATAGGTATCGAATTAGTAAAGAATATGATCATGGGATTACAGAGATAAGAAAGATCTAAAATTGATATTCATAGCACCACGTTCATTTGGATTACTTAAGTGGAAGTACTAATGAATGCTGTAGGTGGTGGAAAGCAAGAGGCTTTCCCAAAGGAGAAAAAGGGTTTGACCTGTTCTTATTAAACTTCTGATGCCTTCTTCTTTGATTATGCTCCCCATACCTCTACAGTTCCAAGAGACTATCTTCATCATTTGTATTTCTGGTTGGCTGCATGGGGTGTCCATTGTATCTGATGGATGGACAATTGTAAAAGGAAAGCCATTGATCACAATGATTTGTGGCTAGACCTATGTAGAAGGCACTCACAATTTGAGTCTATTATTTGACCTTTGGAAATTCAAAATTGGAAAGGCGTTGAGTAGCTAGTGTGGAAGAGAACCAATAATAATCACTATTCATTTCCTACCAGTAATAATCAATCTGGTGGGGCAATTTTGACTAACTTGCTTTCCTGAGCGCACCTTCAAACATCAAACATAATATAAAAACATGGTGGGTATTAATGGACCAAAGACATATATTGGTGCATCGATATATCTATCAGCGGCAGTGAGGGGATTGATCGATTTGGCCTGGATATGTTGCATATAGAACTGCCCTTCAAACGTTGGAGATTGATTTTTGTCACAAGTATACCAAAGGCGTGAGAATCTAGTAATGAAATGGTAATGCAATTTTTGCATTAGGAAAATTATGCAATTTTGTTAGTATAGTTGCATCCTTATTTAAAGGAAGGGATTTTTTTGCTCTCAAATATCTAGCTACAGAGCATATTGTTGCATGGAAGTTTAATTTATTGAGAGATTCTTTAACTAATATTGGTTGGTGAGTTGAATTGCTTGTTAGAAAGTAATCATTTAGAAAAGGGGTTGTTGAGAAAGTCACGAGACAAAGCAAAGATGCAGTGTTGATTTCTTAGGATTACATGCTTTCAAAATTCTTGAAGATTAATCCTCTCTATGTAGTTCAAAGATCAGTGAGGATAAAATATTTTTGAAGTAAGATGTGGACCCAAAATTTCAGGGAAATTTTCCAAAAGAAAGGTAATTGTCCAAAAAAATTAAAATTATTATATGGAATACATCATTGAAGATATTTGGCTTGTAGTTGTTGAAATAGGCCATAAGGGTGGAGGTTGCAGCAAGATTATTTTATTTTGCAGGAGCAATTCTTTCAAATTCAGAGACCAAATTTTTAAGTATAGAAGAGACAACATTGTTGCAAAAGCAAGTGCATAATGATTTGGTTATTTATGTGCCAGAATGCAAGTTCAATAAATTTTGCTAAGCTTCTTTTATTAGTTCAAGGTGAATTATGAGTGGGAAGTCGAAGTTGAAGAAAAAACACGCTAAAGTTGTCATTGAGTTGATAAAGTTCATGTTATGTCATTTGCAAGTTGATGCAAAGAGTCTCCTAAGTCCAATGATATGTTTGAGGGTATTTAATGTTATGAGTTAAAAGTGAAATTTTAAATTATTTTATATTAAATCTTTTAAAAGGGAAAATGAGGATGAGGTTTTTCACTCAAGGAGAAGAAGTTTGATACAATGTATTGTAATATTAATAAATGGATATCATTTTCTTGGTGTTGTTATATCCTAGATCTAGCTAACATTTGAATAAGGGGATCTTAAGTACATCCCTGAGTACATTTGTGATAATGCATGATTTTTCAGTTTAGTTTGACACAAAACACAACATATAAGGAAAACAATAATCAGGGCTCATAATTCATACACATTATAATCAAGTAATTACAAAGAATTCTCAAGAATTCAAAATGGAAAGTACTATCAAATGCACAAGTTGGGATTAGCCTGAAAGAACAAGAAATCGTCAAATTTAAGAAAGCAAGCAAAGTATGTTGAAT
Organism: Pinus tabuliformis; assembly: GCA_031772625.1. Lineage (NCBI taxonomy): Eukaryota > Viridiplantae > Streptophyta > Pinopsida > Pinales > Pinaceae > Pinus > Pinus tabuliformis. The sequence goes on from CM062817.1 coordinate 565,876,379, forward strand.
TTAAGTGATCACCATATAAATTGATAAATGTAAAGGAGTAATGCAAATTTTAAAGGTATCATGTATGTGAGTAATGAAATGTTTTTAATTTTAAGTGGGTGAACTCAAGTCAAATTATTTTAATGTAATGAAGTCATAACATATTGTCAGAATTTGATCCAAAGTTAAGTCAAGAATACGTTGAAGTTAGAGTCATTAATTGTATTGGGTGCATGATTGGTGGTACCCAAAACCCAAAAGTCTAGTCACTGTATGAAAATTGTAATGACAACTTGAAGACAACCTGAAAAGACTGGTAGTAGAAAGAATCTTACAACAACTTGAAGCAAGAAAAAAAAGTTCTTACAGAAGCAGATTTATTTAAGGAATGGCCTTGTGATTTACAATTGATAGTTGGATTAAGTATTTTTATTATAGGTAGTAGCAGCTGAAACAGAAAAATAGATCATGGTAACCCTTGCATATGAGAGAGAAGAACAACTTCCAGTTGAGGGTGGGTAAGTTGAGATAATTCCACAAGTTGTAGATGTGGGTAGAGTTGTCCGAAGAAAAAGAAGGTGAACTCTCAAGAGTGAATAGAGTGCATAAGCCTAAAGGAATAAACGAATCTTAGGAGGTTCTGCAGGAAATAGCCAGTGTTACAAAAATTCCAAGTTGAGGTGAGGTTCTTACAGTAGGGTGAAACAAACTCGCTATTGCAGAGGCGTAGTGAACAAGGAAAATTTCACAAAAGGAAAATTAGTGAAGATGACTACTAATAGTCATGACAAGGGTTCGAGTGAAATCCACAACAAGATGGAAGGACATGTCAAGCTAAATAACACGAAGATGAAGAGGACAAGTTAAGAGGAATTTGACTGATAAATAGCTGAGATGAAAGTACAACTTAGTTTACTAATGGAGCTACTACAAGAAAGTGAAAATGAATAGAGATGTGGATGGAAAATGAAGAAACAAGTTAAATGGACTATTAATGAATTGTTTAAGAGAAATTTGAGGAAGAAAATGAGGAAAACTATGAAGCATAGTCTGTAACCACCCCTCCCACATTTACCCACTTTAAATAGTCTGTTAGGGTAAACATGAGACAAAGAGTTACTAACATCCCACAGGGATTATAGGTCACTCAGAGGCTGAACAACCAACACAGGTGGCCAAACCCTGAGCTAAACCACTTTTTCTTTGCCCTGGGTAGACAAACACACCCATAACAAATAATTCATGCAGTTATAGCCCTCCAACCACACACAACATTGCTTTAATGCAGTTATAACCCAATTTATCTAGTTCTGAGCATGCGGTCCCGAGATCAGTGCCATATTTTCAATTTTTCATCTAGAACAATGCCAAAAATTTCTTAAGACTTTCCAGAATATTATTTAACATGGAAATGAGGCTAAACATTCAATATCAACTCAAGAAATTGACCTAGGCTACCTAGTACGTAACATACATTTCGTCAAACACATGGAAAACATGTAAGCTACAAGCCATGAATACATATCTGATCATAAAAGTATAAGATTCATCTTAAAATAAACGAGACGACCCTATGCCCTCTCCACATAGCTACATAACACTTATTAGTCCATACATTCATCAACTTATTAATAGCTAAACAATTCAAGACAAGACCCATCTAAGATACACATCATATGAACAACACAGAACCAGAAAATAACTAGCATATGAAGCATGGAAACCTAACCACAATATCACCAACACATTGCCAACAAATATACATGAATGAAAATAGAATAATAACTCTTATTAACATATGAAGATACCAACCAAGTCAGGTACTTCCATGTACCACTCGACCATAGATTAGGTTGAACCAAATCTCTCTTTCAGCCAATCACCCCCATACCATATTCCAAGCATGAATGTGGGATCTCATGGAAAAACCAAGACAAACAAAACCAAGAATTCTAGAGGCCAAAATCACCTCAACTAGTGATTCTACCTCATGGTTTGATATCACTAGCGTCAACCAGATTGGTCTCTACCCAAGCTTTCCAGGGCTCCAGAAACTAGTAACTCAACCAACATCCTTCTAGGGCTTTAGAGAATTTGTCCAAAATGGCTCCAGGGACTAGTAACTCAACCCATCAAGGGCTCTAGAGTGTTTGTCCCAACCTACACTCCAAGACTATTAACTCAAACCATTTTTTTCTAGGGCTTCCAAAACATTTGTTCCAACCCCACAACCATAAGGAATCACGAGCACCAACCATAAAAAAATCAAGTTGAAAAACCAACAACACCATGGCTATCTAGGAAATGGCAAGGCAAGGCTAAAACCATTGTCAATCTAGGAAAATATCCATGCCAAAAATAACACATAACCAGATAATCACATGCATATACCATGCATCCATAAATCGACAAGGAAAACACACATGTAACCTTTTACCTGCAAAGGAATCCAGTTGTATTCGATGATCCAATGATCCCCTTGCGCTTTCATACCTTCCCTTGACTTCTTTCTCCAAATCCAATGTATGATAAAGTGCTCCAAACATGCTCCAAGAATGCTCTAAGTGTGCAATAGTATAAGAGAATTAGAGAATAGAAGAGATCGCCAAAGCTATATTGACAAAAAAGTAACCAACAAAAGCTATGAACTAATCCTCGGAAGCCTTTTTATCATTAAGGCCTTTATTTTCTTAATTTTTTTTCATTTTCCTTCAATTTCCCTCTCATGCAAATCTATGTCTCTTCATCTTCCTTTTCTCTTATTTTCCCTTATTTTCATAAGTAAATGTCAATTAATTCCACTTTTCCTTGCTAATTCCTTTGCCATTTTCCTTAGCTATAATAATTGAAAGTGATACTCACTAGGATGTTTTCCCACCACTCAACTTGGAATACATGTCCCATGACCTTGGTCTTATTTTTATTTACATGGAAAATCAACCAGGAGTTGTTACAAACCCCTCCCCTTTAGGGGAACACCATTCTCGGTGTTCTATGACACCTATTCCCAGCAAACCACTGAAAACAGAACATATTGCCCATGGAGCTTTATAACACAGCTTGTTGTAGTATTTACAATGACCTATTTAAAAAAAAAAAAACATGATACCCCTCACTAGAGATTTATAACACAACCCATTGCAGTATTTACACTAACAACCACATATACTTATACATGTTTGCTTCAACCAGAAAATAATCATATTGTTTATGGATATTTATAACCACAAATCAATACAGTAATTATAATAACATACATATATACATATGCACATTTTCTCTAACCAACAAATAAAAGGATATGATGCCTACATCCACAACAAGGCAATCTCGAGGCTCACACCTCCACCCTCAAAAGTAGTACCAGGATTCACCTCCTTCCAAGGAATTCCAAAATCCACTACCAAAGTTAAACTTACATCCAATGTCCAACATTATGACCCTTGTGCTACTTGTTCTCTCAGTGAACAATTACTGACTCGTTGTTCTAGGGCACACTCCCAATATGCTTCTCATTCCATCTAGAAATGCTAATGACAAAAACAAACTCATTCCCTGACCTTCCCTTCTCTGCTACACAATCCCTCGGGAAATCATGTCACCTCATTCCATGTAGTCATTCACCTTCCAAGTTCCTCGATATTCCATTCCCAATCAATCCATCCCTTGGCAAGGTTTCCTCACATCGGAAGGTGTTGGATTATTGGGGCCTGACCTAGGTTTGGAGTTTATTAGCCAAACAAATCCCTATACTACTAGCCCTTTAGGCAACAATCCGCGAAGCACGGACTGAGGTCTCACACGAAGCAGTATGGGGGGGATGCTCGAACCAGGTTTCCGCACGCTTGAGATGTCTGAGGGGTTGATTTGGTCCAACTGTGAATACCTTCGCACAGGTTACTTTGTGCACTTCCCTGGCTTGCGAGGCCTTCACACCCTGATATATTTGCCTTCGCGCAACCCTAACCAAGGGATGTGGGGCTTTCACGCTATTGGAGCAGCGATCTGCATTACTTTGCTAAGTCACACCGGGGATCTTACTTATCTTCTTATAATAGTTAGTTATCTTCACATAAAAATATACCTTGTATTATATTCATTTACTCAGCACCTTTATATATGTTCGCGTAGTAAATAAATAGTAAACTTGCAATTCATACCAAATAATACATAAAACAGGAAAAGATACACAGAAATAGGGTAAAACTTCTCTTTTTAATGCTTCCAATAGTGACAGACACGACCTGCCCTGCGCACTCAACTACAGGGGTCCGCGCACTCAACTGCGGACTACTAGGCCTCTACACACTCAACTGCAGAGCCTTCTCATACTCTACAACCCAAAGACACAACTATACACTTCGACTTATTTCTTCATCAATTTCTTACTTCCTTCTATCCTTAGATTATTATCTCTCTTTACACTTAGAGCCTTGCTCTATTTATACAATCCCATGGTCTGTGGACCATGGGTAGATCTCTCAAACCAACATTACATTACAAAAATGACGGTGGACAACCCTCTGACTCATTGACCATCTTCACGCTCTGCACCCATAAATCGCGGAGTATTTACAATAGACTTAGCCAAAACTTGGGCTTTAAACCCCGAAACTTGCCTTAGGGGGATCCCACGCTCAACAGGCCCCCAACACAAACATCGTGACTTGCCATCGAGTCACTCTATTTGTGCAGAGATCTTCATGTAGAGACCTCCCAACTCGGCTCGGATGGCTGCAAGGTTGGAAATGCACTAAGCCGCTGCCTGCTGAATCTCATGTACTCGTTGTTCCGAGACCACGGTGTCGGAACTCGTCCCCTGCATCTACTCCTGCGTCCCCTGCATCTGTGCGAGCTTGCCTTCAATTGTTGTTGTGATTACGAAGGTCGCATCGATCCAAGGTTAAACATGTGCCTTCAAAACTGCTTCTTTGTGTCACGTTGCATCTACTTGCTCTTTAAGTGCTTTGGCCTGTTGCATTCGCGCAAGCCTCTGAGTGAGGGCCACCCTCTGTGCGGTCCCTTTGATGTTGTCATGCTATTGATGTAGCTCACGTGCCTTTGTTTCCAAGAGTTGTATGTTTGGGTCCTCCTGCAGATTTGTGAGGACCTTGAATGATTCTTCTAAGGTGTAGTCTCTTACTGCACTGCTAATCTCCTCCAGCCCCAATGTAATGGCACTGGCATGTTTTTCCCTTATCTCTAGAGGAGTTGAAGACTGCGCCTTCAACAGCAGCTCTGCTATCTGAAGGTTTAGCTCCAGCTGAACCTTCGCCATTTCTTCTCGCGCCTTGCGCACCCCTACTGTTAATCTTTGGATGCACGCCTCTGCTGGTGCTTTGGCTTGGATGGCTAGCTTAGGGACCATTTGGCAGGTTTCTTCTAGTACCTGCACCATCTACCCGTTCTAAGACATGACTTCGTCACACTGCAAGCTCAACTACTCCATGTTGATCTTTTTCTCACTCAGCACCTGAAATGCGCGACTCTCCCTAGCCCGTAGTTCTGCAGTAATCCCATCCTACAGAACATAGAGTGTCTCCCGTGAGAGCGCATCCATGTTGATCCCTATCCCCTTCAGTGTACTAACAGTAGGTCGGTCAGCCTCATTTGCTGTAACCAGTGCCCCTTCTAGCAGCACTATTATGTTGGTTGTATGAGTGTGTAACATTTCCTCGACTGCAGCTGTCCCTACTACGAGGTTGGTCGAGAGAGTAATAGCCTAAGGAGTGTGCACCTGCAACTCCTGAATTTGTGATTGGAGGGCCCCCAACACAATTTGATTCTCCTCCGTAAAGTTCTAGAGGGCCTTTGTGGTGACGTCGTGCACCGTCTCTCCTATATCATGCAGATCCCCCTCAGTAAGCGTGATCACGTTGATAGATAGCTTGGATGCTTTTAACATCTTGTGTGGTCCTATCTGCTCACTCGAGCACTGGTGCTTCAATTGTGTTGACGTTGTTTGTGGGTCTGTGTCACCCTCTTCTTCCTCTATTTCCATCTCTTTCTCTTGCTCAGGTGAAGGCAACTTCTGGCCCTCGTGCGCCTTCTTTGTTGCCTTATGTGTTGCTGCTGCTATGACCTTTTTCTGTTTTGCTACTGTCTACACAACGCCCCGCACCTCCTGCGCTTTTGTTGTTGCTACTTCTTTCCATCTCTTTTCTGCGAACTTTGCCACGCGTTGTTTTACCTCCTTGATTTTCTACACAGCAAACTTTCCAGTGCAGAGATTTCTAGAGCACACCACTCTGATGGCCACATCTCTAGTACGACGAAGATCACATCATCGGTTGCCATATATGGAAGCTTGTTCCACTTTTTTGCAGGGTCCTTGCACACCCTAAGGTAGGTGTGATGAAAGTCTGCTTTAAATTCTGCAAAACTTTGCAGGCTGTTGTAGACAATGGGTGATAACTGTGGCTTGTTCTTAATCCCGATTCTAATGTTCATCTCCATGAACAACCAAAATATTTTGCTGTCGCGGATCTGGTTCGCATCCATAGTGGCCCACAGCGAAGCATACTTCGCGGCCTTGGGGAGATCCCTTGCAATTGTGGGGAACTGGTTGTCCTCCGGCAATTGTGGAAGGTTTTTCCTTGTTCCTATGTCTCGTGGCAATTTTCCAAGAACTCCTTGCACAAGAATTCGGACCAGTTAAAATGGACCCATTCTGTGCACTGTTCAGCAAGTTCCACCACTGACGCGGGCGCCTCATGTACGCGGCACTTCCGCATGACCTTACCTGCCAGTATTTGAGTTGCCACTTTGACTACTTTCTTGTTGATACTAGAGATCGTGTAGCCCCTCTTTTCCTTTTCCAGCTTGTATTTCTTTTTCATGGCCTTCGCAATGGCTAAATCGATGATCTTTCCCTCAGAAATTTTTGTGGGGTCTTCGCCTTTAGATGGGAGTTGAATAACTTAGTGGATCAGGTGGTCTGTGATGGGGATGGGCTCCTCCAACCACAAACACTCACCATGCACCAAGCAAAGTAGCTGCCTGATGACGAAGTTAGTCACTGGGGCGTGATGGTAATGCGGCACCTAGAGAAGGTTCAACAACCCTTCCTTTTCGACTCCGTGTAACCACTTTCGTGGCTCCAGCTCTATGACTCCTGCCTCAGTGTGTTACTTTGGCTTCATGAGGTGCATAGTCGCCAGGTGAGGGAATTTCTCATGGTTAGCAAGATCCTAGTCTTCGAATTTTAAGCTTGGCACCCTTCCCAAGTGCATTACTTCAAAGATGATATCATCCGGGAGGAGTGAAGTCTGTAGAGAGCTCTTACTCTCATCAATGTCCTTGGGCACCTTTGCCTTCCCCTTCCATGGAGGCTTATTTAGAGGGACCACGTGCTCAATTTCTTCCTCCATACCCTCATCCTCATCTTCTTCGATTATGAGGTCCTCAAGGCCTTTTTCCTACTCATCGGTTTCTAGGTTAACCGCTTTCCCTTTTTCCTCCATTGTCAATTTGGTTCACAGTGGGTTTCGAGGGGACACACGCACTGGAATCATTGGATGTTTGTCTTTCTTTGGTCTCGGCGTACGCAGGGATTTAGGGATTTCTGCAACAATCCCCACGCTCTCAGGGGCATCTTCTATGGTCATGGCCTGCTTGGCTTTTTCAGCGGTCATCTCTCATCAAAATCTTCAGACATCCAAAGTGTGTCAATACATGTTCAAAAGAAACTTTGTGATCATGGTGGTTGTGCATTCTTTTACCGATTGCGCTTCTACCCAACGAGTTAGGTACTATGTCACAGTGACAATGTATCTCACGCTCGTCTTTCCCTGAGGTTTGATAGGTCCTACAAAATCGATCACCCACTTTTCAAAGGGTTGCAGCGTCATTTGCGGATTGAAAGGCATCTTTTCCCTCCGTAATGGTTTACCTATTCTTTGGCATAAATCATAGGTCTTGCAGTGTGCTTTTAAATCCTAATGAAGGGTTGGCCACCACAACCCTGTGCGGAGAATCTTTTGCGCAGTCGCTCGCCCTGCATAATGCCCTCCCGCAATTCCCCCATGCGCATCTGCGAGGACATGAATTCGTTCAAATTCATATACATACCTTTGTAGTATCTCATCATTGCCCATCTTATATAGGTGCCCCATGATGACAGAAAAATCTGCTACACGAACCACCACTTCCTTCTTCTATTGGACGGAGTATTCTTTCAACGTAGTTCTAGTCATGAGAAAGTGGATTATGTCCTCAAAATGTCCATCTGCTATACGCACAACAAAGAGCTGTGCGTCGGGTAATCCTTCCTCCACACTAGTAGGTTCTTATCCTGTCTCAATGCGTGATAGGTGATCTAGTCCCGCGTGCAGGCACCCAGGCTTCATAATGACCTCAAAATCATATGCTTGGAATAATAAAAGCCACCTACATATGTGCCCCCCCAACATGGGCTTATTGTTCAAATATTTCAGCGCGAAATGATCTATATACATCTTGAAGTGTCCCCCTAGCAAATAGTGCCGATATTTTTGGAGCACATACACCATAGCCAATCCTTAGCGTTCAGTTGTGGAATAGTTATTTTCTGCTTTAGAAAACCTGCGACTCATGAACGCAGTAGGGTGATCCAAGCCCCTTCCACCCTCCTGTGTTAGTACCGCTCCCAGCGCTATACATGACATGTCAACATGGACATGAAACTCCTCGTCCCATTTTGGGAAGACCAGAATCGGCGCAGAGGCCATTTTTTCTTTTAGTACATCCAGGCTTTTCTTACAGTCATCGTTCCAGCAGAACGTGACATCTTTTTTCAATAGCTTCTCCATCGACGTGATGATCTAGGCATAGCTTTTGATGAACTTCCTGTAGTACCCCGTATGTCCCAGGGTACCACGCAGCTGTTTGACACTTCGCGGTGCTTGAAAATTTAGAATCACCACAATTTTTGTGGGATCTACCATCAGTCCCTATTTGCAAAACACATGTCCCAACAGGTTCCCAAAAGGAACAAGGAACGTGCCCTTCTTGAGGTTCAACGTGATTTTGTGTCAGCGACAGGTATCCAACATCAAGCGTAAGCTCACTACATGGTACTTAACCAATCCAAATGCAGTCCAATCATCCAGATAAACCTCCAGGAACTTGTGGATATATTCCTTGAAGGCTGCAACATCTATGTGCAAAATGATGGCCTGCACATTATTTAATCCAAATGGCATAACAGTTGAAAGCAGCCCCACTCAGTCGTGAAGGTTGTCTTACTCCTATCTTCCCACGCGATTTTGATATGGTGGTACCCTGAAAAATCCGTCAGTGAAAGAATATTCTTCTTGCCCACCGACATTCCCAATACTTCATCTGTGAACGGAGTTGGGAATGGATCATGCACACATGCATCATTCAATTTTCTGAGGCCCATGCATATTCTTATCTCGTCCTTCTACTTCTTTCCTGCACTACCATAGGGCTTACCCAATCAGATTCTTCCAATGGCTTAATGATTCTAGCTGCGAGCATCTTGTCTAGTTCCACGTGGACCTTCTCTTTGTACTTCGGATTCAAGCGGTAAGGCCTCTATTTAACTAGCTTCGTGTCAGGCTTTAATGTGATCTGCATCATTCCTAAATCTCTGATGATTCCTTTTAAGTCCATGATCTTGGTCAGGAATAGGTCCTGGTACTCGCAGAGTAATTCAACGACCTTATCCACTGTCGCGTCATCCCAGTAGTCGTTGAGCATTGCATACTTAGGTTTGGCTTCCATACCAATGTTTACATGCTTTGTCTTTACCAGCACTGTTATGTCACGGTCTTCAATCAGTGGTCCTTGAACCTCGATATGGCCTTCAGTTTCTGGAATGTTAACTTTTCACAAATCCTTGTCGTCTTCTTTAGTATTTACATTATAACACTCCAGCACGCAGCTCAGCTGAGTAGCCCATGTTGAAAATAGCAACAAGAAATGATAAAAATAGCATTTCAGGTACCAGTGTTGGACATAGCAACAAGGAATGAAAAAATGGAAATGCTAAAAATAGCATTGCTATAAATAGTATTTCGGGATAGATTCCAATTTTAGTTAGTCCCTGAACTAAAATTGAGAAGTAAAATTCGAATTTGATCTTAGCAACTGCTTGTAAAATAATTAATTAATTCATCTTGAGTTAATTAGTTTTAGGAAATCAAACATGAATTCTATGTGAAGACATGCAATAGTTTCTCCATTGATTTAGGAAGTTATCCCTTGATTAAAGGAGATCAAGATGAGTTGTACTTTGAGTTGTAATTAGTTAGCTTAGTTATCTGAGTTAAGTCCAGTTAGATTAATTCAAATAGTTTGTTGAACTGATTGTGAGTTCAGTTAGTTAATGCATGCATGCATGTAACTGCTGCACTTCAAATAACTGAATATTCTCTTGTAAATAACTCATGCATGTCAGTTCAGTCAGAGACCTAGTTGAGATGAGATGATGGGACAATGTACTATCAAATGGAGGTTTTTTCTTATATAGGAAACTCATCCATGCAGAAGGAATTATCTCCTTCAGGACTGCACTGTTAGATCAGAGGTCAAAGAGTGTGTGAGAGGTAATTCACATAGGTGGTAGCTTCTGTATCCCAAGAGAAATTACGCAAAAAAATAGGAGGCTTGGAGGGTAGAGGAGAAGGTTGTGAGATCCTTTGACTGTCTATAAGAAGCAGTGAGGGATTGTACTAAGAGCTAGATAGCTTGTGAGCTAAAGCTTTGTGTAATCTCTGATATAGTTCCACTTGTATGATAATATAGAGATCAGGTTTTTTAGCTGAGGCTTTCCCCATAGTATTATTCTTTGTTATGTGTGATTGATTTCTCATTCTCAATTATATGTGTTCTAAATTGATCATGCTCAAATTGATTAAGCTTCCACAAGTTTGTTGTAGAAGTAGATCTTGTATTTTTCTTTAGTACATTGCATAATCTACTGATCTACAGTGGGAAATTCTACATGGTATTGGAGCAAAGGTGATCAAAGGAGAGAACAGTATACAAGAAGGGAGAAGTTCAAAGTTTGAGGTTCTTGAATATGGAAATCGAGTTCTTATCACATCTCAATTTCACTAATGGCATACAGCGGTTTAAGACTCAAGTATGCCCTTGATCGCAGCTCAAACTATATAGCTTGGAAGGATCGCATGGAAGCAACATTAGAGGACAACGGTCTAAAGGACTTCATTGATCAAGAAGTCCCCAAGCCAGTAGCAGCTAATGCTACAGAATTGGTGAAATGGAAGAAATGTGTGGCTAGAGCAAGGAGAATCCTCAAGCCTCCATGGGAAGGAGACACTATTTTTGATGTGGAAAACATTGAAATCTCTATATCAGAATAGCAGTGATCAGAGGAAGCTGGCGCTGAAAGACAAGCTTTGAAAAATCAAGAGTGGAAAGGGCGACACGATCTCTACATATTCGAATAAGCTCACCACTTGCAGGGATGAGCTTGGAAGTGTAGGGATCATGACAGTCGATGATGACATAGTGAGTATAGCTCTCCTTGGTCTTCCTAAGAGTTGGCATAGCTACCAAGACTCGGTAAATGGAAGAGAGAAACTTCCAGATTGGGAATGACTTTGGTCGGATTTGATGCAGGAGGAGATAAGAAGAAGCACCAAAGATGGTTCTTCATCCAAGGAGGATGAAGAAAATTGCGCCTTAGAGAGTAAGGCAAAGAAAGGGAAGGAGAATGTTTCTCATCCCAAATCGAGTTCTTCCTATGGTGGGAAGAAGTTTAACAAATCGAAATAGTGATGATTTCGTTGTCACGAGGTGGGCCATTTTGCTACAAATTATCCACTGAAGAAATCCAAGATGGGATCCAAGGAAGGATCTGAAGGTGAGGCATCGGCCTCATAGTACGAGTTGGATTTCACCCTCTTCACATGCATGATTTCATCCATGGTGGGATATGGTTGGTTCCTTGACAGTGGAGCCTCATTCCACATGATTGATGATAAGAGTTTGTTTATTACCTTGGAGGAGAAAGATCTCCAGATACTCATAGCAATTGGTAATGACGAAAAGTATAGTGTCTCAGGAGTTGGCACAGTTGTTTTTCAGAGGGAGCATGGAGCTCGCATTACCCTGACTAATGTAAAGTATGTATTGGGTCTGAAGAAGAATCTTGTGTCCATCACTATGCTGGAAGACAAAGGCTATGATGTATTCTTCATAAGGGAAAGGTTTTCCTTAGACACGTCACCATGAGACAGGTGAAGCAGATCAGTTCATGAGTTAAGAACCTGTATGATCTTGAGGTTCAAGATGCATGCAAAGCCTTGAGGAGTAAGGAAACTGTTGGAGACTTGGTGGTTGAGAGGGAGAGTACATTACCTCTCAACATGCAGCACCAGAAGAAGTCTCAGACAATTGTGGAGGAGCCACAATTGGTGAAGCAGCTTCAGGAAGTTGTGGAGCAGCCACAACTAGAGAAGCTGAGAGGAGACCGAGTGGAGGCATCCACTCATGTAGAGACCTCCAGTAGGGGGAAATTTCGAGCCAAGTGGGTAGAGGGATCACATGCATCCATACCTCCAGGTAGGAGGTGGGGTGATGTGGAGTGACAATCCCAAGAAGGCTGGAATAGGGGTAGGATCATTGAGTTACCCAACCTCTTTTATTAGACCTTGCTACGGGAGCTCTAACGAGGAGTAGTAGGATTAGGTAAGTGGGTAGAGATAGATGCGGATGGAGTGGTAGAGAGAGCTACAATTCATGAATCCCAAGATAGTGCAGAGCTAGTAGGCTGCAACAATGCGAGAGGCACAGGAGTGTTGCACCAGTGTAGGATGGTACAGAGAGGTGTGAAACGGTGCGAGATGCATGGAGTGTTGCAACATCTCATAGGTCACAGAGGGAGAACTTGTCAGCGGTAGAGGGAGTTTCAGCATCAAAGGGCATTTCTAGCCCAACGGGGAGGTAAGTTGGGAGATAAGTTACTTATTTCTCAGTAACTGAGTTGTAGTGTAGCAATGGCAGCACGATGCAACATGATGAGATGAGGTGCAGTGCAGATGCATGCTAGGAGATAGGAACAACAGTAGGAATCAGTGTGATTGATGCAGTCAGTGATCAAAGTGACAGAGGCTAGAGCAGTCAGATATTGAAGAGCACAGAGGTGTAGAGTTTTCATTCGAAAAAGGCAATAGCAGTCAGAGACTTTGATGACAAAGGCATCATTCTGATTCAGCTTGGATATTTTTTTGTTTCAGAGTTGCTAGAGCAACAACACTAGGGAGAAGTGTTGCATGTAGAACATTCCAAAGGTTCAGGATCGGGTTCAAGTTGAATGCCTTTCTTGTTGAGAGGGAGTGATTGAAATAGCACCAGGAAATGCTAAAAATAGAATTGTTATAAATAACATTTTAGGTACCAGTGTTGGACATAGCCACAAGGAATGAAAAAATGGAAATGCTAAAAATAACATTTCTATAACTAGTATTTCGGGATAGATTCCAATTTTAGTTAGTCCCTGAACTAAAATTGAGAAGTAAAATTCGAATTTGATCTTAGCAGTTGTTTGTAAAATAATTAATTAAGTCATCTTGAGTTCATTAGTTGTAGGAAATCAAACATGAAGTCTATGTGAAGACATGCAATAGTTTCTCCATTGATTGAGGAAGTTATCCCTTGATTAAAGGAGATCGCGATGAGTTATACTTTGAGTTGTAATGGGTTAGCTCAGTTATTTGAGTTAAGTCCAGTTAGATTAGTTCAAATATTTTGTTGAACTGATTGTGATTTCAGTTAGTTAATGCATGCCTGCATGTAACTGTTGCACTTCAGATAACTAAATATTCTCTCATAAATAACTCATGCATGTCAGTTCAGTCAGAGACCCAGTTGAGATCAGATGATGGGACAATGTACTATCAGTTGGATGATTTTTCCTATATAGGAAACTCATCCATGCAGAAGGAATTATCTCCTTCAGGACTGCACAGTTAGATCAGAGATCAGAGAGTGTGTGAGAGGTAATTCACACAGGTGGCAGCTTCTAGACCCCAAGAAAAATTGCGCAAGGAAATAGGAGGCTTGGAGGGTAGAGGAGAAGGTTGTGAGAGCCTTTGACTATCTATGAGAAACAGTGAGGGATTGTACTGAAAGCTGGATAGCTTGTGAGCTAAAGCTGTGTAATTTCTGATATGTTTCCACTTGTATGATAATATAGAGATCAAGGTTTTTAGCTGAGGCTTTCCCCATAATATTCTTCTGTGTTATGTGTGATTGATTTCTCATTATTAGTTATATGTGTCCTAAATTGATCATGCTCAAATTGATTAAGCTTCCACAAGTTTGTTGTAGAAGTAGATCTTGTATTTTGTTTCAGTATATTGCATAATCTGTTGATTTACAATGGGAAATTCGATAGCCCATTCAAGCTGAATCAATTCTATTGGCTCCTGGGGTATCTTAAAGATAACTTCTTTTACTGCTTGTGGCACATCATCAACAGCGTCCCACCAACGATCCTCAAACGTAAAGATTAACAAGAACCCTTCGCGCAAGATATCCCATTCACTCATCCCATGGCAGAGCTCCGTCTCTATATACCAGTTCATGGGTATAACATCTAAGGTATGACAGAACAGGTGCACCCACTTAGGTTGTGGCTCTTCCCCATAGACTTTTGTCCACTTGGCGAGGTGTGCGCGTGGATCATCCCATCCATCATACTTGTCTATTAGACGCATCTAAGGCTTCCCAAAATGCATGCGCATCATTCTCCTACATTCATGCCAGTCCTCAAAGCTTCCTTGGTGCGTACCCCACCACCTCGCAGGCGTAGCATAGCACCCATTTCAAAGCCTCGAAACATTGTTGTTCCGGTTGTTCCAACACTTCTCTTTCAAATCTATTCAGGAAAGCATCTACCTCACTTATCCCATCATAAGTAGGCAGATCCCTTACTTTCGTTGATACGCAACGCAACGATCTTGTAATCATATTGCAGTTCAGCATGGTTACCTCGTGTAACCGCTTCTACCATCGCTCTATCTTTTCATCTGAATTTAACGTACAGGAGCTTTTGCGCTCCCATGAGATTCATCCATCCATGGTTTGATTTACTCAGTCTTTCTCTCGCATGATTATCTTGTAGATGCAATCTAAGTTGTCATCGCTTTCATAGTCATGCACTGGCTCCATGTAGTGTGATCCTTCTGTAGGGTCCAAAGGTACAACTATGCGCAGAGACTTTTTCTCAAAAATCATCTTGCGCTTCTTCAGATTTATCACCCCGTTCATGTCAATGGCCCAATTTATTCCTAATAGCGCTAGGGAGGGATTGTTGTCATCAACAATCCTTATCACTTATAAGTCTGCTAGCGTGCTTGCTCCTTCAATATCCACGGTGATTCCCTGCAATCTCCCCATAGGTATTATCTTTTGGTGGTTTTCCATTTGCAGCTGGATAGGAGACCATTGTGGCATAGGCCTTCCATGCGCTCCCATGTCTGCTTCGGTAGAACGTTCGCGTCTGATCCTAAATCCAGAATCACTTGGTCCATCTGATATTCTCCAATCTGCGTGGTCAATCTCATTTCTCTTCCCTTCCTTGTCACATGCTTTCCAATCTTCGAGACTACGCGGGGTTCTCTTAGTGCAATCTCGGCGCATCTATTTATGAGTTCCTGTAATCCCTTTACAGCCTTGTTGTCGCGCAGTAGCTTCATGCATGTTTCTAGGAATATTGTGAGCATTGATGGGTCCATTTCTGGCTCTGGTCTGTCTTTGCTTCCTGAAGTGGAGGCATCAATGAAGCCCTTCCTAGCTTCCATGAAGGCTTCCTTAGCGCGCTCCAAATAAAACTCTGGTTCTTTTGTTGGAGCCTTGCGAACCCAAGTACTATCTTCAGGCTCCTTGCCTTTATCATCCCGTGTCGTAATTCCACTTCGGAGCATAATGTTCATGTTAGGGTCTTCCTCATGCAGCTCAAACCTCATCATTTGTGGGTTCTGAGTTGGGGGAGGTTGGAACACTCCTTTCTCATGCAGCCTTACTATCAATGTGGGACAATCCTCTGTCTCATGATAGAACAAGGTAGAATACAGACATGATGGATGCATTGGATTTGTGCAATCACAGGCATAATGTCCTGGCCCTCCGCGATTACAACATATCAGTTGTCTGCGACCTCTTCCAAGTCCTCCTCCACCTCCGCCTCATCCACGCCCTTGAAATCCGGTTCACACTACTCTTGCATTTTGGTCAAGGGGCCACATTTCGGCTTGAACTATGTAGGTGGGAGTCCTATCCATCATCAGCTCATAGCTTCTACAGGTGTGCTCATCGTGTCCCACTGATCTACAAAAATTACAGAACAACTACTGTGAATTCTACGTGTACTTCTGCAACAAATGGCAATTGTTGATAGCATGCTTTCCTCCTATTTGACAAATCGCGCACCACAACGCAGGTGTCGCACTAGGTCCTACTTGGGCCTTCGGTCTTAATGGCATCATTCCTCCTCCCGTGAGGTAATTCACGAACACTGGGCAGTGGTCCTTGTCATGAACCTGACCCTTACATTTAACACACCATACCTCATCGCGCACTTTCAGGCGAGCTGTCTTGTCTTGTTTCAGACTCTGTATCTCAAGGCACAAGTTTTTCAACTACATGTGAATCTGCTAAACTCCCAGGTTGGGATTCTGTATCGAGGTCTCATGCAGCCTCATCATGATTTCCAAGGCCTCTGCCTGAGTTGTTAACCTTTGTTGTGATAGCGCATTCCTCAAATGTATCATTAGTGATGCTGCAAACCATTCGTGGTGTTGTCCATCCATCAAAGTCATGTTAGTTTTGTGAATCATACACTTTAGTCTCTGATCTAATTCCCAGGGGGTCTCGCCTGGTAGCATCGTGATCTCCTTGAACCCAATGATCGATTGCGCCTCTGACTTCGGCCTGTAAAATTCTCTGTTCAATGCAGTTTGGATGTTTGTGATCCCCACATTTGGATTATCATTAGAATGCTTAATATACCAGGTTAGCGCGTGATCCTGTACAGCACTGACCAATGTTGCCTTCTTTATATTATTGTCTGTAATTCCCTGTGCTTCCCATACAACTTTTATCACGAACTAAAACTGGTCTGGATCTTCATTTCCTACTCCCTTGAACACCAGTAACTTTATCGCGCTTGCCATATTGACTCGCCGTGGTGGCAGAGGTGGTACATGCGAAGTTGTGGGTGAAGGCGGTGAAGATGGTGGTGGTGTGGATGGGGGTGGTATGCGCAGAATCCTCTGCCTTATCAAATTGATCGCACTTCTTGGTGAGACCTTCACGAGCTCTTCCTCGTCCCCTCATGGAGGTGAAATCAAGGGGCTAGTTTCTAGTTCTACACTACCTTCGTTTCTGTAAATTCTCCAACTTCGCGTAGCCCCAAACATCAATTATTCACATAATTCACTTTTCACACAGTAACATTTTAATCCAAGTGTTCAGAGACTTAACGTACTTACCTCACAATCCTTTGAGGAAGCGTTGCTCTGCCTCATTATAGCTTACTGAAGTATCTATCACGAACTCAGTAATGAATCCTCCTATAATTCGATTGAGCCAGTGATCAACAACGCACGCGATCTTATCCTCCGATGCTTCCAATCTACGCACCAACTCTAGGGTCCACACAATAAGATCATCGAGCTTGTACCTTCCTTTGCTATCTGCTAGCTTCGTGATCCACTCGTATAGCTCAGTAGGGAAACATCTGAAGAAAATTTCGTGGATCTATGTGTACAAGGCAGTCTAACCACTCTTCTTTTGATAGCCGCAGATTACTATTCTCCTATGCCAAGAACTCGTGAATTCTCCTGTCCAACCAATCTTCAATTCCTTTCTTAGTTGGATTCCAATGATACAACATCAGACATCTCTATGCAGATTCTGGTCCCGGCAACATAACCATTTGTTGGCTTGTTGGTGCCTGACCTAGGTTCAGAGTTAATTAGCCAAAAAAATCCCTGTACTACTGGACTTTTCGACAACAATCCGTGGAGCACGGACTAAGGTCTCACTTGAAGCAGTATGGGGGGATGCTGGAACCAGATTTCTGCACCCTTGAGATGTCTAAGGGGTTGATTTGGTCCAACTATGAATACCTTTGTGCAGGTTACTTTGCGCACTTCCCTGGCCTGTGAGGCCTTCGCGCCTTGATATATTCTCCTTCACACAACCCTAACCAGGGTTTGTGGGGCGTTCGCGCTGCTGGAGCAACGATCTGCACTACTTCCCTAAGTCACATCTGGTATCTTACTTATCTTCTTATAACAGTGAGTTATCTTCACATAAATAGATACGTTGTATTATATTCATTTACTCAGAACCTTTATATAAGTTCGCGCAGTAAATAAACAGTAAACTTGCAATTCATACCCAATAATATGTAAAACATGAAAAGATACACAGAAATATGGTAAAACTTCTCTTTATTAATGCTTCCAATGGTTACAAACTCGACCTGCCCTGCGCACTTAGCTGCAGGGGTTCGCGCACTCAGTTGCAGACTACTAGGCCTCTGCGCACTCAGCTGCAGAGCCTTCTCCTACGCTACAACCCAAAGACACAACTCTACACTTCGACTTACTACTTCATCAATTTCTTACCTCCTTCTATCCTTATATTATTATCTCTCTTTACACTTAAAGCCTCGCTCTATTTATACAATCCCATGGTCCGCGAGCCATGGGTAGATCTCTCAAACTGACATTACATTACAAGAATGAGGGAAAACAATCCTCTCACTCATTGACCATCTTCGCACTCCGCACCCATAAATACCAGAGTATTTACAATAGACTTAGTCAAAACTTGGGCTTTAAGCCCCAAAACTTGCCTTAGGGGGATCCCACGCCCAATAGAAGGTACAAAAACCAAGGCATATCTCTGCTTCAAAACCATCATATTAGTCATAGCACGCTCATGGAAATTAATGGAAACTATTGGGTAACAACATCCCATAATATCCCTACTCCTGAAGTGATTTACTAGTATATTGTTGCCCATTCCAACTCCTTTCACTGTTGTTGCTGCTAATTCTTGTAGTTATTTTCAACCACCCAAGCCAGGCATTTCCCTACTTTCCTGTACCAAGCACATAATTTTCATTAGACTCAAAATGAATTGAAATAAATTCAAATCATACCTCATTGGTAGCTTGTCAATAAGGTACACCTACAATTTTGTTTACTTCTTGTCACAACAAGTAAAACTATCTCTTTGATCAAATCATCATGTATAAACATATCACATCCGGTTAGCTCAAAAGGTAACCATCATAAATCAGAATCATAATTCACATGTAACCATCATAAATTAGATTCACAGATCACATGCATAATTAATACTGAAATAAAACACTAATACTTATCTTTCAATTGGTTCTTTGCTTCTACCTTTGTCCTTTATCCTTTCTGTACACACACCAGATTAGTTGCCACACCCAACAAGCACCCAATTCCTTTTCCTATTTTTAGTCACATACACATGTACATAATGTATTTCACACACATACACCAACACATAGCATACAACACCACACAATACATGCACCTACACCCATCATACAACACAACACATACACTTACACCCAATGTACAACACAACACATACACCTACACTTGGTGTACAACACAAGACATATACTTACACCTGGTGTACAACACAATACATATATGTACACAGAGTGCAACACAACAAATACACATGTCATGATACAATGACTACACAATAAACATAACACAGTACCACATATGCACAACAGAATGTGTACGACATGTACACAATACCACATGTACATAGCGCCATGTGCACAATGTGTACACAACACCATCTGCACAATGTGTACACAAAACCACAAGTACAATGCACCACCTGCACAACATGCACACAAAATTACATGTACACAACAACACCTACACAATGTGCACACCGCACCACATGTACACAACACCATGTGCACAATGTGTACACAACACCACATGCACACAAAATGTACAACATGTAGATAGCACCACATGTGCATAACACACAACACCACATGTAAAACATGTAGATAGCACCACATGTGCATAACACACAACACCACATGTACAACATGTACACAACACCGCATGTAAAACATGTACACATCACCATATATACACAACACCATATGTACAATGTGTACACTGCACCACATGTACACAAAACTACTTATACAACATGTACACAACACCATCTGTACACAACATTGGATATACAACACGCACACGACACCATATGTACATAACACCGCATGTATGCCACACCACAGGTACAACATGTAAAACATATGCACAACACTAGTACTGCACATCCAAATACCACACTATCTCTACCAAGCAACCTTGCTTCTAGTGTCTTATTTTTGCTTGTCCTAGCATGTCACAAATCACATTTATTTCATTCCATTGATGTATCCCTCAACACTATCAGTCCATAAAACATAAAAACAGGCATAGTGTAAGCACATAATATCAATTCATAACCACATGATACTGACCTCATAGATCTGTTAGGGCTACTCTTCCCACTTGATTCCTCATAAAACTAGGAACCATTTTCAGCCATTCACCTGCATAAGAACCCATTCCTCCACAAGAATGATCCCTGATGACCTTGTCAGATAATGACACAGATATATATATATATATGTGTGTGTGTGTGTGTGTGTGTGTGTGTGTGTGTGTGTGTGTGTGTGTGTGCGTGTGTGTGTTTGTGTGTGTGTGTGTGTGTGTATGTATGTATGTATGTATGTATGTATGTATATTAGCTCAAAACAATCATGATCCCTGACCACTCGGTCAGACAACGACATACATACATACATATATACATCTATAGACATCAACATAAATATAATCACAAAACAATTACCAAATATCATAAGGCCAAGGTTAAGGGAAATCCCTTTATTCATGCACAACATTGAGAACAACAGCTCCCAACATAGCTAAGGAATCTGATGCCTAAAATCCATTTACTTTGCCTTTCTTGTTACCTTCCTCATGATTGTCCTTCCACCATGCATTTACCTCAATGACCCAACCAATCCAACTAGTTTTCATATTCTTTCCTTCAACTACCCTTATACATGCACCAGGATCCATCTGAGTCTTACGTTACCTGTTGGGTTCCATTCAACTCTCTCCAAGCTCCATTAACTTTCCTCTTTCCCCAACCAATTCCCAAGACCCTTAAAACATAAAAGGGAGATAACAAGAAACAAACAAGAGGAAAACCATATAAAACCAATAACCATACAACACCACAAACAAAGTGGCCTGGACATACACCAAACATAAAATAAAAAAAAAAAAAATAAAAAACTACAAATCAAGTGAAAACAAATCAAAAAGCATCGAGATCACAAAACTAGAAACAAACACCATGACTCAACCCCATGGTTCTTAGTGCTTCCAAGGGAAAGCTCAACCTGAGCCTTCTTCAATATTTCATGGAAATCTCTTTTGTAATGCAATCTCTTGCATCATACTACCATAAACACGTAACTGTCAATGCATAAATAAATGTAACATTATATTGGTTACCTTACCTTATTGTACCCAACACATTGACCTATAACTGAACACATACATATATCATCTCTCAAGGAACTCTAATTCCTTGACAAATCCAACCATAAGTGGAAACAAACTATTATACCTATCAAACACATGTTCTTGAATATAACACATATCCACATAATGTCAGACAAAATAAAGGTTAAGAAGACTTCCTGTATTCATGAAAAGAACTCATTCATTTGGAATTGTGATTTCTAAATATAACTAAAGGAATTCTTTCCCAATTCCTTTATTTTACCATTTTCCTGGTGGTAATTGAGTCTTATTATATGACTCTTATTAACTAACATGATACATATATCAAGCATGTAACCACAACAAAAATAGAATGATAGGAATGTACATAACCATAATGCTTATAACAACCATTAACCAACATACCTGCATTCCCAACATACAAACTTGTATGACAATATCCTCTTACCCCGAGGTTTAGTGTTGCAACCTCACTCTGATTATTTGCATCTGCTGCTCCATCTCAGCCGACATATCAACATCATACATGATAACATAAACTATAATATTGACTATATATGTGACAGCCATAGCCACTACCACACATGCACATGACCAACATGCATGCATAACAATCACATAGATAAGTAACATGCATGCATGATAAACACATTCCGCCCATTCCAGTCCAAGTGTTGAACATCGAAGCTCTGAATCCGCCCTATAACCACCCCTCCCAGCTTTACATGCTTTAACCAATTTATCAGGGTAAACATGAGATGAAGAGTTACTGTGACATGAGCCGACCTCGTACGTCCAATTAAGGAAGTGGGGCCGACAAACTGACCACATACTAGCATCCCCATTGAAGCTACAGGTCACTAAGAGGCTGAAAAACCACCCCAAGTGGCTATACCCTGAGCTGGACCCATGTTTCTTTGCCCTGGTCCCACAACTACACCGACAACAAGGCATGCATGCAGTTATATGCCTCCAACCACATGCAAAACATTGCTTCCATGCAGTTATAGCCTAATTTCTCTAGTTCCATGTATGCAGTCTTGGGATCAGTGTCACCATTTTAGGCCTGCCTCTAGACCACTACCTTGTTAAAATAGCAACAAGAAATCGTAATTTAATTTGTCCTTGAATTAAATTAGGAATTAAATTGAAATTCTATTCTCATAGAAACTTGTAATAGTTAACTAAGTTAATTTGACCTAGTTGACTCAGTAAATTTGAGTTGGAAGTCTATCTAGAGTCAAATAGAGTGATTCCTAAATTTTGCAGGTCTAGGTTGAGTTATTTTGAGTTGTAGTGAATTAACAATCTAATTGAGTTAAAGTTAGTTAAACTAGTTAAATAAATTGGAGGAACTAGTAGGAGGTCTAGTAGTGGGGATCAGCTTCAGTGTTGCTTCAGTGCTCCACTAGTTAATTGAAGATTCACTCATAAATAACTCATGCATTTAAGTTCATAGGTGATCCGGATTTAAACAGGAACGCAACAAATTACAGAGATAACCATATACACAAAGATGCAGCGGAAATAATACTTCATTTCATTAATGGAAAATACTGAAATATGCTTACAAACAGAAATGGCAATAAACTAGCTAGGGCGATGGTAGCTTATCTCTGAGAAGAGATGTGATGGCTACATGCCTCTGAACTGTTCTGAACTGTATTAGAATGAGGCTCGAAGGCCTATTTATTGTTGAGAAACAATGGAAAACCCTTCACATCCCGAAACCTAACCCTAGAAGATGAAACGCCAAATTGTGGGCCCCGTTTGGGTAAATTGGTACATCAATTTCCCGGGGTCGTAACTTTGGCATACGATCTCTGTTTGACGCGTACGATAGCTCGTTAGAAAGATCTTCCTGAGTACTACCACTTTAGGAGGCAACATCGATCCATGGACCCATGTTGCCCCAGAATCCCAAAAAAACGTCGTTTAGGGCCTCAAAACGGCTCTGGAAGTTCAAGACCCGAAAAACTGCTAAAAATAGTAAACTGTGCTACAATTAAGGAAACTGAAAATGCTGAGAAAGACAATTGTGGGGGTCCAGGTGGACCTGGCAGGTGGCCACCAATATCCACCTGGATCATTCCTCCCCCCTTAGGAAGCAATGGTCCCCATTGCGTTGAGCTCCTCCATGAGATGAGGAAACTTCTGCTGAACTTGTTCCCTGGTGAGCCACTTGCCCTGCTGAAGGAGTTGGCCTGCTTTGACAACTCGATACAGTTGGATATGTTGTTGGCGCGTGTTCTTGATCTGTGTGTCCATGATCCGATCAGTTGCAGCTTGTTCCATGCAATCTGCATTTAATTCTGTGGGTTTGAGCTGTTTTGCAATGTCGGATGTGTCTAGCAATGGTGGAAAGTAGGGCCGAAGGCGGTCCACATTGAACACTGGGTGCAGGCCAAGGAATGGGGAAATGCTGAGCTCAAATGCATTGTCTCCCATAGCCTTAGTAATGGTGTAAGGACCATATCGGAGTGGTCTCAATTTCCGATAGGCTCCAGTAAGGCGTTCCTTTTGCAAATGCAACCAGACTTTGTCGCCCACCTGAAACTTGTGTGGCACCTGGTGTTGATCATGTCGCTGCTTGTACTTGGAATTTGATTTCTCAAGAATGTCATGGACCTGCTGGCGAATATGTTGGATGCGCTCAATGAAGCTGGTGGCCTTATCTGTTTCGGACTGGACATGAGCTGAATTCATGTGACTAGCTGCAAGTGGCATGGCCACATCAATGGGGCATAGTGGCTGGAATCCCAAACCCACCTGAAAAGGGCTATGGCCAGTGGAGCTGTGAAGAGCTCGGTTGTAGCTGTGCTGAACATAGGGGAGGCTCTCGTCCCATGTGCGTGGATGCTTTGAGTTATACATGCGCAGAATGTGCACAATCATCCTGTTGACAACCTCTGTCTGGCCATCAGTTTGAGGATGGAAGGCTGTGGACTTCGTGAGTTTGGTGTCCAGCATTGACCAGAGACTGGACCAAAATGTGCTGAGAAACCGACTGTCCCGATCTGAGATGATAGACTGTGGGATCCCAAAGTGCACCCACACTCGTTCAAAAAAGAGTTTAGCAGTGGCTTCTGCTATGATATTCTTCTTGCAGGCCATCATAATGGCCATCTTTGAGAACCTGTCGACGACCACAAAAACACAGTCATTTCCATGCTTAGTGGAAGGAAGGCCTGACATGTAATCCATGGAGATGGATTCCCAAGGTCGACTAGGGGTAGGCAACGGGGTATAGAGGCCTTGCTTCTTAATGGTCGGTTTGGCAATGGCACAGGCAGTACATGATCGGATGTACTTCCCCACATCCTGTCGAAGATTCGGCCAATAGAAATAGTTTTGCAGTACTGCCACTGTTTTCTCGACCCCGAAATGCCCAGCAGCCCGACTGTAGTGTGCTTCCCAAATCATCTTGGCACGCTCACTTGAAGGAACACAGAGGTGACCGAGGTGGCATAATAGGGCATCCTGGAGGTGAAAATCTGCAACCTGCCGACCCTCCAAGAGTGTCTGGTATGTGTGGCCGAATTCTGGGTCGCTTTTGTAGAGAAGTGGCCAATCAGAAGTCTCGTGCCCGCAAGAGTTGAGCATGGTGGTTAGCGCCATGATCGGTGGTCGACTGAGGCAATCTGCAACATTATTGGTGCTGCCCTTTTTATACTTGATATTCAAGTGAAACTGTTGCAGGTATGTAGACCACTTCTGATGGCGATCATTCTGCAATTTCCCTTGGGTCTGTATGAACTGCAGAGGTCGGTGGTCTGTGTGGATGACCGTTTCCTTCCCCAAAATGTAATGCTTCCATTGTCGGTAGGCCTGTACAATGGAATACATCTCTTTATCATAAGTGGGGTACTTCCGGACTGTGTCTGAAAGCGTTTCACTGTGATATGCCACTGGATGTCCATGTTGAGTAAGGACTGCCCCAATAGCATAGTCAGAGGCATCTGTCTCGACCTCAAATGGTTGTTGTAAATCTGGTAACGCGAGCACTGGTGCCATGCAGAGGCGATCCTTCAACTCCCTGAATGCCTTCTGTTGAGATTCAGACCAAAAGAATTTTGCTTTCGCCCCGCCCTTGGTGACTTGACTCAAGGGCCAAGAAATATGAGAAAATCCCAACACAAACCTGCGGTAGAAGTTGGCAAGACCTAGAAAGTTGCGGAGCTCTGTTAGAGTGGTTGGACAGGGCCAATCCCGAATGACTTGGACCTTGGCTGGATCGACATGCACCCCCTGTTCATCAATGATGTATCCCAGATACTGAACCTCGGTCATGCCAAAAGTGCATTTCTCCAAATTGGCACATAGCTTGTGTTGCCGCAGTGTTTGGAGAACCTGTCGGATGTGGTGGAGGTGCTCTTCCCAACTCTGGCTGAAGATCAGAATGTCATCCAAGTATACTACTACAAAGGAGTTGGTGAATGGCCGCAAGATGTCATCCATTAGCCTCATAAAGGTTGTAGGAGCATTCGTCAATCCAAAAGGCATGACCAACCATTCGAAGAGGCCCTCCTTGGATTTGAAGGCAGTCTTCCACACATCTGAGGGTTCAATTGGTACCTGGTGATATCCTGACTTCAGATCGATCTTGCTGAAATATTTTGCCCCTTTTAGTTGGTCTAGGAGGTCATTAATCTGCGGGATCGGGTACCTATTACGGACAGTGATCTTGTTCAGCGCCTGATAGTCAATACAGAGTCTCCACGTCCCATCCTTCTTCTGTACCAACACTATCGGGCTCCCACAGGGCGAAGAACTCGGACGGATGTGACCTTTCTGCAGGAGCTCCTGAATCTGCCTCTGGATTTCATTGTTCTCCAGAACGGAGCGCCGATAAATTGGTCCATTGGGTAGCGGCGCACCTGGGGTCAGATCGATGGAGTGCTTGACTTGACAGTGCAGAGGAACCCCTGCCGGGGAGGTGAAGATGTCTTCGTACTCCTCCACAATCTTGTCCATCTGTAGCTGCCGTGCAGAGGGACCCCGTTTGGAGGCCGCGGCCACTGTCTTCTTCTTCCCTTGAGGGCGTATCATCAGGAAAACAAATTTCCTGGTTTTGGAAATGATCTTACTGCATTGTTTTGCAGTAATCAAAGAGATGGCGGCAGGTGGTGCTACCTCTGGTATCCTGAACAACTTATTTCCCAATGTAATAATAACAGCACGGGGCCTTGATTCATACACAGCATGTCGCTTCCACAAGTATGGTTGTCCTAGTAATACATCACAAACTTCAAGGGGAGCAATGTCACACAATACCTCATCCGTGAAGGGCTTGATGTTGTATGGAAGGCGACACTGTTGGCTCACGCGAAGATCTCGCCCTTGGTGAAGCCACCCAATGGTGTATGGTTGTGGATGTGCTGTGGTCGGTAATCCCAACCGCTTCACGACCTCTGCCGAAATGAGGTTCTTTTGACTCCCACTATCAACAATGAACTGTATCGGGGAGCCCTTTACCCACATCTGGGAGTGGAAGAGACGCTCCTCCTCCTCTAGATCTTCGGGTTCATTTTTCTGGATCTTTGCGGTAGCAACAGTGGCGCTGGGATCCGCATCAATGATCTGCTTCCCTTTTTCATACCCCTTATCGGGTTCTGACTCAGAGTCGGAACATGCATCTGATTCTGAAACCTTTAGCTCAGCCACCAGTGACTGCTTGGCCCGAAACTCACTTGTGTTGTGAGTGGAGCTCTTATGGAACTCGCACCATTTTCCAGTGTCCTTTCTCGGCTTCGCGGCGTTGCTCTTTGCTTGCAGCTTCGGCTGGTTGTCTTGGGCTGTCCCGCCTTGGCTTTGTCCTTTGTTCTGTGGTTTAGGGGCACCTTTCCCCTGCTTTGGATTCACAGATCCAAAGTCTCGCTTCTTTTGTTTAAACTTCTGCTCGACCTTGACGGCATACCGGTATGCTGCGCCGAGCGAGGGGATGTTCAGGAACTGTATTTCTTCCTGGATGTACTTGTGCAGGTAGCCACGGTATTTGAGTATCAAATGTTGCTCCGAATCCTTGATACCCAACTTTGTGCGAAGGGTATGGAAAAGATTGGTGAACTCCGGCACGTCTTGGTCCCTTCCCTGCCGCAGCGTGGTCCACTTTATGTATTCATCCTCATAGCTTCCGACAGGGTAGTACTGCTCCTTGATGGCATCCCGGAACGAATCCCAGGTGGGTGCGGCTGAAAATAGTGAGCCAGTACTTTCATCCTTCTGCTCGCAGTAGGTTTCCCACCAGTCCTTGACGTGGGGGGCTGCTTTGAGAAGAGAAAAAACAATCTTTTCCCGACTCGAAAATTCATGAACAGAAAAATAACCCTCTAGCAGATTTAACCATTTATCTACGGCATCGGCGTCTATCTGACCCTCGAATATGGGGATTTCAAAATTAACTTGTACCTTAAAGGGTGTGGTGTTTCCAGAGGAGCTGCTGGAAGCCGATGCGCCGCTTCTGGGTAGCCGTTGAAGGATCTGCGCAAAGCTGTCCATCATCGCGTTCCGTTGTCGCTCGAGCGCTTCTTCGAGCAAGATTTTGATGGGATCTCCTGCCCCCTCGTCTTTCTTCTCGTCCGCCATGGGAGGCCGTCGGGATTTGCGAGGCTGGTCTTGCAAAGGTTCAACCAGTTCAAGCCCTAACTCCTTATATCCCGACCTTGTTGGGGACATGCAAAGAAAAACAGAGAAAAAGCAGACCGCTCTGATACAACTGATCCGGATTTAAACAGGAACGCAACAAATTACAGAGATAACCATATACACAAAGATGCAGCGGAAATAATACTTCATTTCATTAATGGAAAATACTGAAATATGCTTACAAACAGAAATGGCAATAAACTAGCTAGGGCGATGGTAGCTTATCTCTGAGAAGAGATGTGATGGCTACATGCCTCTGAACTGTTCTGAACTGTATTACAATTAGGCTCGAAGGCCTATTTATTGTTGAGAAACTATGGAAAACCCTTCACATCCCGAAACCTAACCCTAGAAGATGAAACGCCAAATTGTGGGCCCCGTTTGGGTAAATTGGTACATCAATTTCCCGGGGTCGTAACTTTGGCATACGATCTCCGTTTGACGCGTACGATAGCTCGTTAGAAAGATCTTCCCGAGTACTACCACTTTGTGACCCATGTTGCCCCAGAATCCCAAAAAAACGTCGTTTAGGGCCTCAAAACGGCTCCGGAAGTTCAGGACCCGAAAAACTGCTAAAAATAGTAAACTGTGCTACAATTAAGGAAACTGAAAATGCTGAGAAAGACAATGGTGGGGGTCCAGGTGGACCTGGTAGGTGGCCACCAATATCCACCTGGATCAATAGGAAGACCTAGCTGAGATTAGAATTCAGGGATAGTGTACTATGAGTTGTATAATTTTATGAGTTGTACAGATGGTGCATGCAATCAGTAGAATTCCTATGATGGATTGCACAGTTGCGGTGAGGGATTTTCCCAATTAAATATGGGCTAATTCCCTTATGGATTGCGCAAGGAAGTAGGGGTTGAAAGGCAACATATTTGGCTAAGTATTGGCATGAGCTAGTTTGTGAAGCAGATAGATAAACTGTACTTGTGTAGAGATTGTTTAGATTGAACAAGCATTTCATTTTCTTCTCAGATCTTTTGGTTAATTCAATATAGATAGTTGGGGTTTTCAGAAGTTGCTTTCTATTGAGACTCAAAATTATCTTCCATATTCATCCATATTTCCATCATTTCATAACCATTTAGCCCTCATTTCATAACTATCTAGCCTAAAACCCTACATCAAGTAACCATATTCATAATTATATGGGTTAGGATCCTTGTTTTCCAAAGTTATTTATTTTATGTATATAAAGTGAATTTATGATTAAGAACTAGGAAATTAACATTGTTTCATATATCTATATATGTGTTATGAGTTTTGTGACATGTGTAGGCTTATTTGGAGGTTCTAGAAGGGTCTTACTTGGCCTCCCAAGATCAAATTCGAATTTCAACTCAAGAGGTGGACCATATTCCAAGGAGAAAGATCATGGAGATCTTGATGTATCATAAGATTTATATATAGTATTTAGGGATGAGTTGAGACAAGTATGGATCTAGTAGATATTTAAGGGATCTACATTTATTGAGTATATATTCCTAATTCATGTATAAATAAGATGAGCATACTTCAAAGGAAGCCAACAGTTATCAGTTATTCACTAGCATCAAATTTATGATTGTTCATTCAACATGAATAATATTATTTTCATGCAATTATGAGTTATGAATGTTGCTTGATTCTTAAGGAGTGATAGTTGTTCATGTGCATTGATTGAGGAATGGACAGATCCCGATCAACCACAATTCGCATACATCTGGAACATAATTTAATTTCTATTATTTCCTTTCATGCAGGTGTGATT
Source organism: Pinus tabuliformis (assembly GCA_031772625.1). Classification (NCBI taxonomy): domain Eukaryota; kingdom Viridiplantae; phylum Streptophyta; class Pinopsida; order Pinales; family Pinaceae; genus Pinus; species Pinus tabuliformis. Next base: position 565,906,343 of record CM062817.1, read on the forward strand.
TACTTTCCACAAGTGTGTTTTATTATGTGAAGATTTAATTGTTTCTTGAATTCCATTTTATGATTTGATGCAATGGTAATGTTTTTGGAGTAGAACTATGAGGAAGGAAAACCAGGACATCCTAAGTTAGGAGCCTCTTCTCTTTATATCTACACATCACAAACCATTTCTCTATAGTTTCTCTTCTTGGGGATGGTACTGTCAGGAAGGACAACCAGGACCTCCTAAGTTAGGAGCCTCTTCTCTTGCTTGTTGCGTCTTGAATCTAACACTTTTTATTTTCTTTAAACTTAGAAGTTATTTGTAATATGCACTTCCTTTCTTTCTTTCCATCCTAAACAAACTTTCTACAACAATTTCATCTAAGGTCCCATATATTTTGGTTTGTTTCTATGTTTAAGAAACCCCCGGGTTGACATATTAAATTAACAAGGGATTTAACATAACATTAAACCACCCTACACTTTCCCCAGAAAAATATTGTGTTATGTGCGATTGAAATTCTTCCTTTTCTGCTTAGTGTTTTCATCGATCAAGTTTGGTTTCCGCTGATGAGTAGAGTAAATTCTTGCCTTTTTTTAAGAATATCACATAAGTTGTTGAATCTACAAGTAAAAATCTACATGGTATCGGAGCTGAAGACGTTATAGAAGAGGACAATTTGAGTTTGTTGTGTAGGTGAAATCGAATTTGCAGATTCATACTTTAGAGTCAACCTTATGTCATTCTATGGTTTAAGACTTGAATATGCCCTGGAGGGCAGCTTGAAGTACATAGCTTGGAAGGATAGGATGGAGGCAGTGTTGGAAGACAATGGGTTGAAGGAATTCATAGATCATGATATTCTGACGCCTCCAATGTTTGATGCTAAATATCTGGCCGAATGGAGAAACTGTGTGGCAAAAGTGAGAAGGATTATCCTAGAAGGAGTTCGAGATCTTATTATCTCGAATCTCCATGGTAAGGAAACTCCATTTGCAATGTGGAAGGCATTGACATACATGTTTCAAAAAAGTAGTGAACATAAGAAGTTGGCACTGAAGAACAAACTCAAAAAAGATCAAGATGGAGAAGGGTGACTTTATTCTGAAGTACTTGACCAAGTTCACCTAATGTTGGGATGAACTTGGAAGTGTTGGGATTACTATTTCTGAATACGATCTAGTGAGCGTAGCACTCCTTGGACTTCCCAAGAGCTAGAACAATTACCAAGACTCAGTTAATGGGAGGGAGAAGCTACCAGAGTGGGAGATATTGTGGTCTAACTTGGTACAAGAAGAGATTCAAAGGAACAACACAGACGGATCCTCATCAAAGCATGATGATGAGGATAATTTTGCCTTAGATTGTAAGGCAAATAAAGGGAAAGGGAATTCATTCCATTCCAAATTAGATTCTTGTCAGGGCGAAAAGAAGAAGGACATGTCAAAAATCAAGTGCTTTTACTATCACGAGCTGGGACATGTTAGAAAATTATATATTACAGAGCAATGGAACACATAAAATATTGTAGAAGTATAAACACAGAGAACGCATAAAACAAGAGAGACACAGATATACGTGGTTCACCCAGTTTGGGCTACGTCCACCGCGAACAGCGAGTCCTTCCTTTCTATTATCCAGCAAAATGAAGAGACACAACCTACAGAAAATCCGTTGTAATATCCTCTGTTTTCTCTCACAGTCTCACCTCTCAGTTTCTCGCTCACAGAATACACATCTATATATCAGCCTCCAATACAATGCCCTCATACAAAGAGAGGGGTTTCCTTCTAGGGAAAAAAACCCTAAACTAAACATAAGTTCTACCATCAGATCATTTGCCTAATGAACGGCCCAGATTGACTAGAAATTACTATACTTTTACAAGGAAATTTTACATTTGTTTTTAGCTTTGGGGGCGCTGCCCCCGAGCCCCCGGACCCCCCAGCTGGGGGGGATCGGCCCCCCTAGACCCCGCGGGGGGGACAAGTCCCCCCCGCGTGGAGGGGTGTACAAACTTCCTGGGGTATACATCTGGCTGAAACAAAGACCTCTGAACAATCATGCTCCACACACAACAATCTCCCACTTGGAGAATGATTGTAGAAACTCCACCGCTGCTTCATTTGCTAGACAATGACTCCTCTTTGGACCTGGTTGTTTCTCATCTTCATCGTCATCCTTGAAGACCAATTGAAACTGAGCATATTCTCAGTTTCTCCCTGGTTACAACTTTTGTTAGCATATCTGCAGGATTCTGGCTAGTGTGTATCTTTTCCAGCTTCAGCTGTCCATCTTCCAACACTGATCATATGAAATGGTACTTGAGCTGTATGTGTTTAGTCCTAGAATGAAATGCTGAGTTCTTTTCAAGATGAATGGCACTTTGGCTATCACTGTATAACGTGCCCATATCATGCTCCTTACCCAATTCACCCATAAACCTTTGTAACCAAATCATTTCTTTACTAGCCTCTGTAGCAGCAACATACTCTGCTTCTGTTGTTGAAAGTGCAACAACACTTTGGATTTTTGAAATCCAACTGACAGCTGTTCCACCAACAGTAAATACATATCCTGTAGTGCTCCTCCCGTTATCCCTGTCACCTGCCATATCTGCATCAACATATCCCTGTAGAGAAATGTTTGCACCACCAAAGCATAATGCTTGATTTGTGGTACCTTTCAAATATCTGAGAATCCCTTTCACTGCCATCCCCTTTCATGGATTGTTCATGTACCTGCTTACAACTCCCACTGCATGTGCAATATCAGACCTTGTGCAGACCATTGCATACATTAAGCTTCCAACTGCTGATGCATATGGAACTTTAGACATATAATCCATGTCTTCTTGGGTCTTTGGGCACATTTCCTTACTAAGTTTGAAATGGCTAGCAAAAGGTGTACTAACTGGTTTTGCATTGTGCATATTAAATCTTTTCAACACCTTTTGTATGTACTCATTCTAAGACAATGTTAATTTGCGATTTTTCCTGTCTCTAGTGATTCTCATACCAAGGATTTGTTTTGCAGCTCCCAAATCCTTCATTGCAAATGAATTTGCCAATTTTCTTTTGAGTACATTTATTTCCTGCATGTTAGATCCTGCAACAAGCATGTCATCCACATACAATAACAATATAATATAGCTACCATCATTTTGCTTTTTCAGATAAACACAATGATCAGAGTGACATCTAGTATAACCTTGTTCAGACATAAACTTGTCAAATTTTAGATACCACTGCCTTGGAGCCTGTTTTAAGCCATACAAGCTCTTCTTCAACCTGCACACTAGTTTCTCCTTCCCTTTCACCTCATATCCTTGTGGCTGCTGCATATATATCTCTTCCTCCAAATCCCCATGGAGAAAGGTTGTCTTTACATCTAACTGCTCAAGATGCAAATCTTCAGCTGCTACAAGACTTAAAATAGTTCTAATTGAAGTCATTTTAACAACAGGAGAAAATATTTCATCAAAATAAATACCTTTCTTCTGTGCAAACCCCTTCACCACAAGTCTAGCTTTCTACCTCTGTTTTCCTCCATCTTCTTCCTTCAGCCTATAAAGCCATTTATTCTTCAATGTAGTTTTTCCTGTAGGCAACCTGACTAAATCCCAAGTCTGGTTATGCATTAAGGAGTCCATCTCTTCTTCCATGGCTACCTCCCACTTCTTCCTGCTTTCAACTTGCATTGCTTCTTCATAACATTCGAGTTCACCAGAATCAGTCAACAATAAATAATATAATGAAGGAGAGTATCGTTCAGGGGGTCTACTTATCCTGGTAGATCTTCTAACACCACTTTCAGGTGTTTGGGGTGCCTGTTGCTGTTGTGGTGGTTGTTGTTGTTGATTATTATTATTTTCAGGCACCTTTACCTTTTCAGTGATTTCATCAAGAACTGCGTATTCCTTGTTTTCTTTTTCCTGTTTCTTTTCCTGCAACTGATTCTTATACAAGACCTTTTCATTGAATATTAAATCTCTGCTCCTAATGATTTTGTGATTTTCGTAATCATATAAGCGATAACCAAAATAATTAACACCATATCCAATAAAGGTACATTTCTTTGACTTTGCCTCAAGATTTGTTCTATTTTCTTTATCAATATGGATAAAAGCCTCACAACCAAAAGGCTTTAAAAAGGATTAGTTTACCTTTTTACTTGTCCATGCTTCCTCCGGAACACCACCATCCAAGGAACTTGAAGGCCCTCTGTTTATTAGATAAACAGCAGTATCTACAACATCTGCCCAAAATTGTAAAGGTAATCCTGCATGCAATCTCGTGCACCTTGCACGCTCCATGATTGTTCTATTCATCCTTTGTGATACACCATTTTCTTGTGGTGTTCTTGGAACTGTCTTCTCTCTGCGAATTCCATGTTTTGAACAGTACCTATCAAACTCTTTGCTGCAATATTCACCTCCATTGTCTGATCTAAGACACTTCAATTTCTTTCCTGTCTCAATCTCAACCAAAGCTTTCCATTTCTTGAAAGTATCAAATACATCAGATTTATTCTTAATACAATAAATCCAAGTTTTTCTAGTTGCATCATAAATAAAAGTAACATAATAACGAGAGCCACCAAGAGATGATACCTGAGTAGGTCCCCATACATCTGTATGCACAAGCTCTAATTTTTCGCTCTTCTTTTCTTTCCCAACTCTGAGAAATCTGACTCTCTTCTGTTTTCCATAAATGCAATTCTCACAGAAATCCAAATCAACATTCTTCAAACCCGGCAACAAATTCCTTGAGTGAAGAATCTTCATCCCCTTTTCACTCATGTGTCTGAGCCTATGATGCCATAATGCTACATCTACTCCTTTGGAAGTTAAAGAATTAACAGAGTTAGAAATACCATTGCATAAATACAATGTACCAACCTTTTCGCCTTTTGCTATTACCAGGGCTCCTTTGGTGACCTTCCAAGCTTTATCTGTGAAAGTTGTCACACAACCTTCACCGCCTAGCTGCCCTGTTGAAATCAGATTTTTCTTTAGATCTGGAACATGCCTTACCTCCTTTAGTAGCCATTGGTTTCCATTCTGTTGTTTTACAAGAACCTTACCCATTCCAATAATTTTATAGGGTTTATCATCACCCAAACGAACTTGTCCAAAATCTCCTTAAAAATAGTCATGAAAGTATTTCTTATCAGGTGTGGCATGGAATGAGGCCCCTGAATCTACCACCCAGGAATCAGTAATATTTTCGAAAGAAAGAATCAAAGCATCTTGTAACACCTCACCTGTCACATTTTCTTCGTGATTGTTTTCTTGCTGTGCATCTCCTTCTTTTCCCTTCTGAGATCTACAGTCTTTCTTTAGGTGTCCTTTCTTTCCATATTTCCAGCACACTATCCCTGATTTGGACTTGTATCTGCCTTTCCTTGATTTACTACGATATCCCGAGCTCTTTCCTCTTTCCATTTTTCTTCCCCTAGACTCTGCACTCAAAGCATTACCCGATGTCTCACCGGAGCTTTTCCGTCGCATTTCCTCGCTAAGGATAGCACCGACAACATCATCAAACTTTAAAGTACTAGATCCAGACACAAAGTTACTAATGGCCATTACTAAACCATTCCAACTTTCTGGTAATGAGCACAAGAATAATAGAGCTCTAACTTCATCATCAAAGTTTACCCCTACAGAACATAACTGACTTGTAACAGTATTAAAATCATTTAAATGGTCTGCAACAGATCCACCTTCTGACATCTTCATATTAAATAACCGTTTCATGAGAAATACCTTGTTTGAGGCCGAGGGTTTTTCATATAGTTTCGACAACGCCTCAATCAAACCCTCTGAGTTTTTTTCCTTCGAAATGTTGAAGGCGACTGATGCAGCGAGGCACAACCGTATTGTTCTGAGTGCCTTTCTATCGAGAAGGTTCCATTCTTCATCTGTCATACCCATCGGCATCTTTGTTTTTCCTCCCAATGGTAGGTACAGATCTTTCTGATACAGATAATCTTCCATCTGTATCTTCCACAACGAGAATTTTGGCCGTTAAATTTCTCGACCCTAAACTTACCATCTTCCGCCATTGCTCCCACTCGAACCAGGAACCCTTCTTTCCTGCAAGTTTATCAGCCAAATATACCTTTGGCTCTGATACGAGTTGTTAGAAAATTATATATTACGGAGCATTGGAACACATAAAATATTGCAGAAATATAAACATAGAGAACGCATAAAACAAGAGAGACACAGATATACGTGGTTCACCCAGTTTGGGCTACGTCCACCCCGAACAGCCAGTCCTTCCTTTCTATTATCCAGCAAAATGAAGAGACACAACCTACAACAAATCCGCTGTAATATCCTCTGTTTTCTCTCACAGTCTCACCTCTCAGTTTCTTGCTCATAGAATACACATCTATATATCAGCCTCCAATACAATGCCCTCATATAAAGAGAGGGGTTGCCTTCTAGGGCAAAAAACCCTAAACTAAACAGAAGTTCTACCGTCAGATCATCTGCCTAATGAACGGCCCAGATTGACTAGAAATTACTATACTTTTACAAGGCAATTTTACATTTGTTTTTAGCTTTGGGGGCGCTGCCCCCGAGCCCCCGGACCCCCCAGCCGGGGGGGATCGGCCCCCTCGGACCCCATGGGGGGGACAAGTCCCCCCCCGCATGGAGGGGTGTACAAACTTCCTGGGGTATACATCCGACTCAAACAAAGACCTCTGAACAATCATGCTCCACACACAACAGGACACTTTGCCACAATGTGTCCACACAAAAAGGGTGATAAGAAGCCCTCAAGAGGAGTAGCAAGTGAAGATATTGCTTCACATTTTGAACTTGATTTTACCCTCGTCACTTGTACGGTGTCATCAATGATGGATAGTGTGTGGTACTTGGACAATGGAGCTTCATTCCATATGACCAATAACAAAGAGCTCTTTAGTAACTTGGAGGAGAAGGATCTCCAGATGCATATCAAGATGGGTGATGTTGGGAGGTATAACACAACTAGGATCGGTACAGTTACCTTTTAGAGGGAGCTTGGTTCTCCCTTCACTTTGTGAGATGTTATGTATGTTTTGGGTTTGAATAAAAACTTGTTTTTTATTGCCATGTTGGAGGATAGAGGCTATGGTATGATATTTAGCAAGGGAAAGGCATTCCTTCGTCACATAGCCATAGCATAGGTGAAGAGGGTAGGGGATCGAGTGAAGAACCTCTACAAATTGGAGGTAGAATATTGCACTACTTTGACCACTAAAGCAAAGAAGGTACAGAGTTGAGACATCGGTGAGTTGTGGCTCAGGGGATTGGATCACTTTCATCATGGAACTTTGAAGATATTGTGGAAAATTTCTACATGGCTTCCCAAGGGTACACTAGAGCAGAGAGACACATGAAAAGGGTGTACAATGGGGAAGTACACCAAAGCTTCCTTTCATGAAAAAGATAATTGAGCACAGGCGATCCTTTATCGAGTTCACTCATATGTGTTTGGACCATTCTCGACAACATCCACGTCCAAGCACATGTATTATGTTATATTTGTTGATGATTTTTCTCGTAAGTGTTAGATTTTCTTCATGCAGAAGAAAGATTAGATGTTTGCAAAGTTTTATGAATTTAGAGAAATTATCGAGAAAGATACTAGTAGGAAAGTTAAATCTCTCAGAAGTGATAATGATGGAGAGTATGTGTCGAATGAGTTCAAAAGCTTATATGCATTAGAAGGCATTCGACGAGAGTTGATAACACCTCATAAACCATAGAAGAATGGGTTGGTTGAAAGGAATAACATGATTATTGTGGGAGCAGCACGTGCAATTTTGCATGATCAAGGCCTACCATTACACTTGTGGGCTAAAGCATGAATCACAACTATTTATTTGCAAAACATAAGCCCTCATCAAATTCTCTAGATGAGTACACTATAAGAGGATTTTTCAAGGAAGAAACTAGATGTAGCACACTTCAGGATATTTGGTTCATCGATCTACTTAAAAGTTACCAAAGATGCATGGAAAAAGCTAGAGCCAACAACAGAGTTGGGAATATTTTTGGGGTACACTAATACACCTCACAACTATCAGGTGTACCTACCAACCAACAGGATGACAGTGGTTTACAGAGATGTAAAATTCGATGAAGAGAAGGGCCTGAAATGTTCCCTTGAGAGGGAGCTTCAACCACCTGTGGATGAGGAGATTTTAGCTCCAAAGGAGGAACCTCAGGATGATGTGGAGTAACCACGTGAAGAGGAGCTGGGAGTGGAAACACCCACTCATGCAAAGTCTTCCAGAGATGGGAGAAAGTGCACTAGAGAAGCTGACATGTTATTGCATGATGCTAGAGAGAATGTGGAGCACCCACATCACATCGTTGGCAGAGGAGTTCACCAGAGAGGTGCACTAGCTACATGGATCTGATGAGCGGGAGTGAAGAGATTGAGCCATCCTATTTTGAGGAAGTAGTACAAAAACCAGTTTGGGTTGATTCCATGGTTGAGGAGTATGACTCCATTATCAGGAACAATGTTTGGGAAGTGGTCCCAAGACCGGAAGACAAGTCAGTGGTGAGTTCCAGATGGCTTTACAAGGTAAAGCAAGCAACTGATGGTAGTGTGGAGAAACACAAGGCCAGGTTTGTGGCTAGAGGGTTCTCTCAGGTGGAGGGGATTGATTACGATGAGACATTTTCTCCTATAGCAAGGTACTCATCAATCAGATCCATTCTAGCACTGTCAGCGTAGATGGGATGGAAGATACATTAGATGGATGTAAATACAACATTCCTCAACGACATGATTGAGGAAGAGGTGTATATTGAGCATCCTGAAGGATTTGAGACCTTCAACAGAGAGTCGCATGGACTGAAACAAGCACCCCATGCTTGGTACACTAGGATCAATAGCTATTTCACTAGGTTGGGCTTCACCAAATGTGAAGCATATGCAAACCTTTACCATATTGTGGTTGAAGGTAAATTGTTGATTATTGTTTTAAATGTCAACAATTTGATTCTAACAGGTGATGATAAGCTAATCAAGTATTGCAAAGAGGATCTTTCAAGAGAGTTAGAAATGAAGGACTTGGGGCTCATGCACTACTTTCTTGGGATGGAAGTATGGCAAGGAGATGAGGAAATATTTCTCTCTCAAGGAAAGTATTCCAACGAGATACTGAAGAATTTCCACATGGATAGTAGTATACCCGTGGAGAATCCTCTAGCTAGTAACTAGAGGAAGGAGGATGCTACTTCCGGTGAAGTAGTGGAGGCTACTATTTATAGGTAGCTTGTGCTTTCACTCATGTATTTGGTGAACACATGATTGGACATGTGTTATACAATTAACCATCTTAGTCAAGCTATGGTTAAGCTGACCAAACTGTATTGGATGGCAGTCAAACAAGTGTTGAGATACCTCAGAGGCACCACTAAGTTTGGTCTTTGGTACATAAAGAGAAAGGGAGTGAAGCTTCAAGGCTTCAGTGATGCATATTGGGAAGGGAGTCCATCTATCAGGAAGAACACATTAGGTGGGATCTTCAGTATTGGGTCAGAAATTATTTCTTGGTACAACATGAAACATAGATCAGTTGCACTTAGTTCAACAAAAGCATAGTAGATGGCTGCTAGTCAAGGAGCGTGTGAGGCTATTTCTTGTTGGTTTGTTTGTTCAGTAGATGGATCCAACAATGATTTACTGTGACAATCAGAGTTGTATCATACTCTTTGAGAATCCAGTTTTTCATGATCGGTCCAAACATATTGATATCTGGTATCAACATCTTCGAGATTATGTGCAGAGGAGAATCATGTTGTTGGAGTACACTGCCACGGAGGAACAAGATGTAGATATTTTGACAAAGGCATTGTCATGATGAAAATTTGAGTTTCACACAGGCAGGATCGGGGTAGCAGATAATCCATTTCTTGTTGAGATGGAGTGTTAAAAATAGCAACAAGAAATCCTAATTTAATTTGTCCTTAAATTAAATTAGGAATTAAATCGAAATTATATTCTCATAGAAACTTGTAATAATTAACGAAGTTAATTTGACTTAGTTGGCTCAGTAAATTCGAGTTGGAAGTCTATCTAGAGTCATGTAGAGTGCTTCCTAAATTTCAGGGGCCTAGGTTGAGTTCTTTTAAGTTGTAATTAATTAACTCATTATAACTGATTTAATGTCAGTTAAACTAGTTCAATCAGTTGGAGGAACTAGTAGGAGGTCTAGTAGGGGGTATCAGCTTCAGTGCAACTTCAATGCTCCACTAGTTAATTGAAGATTCACTCATAAATAAATCATGCATGCCAGTTCAGAGGAAGACCCAATTGTGATTAGAGTTCAGGGACAATGTACTATCAATTGTATAATTTTCCAAGTTGTATAGATGGTGCATGCAATCAGTATAAGGTCTATGATGGATTGTGCAATTGTGGTGAGGGATTTTCCCAATTAAATATGGGCTAATTCCCTTAGGGATTGAACAAGGAAGTAGGGGATTGGCAGGCAATAGATTTTGGCTAAGTATTGACATGAGCTGGTTTATGAAGCAGAGAGAATGATTGTACTTGTGTAGAGATTGTTCAGGTTTAACACATTGTATTTTTTTCTCATATATTGTCATTAATTCAATATAGATAGTTGGGGTTTTGATCAGTTTCTTTCCCTAGAAAAATATTGTGTTATGTGCAATTGGAATTCTTCCTTTTCTTCTTAGTGTTTTCATCAATCAAGTTTGGTTTCTGTTGATGAGTAGAGTAGATTCTTGTCTTTTCTTTTAGCATATCACATAAGTTTTTGAATCTACAAGTAAAAATATACATACCCAGCATTGCTTGAGACTTTCCATAATCATATTTAACATGGAAACAAGGCTAAACATTCAATCTCAAATCAAGAACTTGACCTAGGTTTCCTAGAACATAACAAACATTTCGTCAAACACATGGCAAACATGTAAACTACAGGTCATGAATGCATATATGATCATAAAAGTCTGAGATTCATCGGAGAATCACCGAGAAGGCCTTGCGCCGTCTCCACATAGCTCCAATAACACTTATTATTCCGTACATTCATCAATTGATAAATAGCTAAACAATTCATGACAAGATCCATAAAAGATACACATCATATGAAAAACATATAACCAACATATAAATCATGGAAACCCAGCCATAATATCACCAACACATTTCCAATAAATATACATGAACCACAATAGAAGAATAACTCTTATTAACATATGAAGATACCAAGCAAGTTAGGGACCTCCACATACCACCTGACCATAGATTGAGCTGAACCAAATCTCTCTTTCAGCCAATCACCACCGCGTCATATTCCAAGCATGAATGTGGGATCTCATGGAATAACCCAAGACAAACCAAATCAGGGCTTCTAGATTCCAAACCACCTCAACCCTCAACTAGTGATTCCACCTCATGGTCGGACATCACTAACACCAACCAGATTGGTCTCTACCTAAGTTGTCTATGTCTCCAGGAAATAGTAACTCAACCGACAAGCTTCCATGGTTCTAAAGAATTTTTTTAACTTGGCTCCAGGGACTAGTAACTCAACCCACCAAGGGCTCCAGAGTATTTTTCCCGACCTAGGCTCTAGGACTAGTAACTAAACCCAAGTTGTTCTAGAGATTCAAGAGATTTTGTTCAAACCCACAACCATAAGAAATCTTGAGCACCAACCAGAAAACAATCAAGTGGAAAAATCCACAACACCATGGTTATTCAAGAAATGGAAAGGCAAGGCTAAAACCACTATCAATCCAGGCCAATCTCCATGCCAGCAACAACACATAACCATATAATCACATGAATATACCATGCATCAATAAAAACACACATGCAGCCTATTACTTGCAAAGTAATCCAACTGTAGTAGTTGATCCAACAATCCCCTTGTTCTTTTCTACTTTTCCTTGCCTTCTTTCTCTAAATCCAATGCATGCTAAAGTTCTCCAAGCATGATCCAAGAATGCTCCGAGTGTGAAATAGTATGAGAGAATGAGAGACTAGAAGAGAGATCCAAAGCTATACTGACCAAATACTAACCAAAAAAAGCTATGAACTGATCCTCAAAAGCCTTTTTATCATTGAGGTCTCTATTTTCTTCATTTTCCTTCATTTTTCCTTCAATTTTCCTCCCATGCAAATATGTGTCTCTTCATCTTCCTTTTCTCCTATTTTCCTTTATTTTCATAAATAAATGCCAATTAATTCCACTTTGCCTTTGTAAATGCCTTTTCCAATTTCCTTAGCAATAATAAACCAAAAGTGACACTCACTATGATGTTTTTCCCACCATTCAGCTTGGAATATGTGTCCCATGACCTTGGTCTTATTTTTTTTTACATGGAAAATTAACCAGGGGCTATTACATAGTTGAAATAAGAAGAAAATAAAATTTGGGATGAGTTCATGAAGAACTTGGAAAAATCATATCAACATGAAGATTTGATGACAATGACATCAAGGGAGGCTAGAAATACTTATGTTTTAAAAACTGATAATTTGTATACAAGTGTTATACATATCAAAGGGGAAGGAAAATCAATGATAGAGAAATAACATAATCTAAATTCTAGTACAAGAAAGAGAGATAGAATTATCTTATGGGGGAAATTAAGATGGAAGTCATACACAATGGACAAATACAACTACACAAGAATAGTTATGAGAACTTATTGTTGCAATGAACAAGAAAAGGTACAAAAATAGCCAGACAAAGGATTATAAACATGAAGAGTAGTAATCATATACAATTCTAGTGGAATTTGATGAGGGATTTGAATTGCTAGAAATATCGATGAGAGAATCTGAGAACGAAATTTTATTTCATTAAAACCCAAGATGAATAAAGCAACAAATCTCATCGGTAAACTGTAGAAGATGGAACAGATGATAAAAAGGAATGTAATGTACATGGAGGGATAATAGGCTACATGGTTGTAAATATCATTGAATATAAGGAAGCAATCATTTTCATGATTGATTGCAATTTCTACGAATTTAATATTTTTGTAGATGCAGGTAAAAGTGAGAATTTAAAGGATGAAAATCCATCTTTCATAAAGAAACCGTGGAGAAGGAAGAAAAGTGCCTTAAAAATTTTTGGAAATATTTCTAGCAATGAAGAATGGAAGATGAATAATGAAAGGGAAATGAAGACCATAAAATTTTCAAGTTTGAACCAAAGTTACAATGGACCAATATCAGCTACATGGATCAACAAAAGAGTCTATTGGACATAGAGATTGAGGAGTTATGTATTCTGATGAAGAAATCGCTTAAGAAGAGGCATACTAATACAAATAAGAAAGTTAGCAATAGAAATTAGTTGAATGAAAGAAAGTACATCATTAGGGCTAGTGGAGCATTACAAAATAAAGTATGGAAACCTAGAAGATTGAGGGCAACATCAACACATCAACAACACATGGGGAAGTTCTACATCAAAATATAGGAGGCTAAATATGATCATGACAATGAGGAAATCGGAAAACAACATAATAAAGTACATGATCTAGGAGGAGAATAAATTGCAGTATGTCCACCTGCAATTGAAAAATATCAGAATACAAAGGTGAAAGGTACAACTAGCAGAAGCAAACTCATGAATAGGAATCCATGATTTTTTTTTGTACTTGGGGAGTATGATGCAAGACCATTCTACACAACAACAAGACATGGGAGGCCTTTCCATCTTTGCTAAAGGGAGTGGGTTCCCTTAATTTAATTTGAGTCAAATTTATGTAATTAAAAGATAGAAATTAGTTTTATTGAACAGGGAATTATTATAGAAATTTAGTTGAGAAATGAGGAGAGGATTTCCTCATCGAAATGTACAAATTGTTTAAGGAAAAGATTGTTTATAAGTTGGAGAAAATAATTTAGATAATCTCCACATAATTAAGTCATAGGAAAAATCAAGGGTTGTTAAGATATATTAGGAGGGCTTTTAGGATATAAAGAGACTTTAAGGAACTTAAACCAAATTTGGTATATGAGCCATGTTGGAGTGTGTGAGAGAGGAGTGGTTAGGGCCATAAATGCAAATATTGTGAATTTGGCCCATTTGTACATAAATTTTATGTTACTGAAGATTATGGATTTTGTGTGTGTTCGATCTTTGTGTTAATGGAAATTGTATGAATTGTGTGTGAAATTGTTCCATTTGTGTGAGAGTTTTAAATATGATATGCGTGTTTTGTGGAGGACAAAGAATGCAGGTTGAAATATACTATCTCATTAGGAAAGAGACAATGTCTTTCGGCATCAAAAGGCTAATTTTAGCCATTGTAATAAAGTATGTAATTTCCCCTTAAGGTTATTTCTAAACTAAGGTTATTTTATTTTAGAGGTTTAAAAATACATCAATTTTATCCTTTCTCAATAAAACAACCTCTTAAAATCGAGCTCATATCCACAAGTCTAAATGGCTCTCATCTATTGAAAAATACAACTGAGGTGTATTATACATATATCAGATTTTGTAATAACTAGAGTTACCTCTAGCAAGTATTTTCCTTCCTTTCAACTTCCAAATTATTCGCATAAAATTTGAATATGTTCCACGAAAATATACAATATATCTTAATTTTTATTGAAATTTAATGTTAAAGTTACTTCTGACAAGTATTTTCCTTCCTTTCAACTTCCAAATTATTGGCATCAAATTTGAATATGTTGCATGAAGATATACAATATATTCGAATTCAAGCTTCTGTGATCCATAAGTTGTTAATTTATGAAGATTTTTGGAAAAAATAACATTGCCAATATTTGTTCGATGTGTTTCGAACTAGCCAGTGTGGTTCATCTTTAGGACAAGATGAAGAGACAGATCTCATAAGAAGGTTAAATAGGAAGATAGGTCATACTATCGGCTAGAGGAAAAAGACTAAATTGACTAGGGAAAGAAAATTATATTGTTTATTAATTTATCTATTTAATTATTTATATATTATTATAATTTAACCAAACAGTTATATTTGACTAAGGTAGGGAATTATTTAATTCGTTTAAATAGTTAATAATGATTTATTTAATTTATTTATTAATTTATTTATTCATTCCCTTATTTAGTTACTTATTATTCTTATTTAACTATTTATTTGGTATCTGATTTGGAAAAAATAATAAGGATTAAAAATTGTTAAAAAAATAAAAATAAAAAATAAAAAATATATATATAATGATAAGGAATAAATAAATAATAATACTAATAGAAATTAAATGGTGAAGGTAAAAAATAAATAAATAAATATAAATAAATAAATAGATAGATAAATAAATATTAAGAGTGAACATATATATATATATATATAGATAGATAGATAGATATAGGTTCACTCTTAATATATATATATATATATATATATATATATATATATATATATATCAAGGGAATAAAAATAAAAATAAAAATACAAGGTGTTCTTCTTAATAATAAATTAAATAAAATAAAATAATAGGAATAGTAATAAATGATAATAGTAATAGCGATAAATAAACAGAGAGGCTAATCCTCTCTAATTAATAAAAGGAAGAGTAAAAAAGGGGACTAGAACATAAAAATGAAAAAGCCCAGACAAAGAGGAGAAAAACTAGGAGAAGAGGGCGGGAATCCAACAGCTACTAATTTTTCAGCCGTCATCCCTATTAATATTATTAGAAGACTTCTCAATTTCAATGGCTTCCCTAAACTTACAATGATGAAAATGAGAGATCTTTGCGATGACCTTAGCCTCCTTAATCCATATATGATGCTTGATTTTCGTTGCATGTTCCACCAAAGTAGAAAATTTGGTCCTCCCATGCTTGATATCAGCAGCGTGTTCCTTAATGCTTTAATTAATAAATCGACCTGTTTCGCCAATGTATGAGGTCCCACATGAACATGAGATAACATAAACACCTTTCAAATCCATAGGATTCAGTTGGTCTTTAACAGACCTTGGGGAGCTCTTAATGGTGTTAAGGGGTCTAAAGGTTGAGGGAGCATTATGCTTCTTTAGGATTCTTGTAATCTTGTCAGTCATCCCTTGGATGAAGGGGAGGTGAAATCCTACACGATGATCAGTAGTGTCAGTCTTAACCTTAGGACTCTTACTACTTTGAGGAAAGCTTTAACACCCTGCTACCTACTATAACCATTCTGGAAAGCTTTAACACCTTCTCTTTTTATTTTTATTCCCTTGTTAAAATATTTATTTATTTTGGTTCACTCTTAATATTTGTATATCTATTTATTTTTATTTATTTATTTATTTCTTGTACCTTAACCATTTAATTTCTACCAGTATTATTATATATTTATTCATTATTATTTTTTTCCCTTGGAAAAAGTCATAATTTCTATTAATGATGAGAAATTACATTCTGTAGATGCCATAGCATATGCATATTGAGGCTGGTTGCCTCCCAAAAAAAAACAGTTTGTTGTATCAGCAACAAGCATAAAAGTTTTGCAGCAATCTCCGCACAGGGAGGTCATGAAAGTCTCAGAACTACTGTAACCGACAAGGTAAGTAGCTGTACCAAAATATCCTGTATTCTCCATGTAGGGAGAGCATGAAGGTCTCAAAAAAATAAAGTCACTGAAACAGTCCTTGTTGTATGACTGTCAAAATTTTTCTAAGAGAGTTTGTAACACCATATGTACTGTACTATAAACAGCATTGAAAAAACCAGTAAAGGAACCAAAAAAGATAACCAGAAGTATATAAAAAGAGATAGTGTGATTATGTCTCCTGGTGTAAGTGTAGATCTATGAATGGTTTGTGGTAGTATTGATGGAAGGTTCCATCAACTTCTTCCTGAATCAACCAGTCCTCTTCCTGCCTGCGCGCTGCCTCCTTTGATAGGTAGTCTGCCCCTGAGTTGCGCTCCCTGTAAATGTGATGATAGACAAAGTTATCAAAAGTTGCCGTAAGTCTATGAGCCTCATCCAATATATGTCTCAACGTGAAAGTAGAGTAATGAGAAGTTTTGTTGAGCCAATTACAAACAAGTTTGGAATCCCCAAACAGTTGGAGATGTGAGCAATGTTTCTCTAGGGCAAAGTGGATGAGATGTTTGGCAGTGGTTAGCTCAGCATAGTTGTTTGTGCCTCTTCCCAGGTTCATTTGGATCTTGAAACAGTGGGATTCCCTCAGGTAGAGAATTGCCCCCCCCCCCCCCCCATAGCCCTCTTCTTGGGCTGAGCCATCAAAATAGGCCCAAGGATATGCTTTATCTATGAGCTCAGGTTGAATGTTTCTAGAGGGAGTCTGAGAGGTGTCTTCAGGTAGTGAGTCAAAGTCTGCGAGGATACGAGATCTAATGGAGAGCCAAAGGGGATCCTTATGGTCAAAAATGGCCCGGTTCCTTGCCGTCCAAAAAGCCCAGCACATCAGAAGGGGCAGATTTCTGTCTCTTCCCCTGTGCCTCTCTAGCCAATCCAGCCAGGCCTCCATGATAGATCTCCCTTGCCAACGCTGAATGGAAGGGGAGGGGGCAAGAATAAGGTTCCATTGCTCAAAGATAATAGGGCAGTGCAGGAATAAGTGTTCGGTGCTTTCCTCATTGTTCCTGCATAGGTGACACCAAAAAGGACCATGGAAGGATCGCTTCATTAAGTTTGAGCCGGTGGGGATTTTGTTGA
Source organism: Pinus tabuliformis (assembly GCA_031772625.1). NCBI lineage: Eukaryota > Viridiplantae > Streptophyta > Pinopsida > Pinales > Pinaceae > Pinus > Pinus tabuliformis. Next base: position 565,923,995 of record CM062817.1, read on the forward strand.
AAAGGATGGTCCACATGAGTAATCGCGTTCTAGGGGTTGCTTTAAGCTTCCATAGGGCTTTCCACCAGGGCTATACATTCTCTGGTTTAACGGTCTCCATGAGTTTCAGATACCCTTCCTTGGGCGAGTATCTCCCATTTTTTGCATATGCCCACACAATTTCATCCTCTCCTTCCATTATCCTGATGTGAGCTTGAGTAAGAGCCTCAGTGAATCCCTCCCAAGCCTGATGCCAATGGGCTGGAAGGTGGAGGTCTTGTGCTGACTTCCAGGCCTACTGAAAAAGAGTGGTATTTTCCAGATCAACAATATGGCATAGATGAGTATGTCCTTGTTCCGCTAGGAGTTCTATCACCTCTGCTGGGAGCCTGTGAGCATTCCCACATCCGATCTAGGGGTCCACACCTATACGGACTGCATTCCCCTCATGAATCCTCCAAGTTAATCCTTCCCGTATAAGGGGAAGGGAGTTTAGCACCACTTTCCAGATAATGGACAGGTTACTGCTTGCCCTATGATCCCTCCGAATCCAGTCCATAGTGTTTTTAGGGGAGATGTACTTAGCATAAGCTACTTTTGTCCATAGGCTTTGCGTGGTGATAAGTTGCCAACCCAATTTTGTAGCCAAAGCTTTGGCGAAGAGGTCCAACCTTTTTATGCCCCAACCCCCCCATCTCTTGGGCCTAGCAATAGTGTCCCATTTTACCCAGGCGAAGAGATTTCCCTGCTTGTTGCCTTTCCATAGAAACCTGCTGCAGATTTTTTGTAGCCTGGCTAGAATCCCCCTTGGGATCCAGGCCAGAGTCATCCAGTATACCGGTGTCGCTTCCAGCACAGCTTTTATGAGAATGAGCCTGCCCGCTCGAGAGAGATATCTGTTGAACCAAGTGTTCAATCTCTTTTCCACCTTAGAGATGAGCCAAGTCCAGTCTGCAATTTTGTAGCCCGATGGTTTCAGCCGGAATCCTAAATATTTCAGCCCGTCCTCCAGAGGTTGTAAGGTAAAAGGGAAACGACAGAGAGCAAATTGTACTTCGAGATGGGAGCATCCTGCTGCAGTCAGAGTGGACTTGTGAACATTAATAATCATGCCTGTTGCCATCTGGAAGAGATCAAATACATACTGTAATGCTGTGGTGTCACCAATACTGCCATTCAAGAAGATGAGCACATCATCCACAAACAGTAAGTGGGTAAGGAAGCAGTTGTCCATGATTTTTATCCCCACTATTCTGCCCCTTCTGTGTTCGGCCCCTATAGTCCTACTGAGTCCCTCCATGATAAGAAGGAATAGCAGGGGTGAGAGGGGGCATCCCTGCCTAAGACCCCTCTCAGCCGAGAAAAATGGAGTGGGAGCACCATTGAGAAGAACACTGTATGAAACGTCAGTAATGCAGCTCATGATCCATTTGATATACATGTAAGGGAAGCCCAGATGTGTAAGCAGCAGGCAGATATAGAGCCAGTTTGCTCTATCAAAAGCCTTGGATAGATCCACCTTTAAGATCATCCCTTTCAGGTTCTTACAGTGCACCGAGTGGAGGAGTTCTTGGGCTGTTCCGACAGCTTCATGAATCTGGCGGTGCTGAAGGAAAGCGAATTGTTCAGGGGAGATATGAGCCGAGAGGATGGGCTTGAGCCTGTTAGCTAGGATTTTAGCTATTTATTCATTATTATTATTATTATTATTATTATCATTATTATTATTATTATTTTATCATTTTTATTTATTTTTTATTATTTTTTATTTTTTGACAATTTTTAATCCTTATTATTTTTTCCAAATCAAATACCAAATAAATAATTAAATAAGAATAATAAGTAATTAAATAAGGGAATGAATAAATTAATTAATTAAATAATTAAATAAATAATTATTAACTATTTAAACGAATTAAATAATTCCCTACCCTAGTCAAATATAGTCGTTTGGTTAAATTATAATAATATATAAATTAATTAAATTAATTAATTTATAAACAATATAATTTTCGCTCCCTGATCAAATTTAGCCATTTTTCTCTAGCCGATAGGATGACCTATCTTCCTATTTAACCTTCTTCTGAGATCTGTCTCTTCATCTTGTCCTGAAGATGAACCACATTGGCTAGTTCAAAACGCGTCGACCAAATATTGGCAATGTGATTTTTTCCAAAAATCTTCATAAATTAATATACAATATATCTTAATTTTTATTGAAATTTAATATTAAAAGATTATACAATATAACATAATTTTATTTTCCCTGGATGCGGATGACCATTAATGCATTAATGGTGAGGAGACGGGATGATGGCGGACGGGCTGGCCACAAGTGGCATTAAATGCCCGCTACAGTCGAGGCAGAGCCATGTCCTGTTTAACCATGGCGCCGAATCATGATCCAAGCATTCTACCCCTATTCCATTGTGCTTGCCCTCCTCAGGCGGTAGAGCCAACTGAGAGAACCAGCATAGGGCGACGCTGTTGGATTGTTTGCTTCCCTGATTCGGGCAATGGTTACCACCATTCCCAAACAATTCTCTGCAATTCAGCTCCTGTTCTCTAGCATTTTGATTCCTCTATGCAAAATTCCCCTGTCTATTCCACTTCCGCTTACCCTGACTCCTTCTCTACTCCTCTTTCCACCATGGTTCGCCACCGTATGCTTAGCAGACACGGCGGCACGCGAGGTGGTAGCCCTCAGTCTCAGGCTCAACATCGAAGTATTTCGGATTCCCCGACTTCCTCGGTGGAAAATCCCCACTATCTGAACACCAAAAGTGGCTGGGGCAGAGCAGGCCTCCACTGCTCTGGTCATGATAAGGTGGTTGTGTGCAATGCTCCCTTCCCTCTACCCCTACACCAGGTCCCCCATACCATGCAATTCAAGTTCCGCAGCTCTCCGAACTGCCTGGTCACTGTCGCCACTGTCTCCATCTCCATTACTGAAGAAGCTGAGTAGAACATCCCTATGACAATTTCCATGGAGGAGACACACAGAGCTGGTCCAAGTCGGAATAGAGGCAACGACGAAGAACAAGGTGGTAATGGTGGTTGGAACAAAAGGCATGGGAAGGCCGTTGCTGGCAGCTCGCATGAGGACTTGGGCCTGCAGAGTGACACGCAGGCAGTGGAAAGCCACATGGCAGACACGTCGGGCCCGCAGCTGGAAGCCGGCAGCAGGGAAGGAGCTCAGCAGGCGGTGGGCCATGCTGAGTCAGACAACCCAGATGACTGGGCTTGCCCGATTGTGGAGGAACCCGCCACGGAGGAATTCATTGCGCAAGTCACATCTGCCAGGTGGCACTTCACCTAGTTCTTGGTCTTTTCTATCTTGTTTTTGTCCAGGTTGGCGGTCCAGTGCGGACGCACTGCTGGTTTCTGGGTGGGTTTGCAATGTTGTTTTTTTGGTTCTCTTCAGAAAACTGTGGATAAATCCGGTGTCTTTTTGTATCTCTTTCTCTCTTTCAGACTGGTCTCCCCTCTATTGGGGTAGTCTAAGATTTTGTTAATGGCAGCATGATGATTTAGGCCGAGTCCCTTTCTGGCCAGGACACTCTGTAAATACCTTTTTTATTTTATCAATAGATTACTCTTACTTAGAAAAAAAAACATAATTTTATTTGAAATTTAATAATAGATGATTAAAGGTTGTTCCTAAGGAAAAAAGTCATTTAGAGTATATGAACCCCTATAACTTGTTTACAATATATCAAGCATTAGAGAAAACCTATTTCCAAGGTCAAGAACTTTATATGGTTTTAAAAATAGTTGTAAAATGGTAAGTTTTTTTTTCAAAATTAAATTAAAAACAAAAAGTGTTTTTTATGTGTTTATGATATCAATATTTAATATGTATGTGTGTAAGCTCAATTGGTTGCCATCAATATTATGTTTGGCCATTTTTTCACTATTAGATGTCTCATTTGAATTTTCTTGTTAGTGTTTAAGATCACTTTATATGCATTTGCACCATGCTTGTGTGTGCTTCAATTAATGTGTAGTGCATGATTTGTTGATTACCATTGATTGTACCATAATGAATATATACATTGGATATAGATTACCTACTCATTGTTAGGTACTGTCTTGACGATTATGTTGCATACTTTCTTGAAGTATTAGAGACCCAGAGGTCATGATAGCATTCTACATGATACACACATGTAGAGTGGGTTGCCCGCTTGGAGGATGATTCACCTTAGCATATTAGAGGAGGGTATATGGCATTGAGACAATTGGTTACTTGCATTAAAAATTATACTTAACCTTTGAAGGATTAGATTGAGGAGTGATCTATAGGGGTGGTGCACCTATAAGTACGTACAACTTAGGAGGTAGTATTGAAGCATCCTTGAGAAAAATTAATCTTTAGAGCCTTTCTTGTTGGATGTGCAATTTTTCAACGTTAACATGTGTCAATAGGAGTTGGAGTGCTCAATGTGTGGGCCTATTTAGTAATCACGTATGTATTTTTGTGTGGATCTAACCCACTTTTTAATTGTTAGAATCTCTAACCTTTCGTAGAATAAAGGGAGGATAGAATGTTTCCATTAGTTATACATGTTCACTCATGTAACCACATATTCGTATTAGATATGTGAGAGTTAAAGGAAATTTTTTTTCTTCATTATGTATTTTTTCTCTATTTGTCTTGAGTGCTAGAGTTCTTTGAATAATTTCAAAGCAAGAAAGGGGTTAGGGTTCACCCTAAGAGATGCAGAAACTAGTGTTTGGAATAAAATATTGTGGAGTAAAGGAAGTATTTTTATAGTACCTATGAAAAAGAAAGGCTAGGGTTTTGTTATGGTTTCCTTAATAAGAGTTTGAAAATCCTAATTACTTATGCTAATTCGATAAATTGGTTATATGCACATGTAGTTCATACATGTGTGTCCCACTTATCCAAATTTCTTGTACTTTCTTATTTGATTTTCATTTTATATTATCTTATTGATTGGGTAAATTATAGCACTAAATTTGCACATTGATTTAGCATAACATGGTGTATAACTGAATAAGTGATTTAACATATATATAAGATAATAGGTGGAACTATTATTGTTATAATATGATGTAATATGACATTTCAAATCTTTTATATCTTTGGAATGTGTTATAAAGGTTGTAACTTTGTTGTAAGTATACTTAAATGGTATTTAATTTTATTGTATTCCTTATGAAATTGGGTTAAAGAGAAGTGAAATATTGCTACAGTAAATTCATTTTTTTATTTAAGTTCAAAGGATAAATGTTTACAGGAAATAAATACAAAAAATTGAAAATTCATGTGAAATTTTTGGATTTGCAATAAATTTTTGGTGGCATGCATTAATGATTTGGATTTGCAATAAATTTTTGGTGGCATGCATTAATGTAGAATCAATCTCTCTCTCTCTCTCTCTCTCTCTCTCTCTCTCTCTCTCTCTCTCTCTCTCTCTCTCTCAATAACATTTAATTGAAGTTTGTTTATGATAATCATATCTTAAAATTTTGAAAAAAAGTATAGCCATTATCAGAAAAAGTCCTTTCATATAAATAAGTTAGAATCAACAACCAACCTATGATAAATTTATACCAAAAATTTTAGAAAAAAATAAGTATATACCAAAGAATTTAGAAAAGTTAAGTGCAAAAGTCTAAATTTAATAGGGTGGCATGCATTAATGTAGAATCAATCTCTCTCTCTCTCTCTCATTTTTTTATTTAAGCTCAAAGGATAAATGTTTACAGGAAATAAATACAAAAAATTGAAAATTCATGTGAAAATTTTGGATTCGCAATAAAATCTATTTATCAAAAAATCAAAGTCTAAATTTAATAGGGTGGCGTGCATTAATGTAGAATCTTAATAGGGAGGCATGCATTAATGTAGAATCTCTCAATAGGGTGGCGTGCATTAATGTAGAATCTTAATAGGGTGGCATGCATTAATGTAGAATCTCTCTCTCTCTCTCTCTCTCTCTCTCTCGTTGTTTATGATAATCATATCTTAAAATTTTGAAAAAAAGTATAGCCATTATCAGAAAAAGTCCTTTCATATAAATAACTTAGAATCAACAACCAACCTATGATAAATTTATACCAAAAATTTTAGAAAAGAATAAGTATATACCAAAGAATTTAGAAAAGAATAAGTTAGGTTGAAATGTTTTTATGATCTTAAAAATATTTGTAAAGAAGCTAAGTTGTATTTTTTAAAGGAAATATATGTATTTTTACATGTTTATGATTCCAATGATTCCAATGTTTATATATGATTGTGTATTTTAATAATTTACATATTATGGTGAGAGCCGTAAATGTTGGATGAAAAAAATAAATATTAATTTGACAAGGATGTTCTTTATCTTTTATTTATTGTTATTTTTACAAACAAATTATAACTTTATTATATATTTATCTTTTATTCATTGTTATTTCTACAAACAAGTTTTAACTTTATCTAAATAATAAAGGTGGCGTGGAAATGCATTTTGTTAAGTTAGCTATTATTTTCTTCATACTTTTGGACTATCTTTAGATAAGATTACTATGAATATTGATAAATAAAAGATAATGATGATTAAAGCTAAAAATGGCATTTACTCAAAGTTTGTTTATGATAACCATATTTTAGAATTTTAGAAAATAAAGATAACCATATTTTAGAAGAAATCATTTCATATGAATAACTTAGAATCAACATGCACTCTAGAATTTAGAAAAGGGTAAGTATAAGTTGAAATGTTTTTATGATCTTAAAAATACTGGTAAGAAGTTATGCTATAGTTTTAAGGAAATAAATATATTTTTAGATATTTGTGATTCCATTGTTTATATATGATTGTAGAATTTAGGGTTTTATTATTTTTAAGAAAATTTAAGAAAAAAAAGTGAATTTAGATTTTTTTTTCAATCATTGTGAAGAGATAACTAGTTAGAGAGAATACGAAGAGCCCTATAACTTTAAGAGTATATCCAACATCTCTAGGAACTCTTTGAGCCTTATCACAAAGGGCCAAAGATGTCTTGGTGATTAGAAGAGCTAAAGGTTCCTTTCGAGTTGAGAGCTGCCGCTATTAGGTTATACGAGAATGTAATTGCCAAGCTAAAGAGCAATGAGGGGTGGTCAAAAGATATTAAGTGTAATATCGGAGTTAAACAAGGTTTCCCCCTCTCCCCTAACCTATTTGGCATTTACATTGACAACCTCGAAGGTTATTTAGAGGAAGCGGGATGTGCTGGCACGATCTTAGCTAGGATAGTCATCATCCTTCTTCTCCATGCTGACGATATTGTTCTCCTCGCAAGGTGTCCATCTGATCTTGATAAGCAACTTAGGCTTCTTAAGGATTTTTGCTCTACCATGGGTATGACTATTAACACTGACAAAACAAAAGTTATGATTATCAAATCCAAGAAGGACACCTACGCTAATTTTAGGTATGACAATAATAACTTGGAAGAAGTGTATTCTTACAAGTACCTAGGAATTGATATTCATCACAAGCTCATCTGGAACTATAGCATTGAGAAAAGGATTAATGGGGGTGGAAAGCTTACTTTGGTCTTGAATATAATTGTAAAATGGCAAACCTCATAATGTGGGATAAAAATAAGTTCCTCTTTCAAACTTTAGTCACTCCTGTTATCTTATATGGATGTGAGGTTTGGGGTTGCAGCATCTCTAGAGAATCCTGGAGAAAGATTGAGCAAATCTAGAAGCGCTTTATAACATATAACCTGAAAATTAAAAGTAATACACCCTACCCTATTCTCCTTATAGAAGTAGGTCTTTCCCCTATCGAGAGCCTAGCTATGACTAGGCTTCTGTTGTACAAGCACAAGCTCAATAACATAGGAGATCATAGACTTCCTAAGCTAGCTTTAAATTCCAGCCAAAACCAACTAAGGCTCAAACGGGGGTGGTATAAAGACATGAGGGCCTGGTTAAACCATTGGGAGATCAACGAGAATGATGCATTGCAAAACATTAATAACATTAAAAATATTGTTACTTCTAAGTTCAAAGAAAAAATGTGGTGTGAGAAAGATTTAGCGGCTAAAAGAAAATTAAGTTATTATAAGAAGGTCATCAACCCCACCCTAGAAGATCAAAAGTATCTCTCTGTTTTAGCTAGCTCAAAGAAGAAAATTAATATAGCAAAGATTAGAACGAACTCTCATGAGCTCCATAGTGAAACAGGTCGTTTGCAGTTCCTAAAACACCATGGATGGAAAGGATCTACCATCTCTGTGAGAAAAGGAACATTGAGGATGAAAACCACTTCCTCTTAGAGTGCCCTGCGTACAACCACATTAGATCTCAGTTTCATAATCTTTGTTGCAATACTGACCTTCCTAGCCTTTTACGATGTCAAAATTATAGTGAGCTTGGGCGGCTTCTCTCCAAGATTTTTGAGCATAGAAATAAAATCTTAAATCAAAATAAATAATTTATTTCTTTAGGTCCGATATACCAAAGTTTGGTCTCAGTGGACGTTAACCATCATCATCATCATTAGTATTATGCCTGTCATCCCATAAAAAACATTTTAAATATTATTTTCCATTCATAAAAAAAACAAAATAATAAGACATTTTAAATTGTATAATTCCAATATTGTGAGTGGTGGAAGGGGATGTTTCCAAAAATATTAATTCATTAAAGATATTGTTATAATTTTTAAGTTAACAATGATAAGGTAATAAAATATAAAATATAAATGATAAGATAATAAAATATAAAATATAAAAGAAAATGATTTAATAAGTAAAAACAATTAATTTTAAATTAGAAAAAAAAAAAACTCTTTAATATTATTTGCTTAAAAAAATATAAAATAAAAATAAACTCAAAACCTTATTATAAAACGAAGTCGTAGAAAATGAAAAACACAATTAAAAAAGATTTTGCAAACCTTATAGTTATAACAAAGTTTTAAAAAAACATTTAAACATTTCAAATTATAAGATTATGTTTTATTTTGAGATTATTTTTAAGAACATTTTAATATTTATAATATAATAATCTATAAAACTTATAAAATTAAAATAAATTTGCTTTACTTCATTTTCAAAATATTCTTAAATCATTATTATTAACTAATAAATATAAAAATAAACTTCATAATCTTATTTACATGCTATATAAACTTCAAAATAATATTTGTCGCCCTCACCGAACAACCCAGGTCGTGACTCTAGACTCCACCATGTAAAATGACAGCGCAGCTCGTGAACAAGTGGCACGCTAATTGAAAAGACCATTAAACCGAAGATTCACTCACCAAGCAATGCATCTGGACGGAATCAGGTCCAGTGAAACTAAGATTCACTCGCGAAGCAATGCATCTGGACGGAATCAGGTCCAGATTCTCTTCATTTGTTATCTATCTATACTACCAATTCGTGCATACAGCCAGGTGGTGGCTTTTCTCAAGAAAATCCTTCTAGCGAAGGAGGAGGACGCATAAGGCTCTGGGAGAACTCCTGCTGCCTCCGTGGGATTTGCTGGGAATGATTCCATGGAGAATCCTTCGCCCGACCTAGATTTTTAGAGTTCTTATCGTCGATTCCGTTCGGAGCCGAGCCATCAAAGTTAGTTTCAATTTTCCTGTTGATTCTTTAATCTTTTTACCCTTTTAAATTTACACTCTCGAGTTGTTCAGATTTCGGAAGGTTTCTCTAAGTATTAAGGTGTTTAAGTTCATATTCTCCGTGTTTCAGATATCGGAAGCTTTGCTGGGAATGCTTCCATTCTGATTCCGGTCTCCGATCCAGATTTCCAGCCTTCTCATTCTCAATTCTGTTCGTAACGGAAAGATAAAAGTTCGTTCCTAAATTTTTGTTGATACTTCAATTTTTTCTTCAGTTTTAAAGTTCATCTTCATCCGTATTTCAGATTTCGGACGGTTTCCCTAAATCTTAAAGTATTTAATTTTATATTCTTCCTGTTTCAGATTTCCGACGCTTTGCCGGGAATGCTTCCATGGTGAATCATGTCCCTGATCCAGATTTCCTGTGTTCTCACTCTCAATTCGACTCGGAGCCGAACGATCCAAGTTAGTTTCGAAAATGTCTGTTGATCCTTTAAATTTTTTCCTTTTTAACTCCATAGTCTTCAGTGTTCCGGGTTTCGGCCTGTGTCCAAGCGTTTAGGTACATATTCTTCCGTGTTTCAGATTTCGGAAGGTTTCCCTAAATCTGCAGTTGAGAATCTATGTTCTCTGGCTTGGAAATGCAGAGCATAAGGTCATTGTTTTCTAATGGCCGACTAATGCAACGATTGTTAAGCGGAACCGGCACAGAAAAGGTTTTAGACTTCCCCACTCAGTAGTAAGTAAACTGCAAAAACAAAGAAAATGGCAGTGAGAGTCCCAGTCTCTGCCGTTACAACATGATGTCCCCTGCATCGGCTCCGGCACAATCGTTCGATGCCCTGAAAGCACAGGAAATAAATGACTCACTTTATTCTATATACAAGATCCACGTCGGAGGCACTTTTATGGTAGAGCCGCACTTTTATGGTAGAGCCTTCAGGTTGAGTTTGCCCCTTATTTTGTCCGTTTTGATTAGAACACGCTACTTTATTCATGATTTTGTGTGAAAGATCAAGGTAATTGATATTTTGGGTTATTTTGTGTGAAAGATCAAGGTAATTAAAAAATTGGGGATACACTTGTGGAGAAGAAGCTATTAATGTCATGGCCGTGGCGATGAAGCAGCAGAACAGGCCTCTGTTCGCATTAAGCGCATCAATTCTTGGTAATGTGCTCATTGATGTCTTTCGGGTATAATGTCATACAAATCATATAAGCGCATCAATTCTTAATAATGTGCTCATTGATGTCTTTCGGGTATAATCTCATACAAATCATATAATCGTAATTACTATATAGTATATTCTCTGCTCCCTAAAATTCTGTCTGGATTGCAGACATGTGGTTGATTGGATGAGCATATTAGTTTGTTGAAGCATAAGCTCCAAATGATTCAGCAATAAGTTGCATTCACCAGCAATTCCACCAAATGATTCAGCGTTGAGCTACATTCGCTGGCAAATCCACCCAAACTTAGCCGCACGGTCAAATGAGAGTGTCATGTTTTCATAAAGGTAAAAACCACTTGTCTTTCAGTCGCTCACCCAACCAAAATCTCTTCCAGCATTTGGTACATGCCCTATTTGAGTATTGCCGGTGGTGGTGGAGGATAGCATGTGAAAGCTCTCAAATGACCCCACTTTGTTGAAGGTTCTCCGAATTGGATGAAGAAGGAGAAGTGCTGTGTTTAGGTGGAAGTAACGGTTTCTTTATTTTGCAGGTTTGCATAGCTCTTTCTCTTATAAGGGACTCATTACAAGATTTTGGATAGCACGTGAAAGCTGTCAAATGACCCCATTGTGTTTAAGGTTCTCCCAATTGGATGAAAAAGGAGCAATGTTATGTTTAGGTGAAAGTAATGGTCTCTTTATTTTGCAGGTTTACACAACTCTTTCTCTGACAAATTACAAGATTTTTGAGCAGAACATATCTCACTGTTATTGCAAATAAATTTTATTTTTAAGAAGATACTGGTACTTATTCACAAAAGGATACCAGTGCTCTTCTTCAATGGAAAGAAGATTTCATCTTAAATGATTATTGGTATTTTCTTGTGAAAAGTTTGAAGGAGATATGAGTATTTATTAATATCTTTTTTAAACTTATTACATGAAGGTGCCATTGCTCATTTATGATGTGCCATTGCTCATTTATGATGGTATTTTCTTTCCATTGTGGATGAGCACTGGCATCCTTTTGTGAACAATTCTGAGTATTGGTATTTTTTTTGAATAAGATTTCATTGCAATAATATTTGGATATGTTATTTTCAAAAAACTTCATAATCTGTGATTTGAAAGTAAAAGTGCTATATGAACCCGCAATATAAAGTGATTGCTACACATTTAAACATAGTATCATTTCTTCATATTTATATTCACCAAGTAATATTGTAATGATGGCTTCCCAAGAACAATGGAAAAATGTATTAGAAAATATAAGGGAACTCTCCTTCTAGAATCCATTTAAATTGTGGATAGTAGGTCAACTGCAATGTATTAAATGACCCCTACTCACTAATTGGAACTGTCCTTATGGCTTATTATTGGTGTAGATAACCAATGTTGGGAGAAAGTAATGCCCCCTTCAATATGATATGTATCATTTTATTGGGTATCCATGCAATTCAGTCCTTAAATTATATACCCATTGTTCCATTTAAAGCTTCATTATGTATGTCATGAATGTTTAAAAGAACAAACTAAACATATAAAGGAAAAGTTAAATTTATTCTATAAATTAATTTAAATCTGTAAATGTTATGACTTAAAAACCTTGTTATATCAATAATAGTGTTGCAAGAGCAATAACACCTATATGATCATAATTGTGGTCATGCCAAGGAAAAAAGTCAGTTAAGTTTTTCAAGGAGCATTTGTTGTAAATTACTTCATAGAATCTTTAGGTAAAGAGTATCAAAGATCTTATTCAGTATCAAAGTCATGCAAAGGACAAAAGTTTGTCAAGTTTTTCAATGAGCATTTGTTGTAAAGTATTTCATAGGATCTTTAGGTAAAGTATCAAAGAATTTATAGAGTATTAAAGGATTGGGCAATGTTTTGGGTAAAGTTTTTAAATAAGAATTTGTTATAAAATATTGGGTAAAATATTTAGGTAAGTACCAATCATACATTAATTAATGAGCGAACACTATATTATATACGTATCATTATATCTTTTATCTTTTAGTTAGTTGTTATTACATTTAATTTAATGTAAAATAAATTTTCTGCCAACTTTTAAAATTATAATTTTTTAAATATCAAAATGAGTTTCTTTTCAATATCTCATTTGTTTATGTGAAAAATTAAACATACTTTGTTGCAATCTTTTGGTGTCATAAAACTATTCTAGAAAATGTAATTGTATTTTAAAATAATTTTGTATCTAATTATGTATATTAGAGAAGTGTAAGATAGGTGATTTTATGGCAGATTGGAATTATATCACAAGAGATTATATAAAATAATAAGTAATCAAAGAACTTCCAATTTGAAAAAATAAATGGAAAATTATTTTATATTTCGATATATTCGTAACAATAATAATAAATAATAAAGATATTTTACATATATGTAGAGGTAGATTAAAGCTTTCTTAGTTTGCATTATAGAAAATGGCAATGGAACTAAAAATCACAAGAGATTATATAAAATAATAAGTAATCAAAGAACTTACAATTTGAAAAAATAAATGGAAAATTATTTTATATTTCGATATATTTGTAACAATAATAATAAATAATAAAGATATTTTATGTATAGAGGTAGATTAAAGCTTTCTTAGTTTGCATTATAGAAAATGGAAAAGCATGTAACATTGTGGAACTAAAACTAGATTGATTGCAATAAAATATCTCTAGTAATTTCAATTAGTAAATACATTTTGCATGATATTAAAGTAAATCATTTTTTTTAATTTAATGTCAAGGAGAAAAATATTTGTTACAATAGTTATTGGATTTGTGAGACTAAAAGGTTAAAATTTAAAAAACGTAAAATAATTTTATTCTGGGAATTTTATAGAAACATGCATACTAAGATTAACACCTCCAAATATACCTCTAAGAGCCACCTAATTGTTCCATGTTATTTTGACATGTCCTTTCTCCACTTCTTCTATATGAAGGTGTGACACCCTTGGTACTTGTTTCCTTGATTTTTGCAATGTAAGAATGCAATGGCTTGAAGTATGGGACCATATATCCATGATATAAGAGGGAAGAGGAAAGAAGAACCCAAGTGGGATTAGTTTGCACCTTAAATTAATTTTATGGTGTAAAGAATGAGAAAAAAGTGAGAAGTGTCCAAGAGGAATATGAAGAGACCCCTGGGAAAATGATAAAAAGGTGAATGCACAACAATGTGGGGTTGGACCTCTTCTTGGTGGAGCTCATGAGCAAAGATAGAATAAGCTATGAGCTGAGGGAATGGGATTTCCCTGAGTGGAAAGATAGAATAAGCTATGAGCTGAGGGAATGGGATTTCCCTGAGTGAACGAATTATGGCTAGAAGAGCAAGAGGAGTTGGGATTGAGTGCTTGTTGTGAGTTGATAAACCACTCATGGAGTTCTTACTACAATTGATAAACCACTCAGGGTTTTTGCTACTGCTGATAAACCACATGCATAAGGTTGCTTGCTAGGGAATAAACCACATGTAGAAAGGTGCTTGTTGCGGGCTGATAAACCACTCATATAGTGCTTGACACAGTTGATAAACCATTATTGTGAAATTCATTTGTGTTTGACTAACTGATAAACCACACAGGGTGCTTTTTGTGGGTTGATAAAACACTCATAGAGTGCTTGACACAGCTGATAAACCACCCTCATTGTGGATTATGTTGTGCTTGAATAGATGATACCACTCGCTATTATGATTTCCCATCCTCTATGTCATGAAGATGGCTTTCTGCAAAGGTTGTTGAGAAAGAAATTCCTCTTAGATCATGGATCTCACTTGGTGTGGACTGATGTAAGTAATCTTGGATACAGTAGGTCTATGGTTGGGTGGAAAATCAAAGTCCCATTTTTAGTTGCCTTTATTTTATGAATTGTAGATGAAAAAGGTCTGAGTTGAAAGCTATGAATTTAAAGAAAATTCTCTGTAAGTCTTGCATGATATTGTTGATTGAGCCTTGCTAATGAAATTGCTTGAATATTGTTATGATTCTGTTTATGATTCTTTGCCATGCAACTATGTTGATTTATGCCTGGAAATTTTGTCTTTGAAAATGAAATGCTTGTAGGCTTGTAATAATGTGATTACTTTCCTCTCTCTCTCTCTCTCTCTCTCTCTCTCTATATATATATATATATATATATATATATATATATATATATATATATATATCTATATCTATATATATATATATATATATATATATATATATATATATATATATATATATATATATATATATATATATAGTGCCTATAAAAAGACTGTAAAGAGGGATTTCCTATTATTTTGTGAAAAATTGATTTTTTGATGGCCTTCATGGCATCGTATGCCTTCCACCTACTATTATAAGCTTGATACGCTTATCTTTTTCTCAAAGGAAACCTACAAGACTCTATTATGCTAAATGGGAAATTCCTTGGATTGTATGGATAACTCCCCATACTTTGTTTTGTATCTCATCCATCAAGAACCCTGAGATGATTTACTTGCAGGAATCTCAGGAGGGATAGCACTATGCATTCTTCATAGGATCCCAAGGGCAAGAACTGGATTCTTCCATAGGTCCAAACTCTTACAGAACCATTATGGCAGAGCCATGATCATAAACCCTAACAGATGCTTCAAGAAGAAAAGCATTACCCTTAAACCCTTTTAACCTCATCTATGATCCCATCAGGATTTATTTGGTTGTGTAAAGGTTGGCTTGAAGGCCAAGTCGCTAGCCTATATGACTACATAGCATAATCAAGTGTGAAGCTTGTATAATGGATGGCTGAGATTGAAAGCAAGAAGACTAATGAATCACAAGAAATCTGGGATGACGTAAGCCTGGGGGGTTACAATCCAGGAAGCCCGCAAAATATTACACCTGGGAGACACCCAAATTGACAAGTACTGAGATGGCGTGGAAAGACTGCAACGTGGAGAATGTCAGATGTTATTCACCAGAGGTCTCATTCCCAGACGAATGAAGTGGGTGCACTTGAGGTTATTCCCCGAATGAATAAAGCAAGGTGCAACAGAGGTTATTCCCCAGATAAATGAATCAAGTGCACTAGAGGGTATTCCCCAGAAGAATGAAGTGGAGTGAACCTAGAGTTTTAGGTAGGCTTCAGAGTTGAGAGATGGAAAATTTTCCAACAATAAAAATTTCGATGTTTAACGGTTACTTGGATGTCTCTTTCCTAGATGCTTGAAGTGGAGTTTCCCAGATGCAATTCCCTAGATGCATGAAGCAGTGTGCACTAGAGGCTTGATCCCGAAAGGTTCACATTGGAGGAAAATAAATGCATGCAAGGATTTTTGGCCGGGTAACAGACCTTGGGAGATGGAAAAGTTCCATCCACAAGAAATATGTTAGTTTATTCTTTGACAATTAGTCAGCCTTGGAGAGCTTAACCAAAGAAAATTGCAAGATGAATAAAGCATTTAGGTCTAGGAAGACGAACCTAGCTAATGGGGAGTTTAACGATATTTTACGACTTGTTGATTTGGATTAATAAATGCATACATGTACACATAATTTCATATGAAGGCATAGGAAGGGAATTGTGGAGGCCCATACCATGAATAGGTTGGCAACTATTATTACCACACCAAGTGGTAGTGGAAGGTTGACTAAATTGCCACATGGTTTCCACGTAGCAAAAGGATGACAAGGTAGTGACAAACCTTAAAGAGCTATAACTTTTGATCAAAGGGATGGATCAGAGTAAAATTTTTTATCACCGAAATCGTCTTGACAAGATGAACGCAGTGGTGATGTCTAATTATGGTTTTAAGTAATTTGATGAGATCAAAAATTTTAGACCCCATTTCCATAGCGACATCTTGGATTTTGAGTCAACATAGTAACCACCTCCTCCTAACCTGTGATTTGGTAGGATTTTGGAGGGGTTGTGCTACAAAGTGGTATCAGAGAAACAAGCACAGACACTATACCTAAAAGGCTCACTTACACGTGCTAAATGATTGACTGATATCCATAATATGCATGATCTGTTAAGTTTTATTTTATGATTACTCGAGAATATTTTAATGCATTGATTATATGGTTATTGGTTGAACATGGTTACATGTTGGTTGATATGTGATGGGTAAAGATTAACGTAGACCAATGAGAAGAAGTAATATGTATCAAATGCATGTTTCTTATTGATGGATAACATTGGTATGTATGTAAAGGCAGATTGATAGGTATCCAGGTACCATAAGGAAAGAGGAAAGGACGAGAAGAAGAGCTCGCCAACATGGTATGAATAGAACCCAATAGGGACCCGAAGAAGAATCAGTTGGGAAAATGAAAGAGGAGGACACTCTTAAACTAATAGACACTCTTTAAGTCTAAGAGCTTAAATAAGATGTTTTAAGGCAGATAATGGAAATATTGTCAGAGATCAAGCAAAAGTAAAGACTATACTATTACAAAGCTTATCCAAATTATAAATACAAATACTACAGGATGTTGGCTCTAGCAATCAAGACAAGAACAACATTAAGAATAGTCCATCAGAAATCTACATACACAAAGGGAATGATAAGAATTCAGAAGGTAGCCGATCAAGAAAGAGGAGAATAAATGTAGAAGGAGGAACATAACTACTCAATTCTCTAGAAATATAATTAAGCAGTCCTAGCTAATCATCAGATAGTGCAACTATCAAATATCATCATCAAAATAAGAGTAGAAAGACTCCCATGCAAGAGGAATTCAAGAAATCAAAACCCCCAACCTTTGATGGAGAGGTAAATGAAGTAGAGGATGTAGAGGCTTGGCTCTTAGGAATAAAGTACTTCAAGCTACATCACTATATTGAGAAAAGCTGTTATTATGGTGGGAGGATCTCAACTACCTCCTTATGTCGTGCCTCGTCCACCTACTCCTTCAGTGCGTTAGCTTTCTACATCCTCGCAAGTCGATGAGTGAAGACTATTGTATGCGCAATTCCTCTGACACTGTCGTATTGTTGTTGAAGTTCTCGCGCCTCTGTCTCCAGGTGCTGGATGTTGGGGTCCTCCTGCAGAGTTGTGAGGACCTCAAGTGCGCTATCCAACAAAGTGGTATAGTCTTGCAATGCATTACCAATTTCTACCAATCCCGCTATGATAGTGGTAGCGCATTGTTCTCGAACCTCTGGGGGAGTGGAAGCCTGCACCTTTAACCATAGCTCGATGATCTGAAGTTTCAGCTCCAACTGAACCTTGGTCGTTTCTTCTCTAGCCTCGCGGACTCCAGTTGCCAACCTGTGGATCCACACCTCTACTGCTAGGTTTGCTGGAATGGCCAGCTTCGGGACGCCTCGACAAGCATTGACTACCACCTGCACCAACTGTTGGTTCTACGACACCAATTCGTCACACTACAAACTGAACTGTTCCATGTTTATCTTTTGTTCACTGATAACTTGGATCGGGCAGCTCTCCCTAGTGCGTAGTTCCACCGTTATTCCATCCTGTAGCAGATACAATGTCTCACGCAGAAGGGCAGCCAAATTAAGGCCAAGGCCTTTGATCATGTTAACCACAAATCTGTCAGTCTCGTTTGCTGCTACTAGGGCCCCTTCCGGCAACACTGTTGTGTTTTCCATCTGCGCGCGCAACATCTGCTCTACTACCAAGGATCCTATTGCAAGGTGGGTCGAAAGGGTACCCACCCAAGGGGCCGCACCTATAACACTTGTAGCTGCACCTTGAGGGCCCCCAACATAGTCTAGTGCTCCTGCATAAAATCCTGAAGAGCCTCACTGGTGACATCGTGCACTGTCTCATCGATGTCATGGAGATCCCCCTCAGTTAGGGTGATCGGGTCAATGGCCAACTTCAAGGCCTTGACCTTCTTCCTCGATCATGTTCTTTCTGCCGTGTGTGGACACTTTAACTGTGTGGACACAGTCCTTGGGTCCATGCTCCTTTCTGTTGTTTCTACTTCCTCTGCCTCTTGCCCCTGCGAGGACGTTGCTTGGCCCTCATCCACATTCTCAGTTTCTTCCTCTGCCTCCTGTTCTATTGTTGTTGCTTCTGTGGCCTTCTTCTACTCGACGACTTTCTGTGCCACTTTGTGCATTGCCCTTACCTCAACTGTTGTTGTTTCCTTCTGCCTTTTCTTGGCCAATTCTATGACGTGCGGCTTGGCATCGTCCTTCTTCTTCTGCGCTACTGCCTTCTCAATTTCTGGAAGATCTGGAGTGTGCCATTCTGGAGGCCATGTCTCCAAGACAGTAAAAATTGTGTCGTCAATGCTACAAAAGGTATCTTCATCCACTGCTTTGTCGGATCCTTACGCACCCTGACAAAATTGTTGTGCAGATCAGCTTTAAAATCTGCAAAACTCTGCAGACTGTTGTACACCATGGGCAACAGGTGCAGCCTTTGATTGATCCACATATGGATGCTCATTTCCATGAGCACCTAGAAGATTTTGGTGTCGCGTATCCGTTTCGCGTCCTTTGTGCCTAGAGCAAAGCGTACTTCGCGGCCTCCGGGAATTCTCTGTCAATGCTAGGGAATTGACTATCCTTCAGAAATTCCCCTGCTACGAGCATTATGGATAACAACAACCACACATAATGGAAGGTTTTACCCTGTTCTTGGGCTTTGCGACAATTTTTCAAAAATTCCTCGCAGAGGAATTCAGACCAATTGAACTGGACCCCCTCTGTGCACTGCTTAGTCAGTGCAACCACCGGTGCCAGTACCTCATCAGCGCGACACTTCCTCGTTGGCCAAGATTTGGGTTGCTACATGTACCCTTTTGTCCTTGATTCCAGAGATGTCGTAGCCCCTCTTTTTTTTTCTCCAGCTTGTATTTCGTCTTCATGGCTTCTGCAAGGTCCAAATCATTGCCCTTTCCTTCGGCTATGGTCGCAGGGCCATTTCCTTTGTAGGGGAGCCAAGAAATGCAGTGAATGAGGTCTGTCATGATGGGGATAGGCTCCTCCAACCATAGATACCCACCACGTACTAAGTAGAGCAGCTACTTGATGACAAAAATGGTGATGGGCGCGTGGTGGAAATGCGGTACCCGTAGTAAGCAACCTGGCATTTTCCACACCGTGCAACCACTTTTGCGGCTCTAACGTTGTCACCACCCCCTCAATGCTCTTCTTCATGAGGTTCCTAGTCTCCTGGTGAGGGAACTTCTCGCGGTCAGCGAGGTCCCAATCTTCAAACTTCATGGTTGGCACATGGCCCAGGTGCGTGCCTTCAAACACAATGTCGTCTAGGAGGAGCGGGGTCTGGAGTGAACTCTTGGTTTCGTCCAGGTCCTTCGGCACTTTGGTCTTCCCTTTCCATGGAGGGACATATGTGGGTAGTTTTGTTTCAGAGCGTATAGGTTGAATATCCTCCTCCATGTCGTCTTCTTCTTCTACTGTGGTGATCAGGGCTTGCAAATTTTCTTCTTCCTCATCTGTTTCTATCATGACAACTTCCCCTTTTCTGCCATCGATAATTTACTGCGCAGCGGGTTCCTTGGGGACACGTGTACTGGAGCCATTTCCTATTTATCCTTCTTGGGTATTGGCGTATGCAGTGATTTGGGGATCTCTGCCGCAACCCCGGCACCTTCTGGAACATCCTCCACCATTGAGGTCTGTGCCAACCTCACCAGTGGTTACCTCTTCAATTCTCAATCCATCCTTAATTGCTATCATCATTTCTAGGTTGTATTATGTCACTCACGAACTCAAGGGCTCGATTATTGCTTAGCTCTTAATGCTCAGTGCTCGGCTTAATCACTCAATTCTCAAATGACTAAGTTTTGTTTTCTGGCCATCCCTTTATGTTTTATAGCACCTTTTTAATTCAAATTCGACCATTCCCCCCAATTCCAGTCCATTAATGCTTTCTTGGCGGCATATTTTCCCAAATGTTGCCCCTAAATTGTGTCTTAAATGCCCGCCACCCACTCCATTTGGCCTCAAGTTGCAAATCCCATTATGAATAGTGACCTCAACAGTCACTTTCTACCCAATCCACGCGATAGCGCAGTCCTCCGAGCACGGATGCAGAACCTGTGATGCTCTGCTTCTGCACGCATCCCTAATATTACATAGCTTCTGGGCATAATATTTTATAGTCCCGAGCTTCCTTTTAACTCCCTGGAGCACTAAGACTATCCTTCCCATGGCTAGTCAAGTGGTTGCACCACCCGTGTGGGGATCCATCCCAACCTCTCCCATGGTTTGCGGAGAATCCTCACCTTCCATCGTTGTGGTCGGCATCACGCACTTTACTATTTGCAATGCGCTACCCTACTCACTATGCTTGGCGATATGTGGTCCCAAGGCAGCAGACTAACCAGTTCACGGCAATAGTTCTCAACCTTGTCAGTATGATTGTACACATCTTTCTTTACCATCCTAGGTTTTTTGACAAGAAATGCTTCCTTTATCTCGTATTCCAGCTTCTGGACCTCCACATCCCTCAAAGCGCTTTCTTCCATAATAGTACCCTTTCTTTTTCATGTTCGCGGAGTCTAAAGTTTCCCCTTCGAATTTCTTCCTCAAGTCTAATGTGTTCAGTTTCTTGTGGTTGTGTGATTCCTTCATTCTGGGCTTCGTGGACTGTCGTGTCTATGGGTGCTGCTATGCGCGAACTAGGCTTCGCATGCTCCATAGGGATTACAGCTCCTGCTTCATACTTCAGCGTCAGAAGTGCTTGCATGATCAGGGTTTTGCACATGGTCCTATAAGCCCATAGAACTACTGGTATGCACAGGTCCCAGTCAGTGTGTCTCACATGGTGGACCGTGTTCAACACTTTGCACACCTTGTCAAAGGTTTCCCCATGGATAATCTTTGGCATGCTTGGTCTTATCATACTTCGTCGTTCACGCCATCACCTTGCCTGCTCTTGCTTGTTGGCCCTGTTTCCTATCGTGAGGACGATGTGCGTTCGTGCAGGCTACGTACCATACACCTATACCCATCTGGAGAGTTGGGTGCACAGGCTGTTTCGTCCATCATATCCATCTTTCATCCTCATCTGAGGCTTTCCAAATCATATAAGCATCATCCTTATTCATTCGTGCCAATCCTCAAAACTTCTTTGATGTTTACCCCACCATCTTGCAGGCGTAGCACATAGTGCCCATTTTAGAGCATCAAAACGCTGCTATTCTGGTACTTCTTTTTCAAATTTGGTTAGGAAATCATCCACTTCGCCCAACCCGTCATACATGGGTAGATCTCGTACCTCTGTTGTCACGCAACATAGTGATCTTACCATCATGTTGCAATAGAGTGTGGTTACCTTGTGTAACCGGTTCTGTCATCGTTCTATTTCCTCATCTGAATCTGATGTGCAGGAGCTTTCGCGCTCCCACGAAATCCTACCATCCACTGTAGGATTCACTTAATCCTATTCCTAAGCGGTTATCTTGTAGATACAGTCTAGATCGTCGTCGCTCTCGTCGTCGCGCACTGGCTCTGTGTAGCATGATCCTTTCGTAGGGTCTAAAGGTACCACTACGCGTAGTGACCTTTTCTCAAAAATCATCTGCGCTTCTTTAGATTTATCACTCCATTCATGTCAGTGGCCCAATCTATTCCTAATAGCGCGAGATAGGGATTGTTGTCATCGAAAATCTCTATCACTTCGAAATCGGCCAACGCGCTCGCACCTTCAATATCTACCGTTATTCCCTGCAATCTTCCTATCAGTAGGATCTTTTGCTGGTTCACCATTCGCAATTGAATAGGAGACCATTGTAATGTAGGCCTGCCCATGCGCTCCCATGTTTGTTTTGGCAGCACGTTCGTATCCGATCCTAAATCCAGAATCATTTGATCCATTTCATATTCCTCGATTTTTGTAGTCAATCTCATCTCCCTTCCTATTCGCGTTGTGTGCTTCCTGAGCTTCCAGACTACGCGCGGTTCCCGTGATCTAACACATCTAATGATGAGTTCTTATAGTTCCTTCGCAGCCTTGTTGTCACACAGTAACTTCATGCATGTCTTGAGAAAGGTAGGATGCATTGATGGGTCCATCTCCAGTTCTAGTTTGTCTTTACTACCTGAAGTGGAGGCCTCCGTGAAGCTCTTCTTAGCTTCCATGAATTCCTCCTTTGCGCGTTCCAAATCGAACTCTGGCTCCTTTGTTGGAGCCTTGCAAACCCAAGCACTCTCTTCTAGCTGCTTACCTTTGTCATTTCTTGTTGTGATACTGCTTTGGAGCACGATGTTTTCATTTGGGTCCTCCTCGTGCAGCTCAGACCTCATCATTTGTAAGTTCTAAGTCTGGGGAGGCCAGAGTATTCCTTTATCATGCAACCTTGCTATCAGTGTGGGGTAGTCCTCCGTCTCATGATCAAACTGGGTAAAATATAAACATGATGCTCTCATTGGATTCGTACAATCGTGGGCATAAAGCCTTGGCCCTCCATAATTGTAACAAATCGGCTGTCTGCAACCCCTTCCTTGTCCCATTCCACCTCGACCACGTCTGCGCCCCTGAAATCCAATGCGTGTTATCCCTGCATTTTGATCGAGGACTCGTGTTTCATTCTGAACTTTGTAGGTAGGAGTCCGATCCATCATCAGTTCATAGCTTCTACAGGTGCTCTCATCATGGCCTACTGACCGACAGAAGTTACATAACAACTGCTGGGATGTCTGCGTATACTTCTATAATATGTGACAGTTATCTGTAGCATGCTCTCCTCCTATCTAACAAATCGTGCACCATAATATAGGCGTTGTGCTCAGTCCTGTTTATGCCTCTGGTCTCAATGGCATTGTCCCTCCTCCCGCTAGGTAGTTCGCAAAGACTGGACAATGGTCCTTGTCATGCCCCTGGCCCTTGCATTTTATGCACCATACCTCCTTGCATGCTTCTGGGTGAGTTGTTTTGTCCTGTTTCAAGCTCTGCATTTCCAGAGACAAATTTTTCAGTTGCACATGGATTTGTTGGAATCCCAGGCTAGGATCTTGTATTGGGGTCTCATGCAGTCTCATTGCAATCTCCAAAGCTTCAACTTCGGTGGATAACTTCTATTGTGACAGTGTTGTCCTTAGATGTGGCGTTAGTGACACTACAAACCATGCACGGTGCTTCCCATCCGTCAAGGTCATATTGGCTTCACGAATATATCTTTCAGCCTCTAATCCAGCTCCCAAGGGATCTCGCCTGGAAGCATCGTGATTTCCTTAAACTTGATAATCGACTGTGTCTACGATTTTTGCCTGCTAAATTCCCTATTCAGCGCGGCTTGGATATCTGCGATCCCTACGTTTGGATTGTCATTAGAATGCGTAATGTACAACATTAGTGCATGATCCTACAACACGCTTACTAGCATTTCCTTCTTTATGTTGTCATCTGTGACTCCTTGTGCTTTCCATACAACTTCTACCACGAACCAGAATTGATCCGGATCTTCGTTTCCTACTCCTTTGAACACTGGCAACTTTAGTGCACTCGCCATATTGAACTGTGGCGGTGACAGAGGTGGTGTGGGAAGAGATCGGGGTGAAGATGGTGAAATTGTTGGTGGTGTAGGTGGGGGTGGTATGCGCGGAATTCACTGCCTTATCAGACTGATCGCACTTCTTGGTGAAACTTTCACGAGCTCTTCCTCGCTTTCTTGCCGAGGTGAAATCAAGGGGCTAGTTTCTATCTCTGCGCTACCTTCATTTCTATAGATCCTCCCACTTTGCATAGCCCCAAACATCAATTTATTCGCATAACCTGCTTTTCACACAGTAGCATTTTAATCCAAGTGTTCAAAGATTTAATGTACTTACCTCACGGTCCTTTGAGGAAGCGTCATTCCGCCTCATTGTAGCTGACTGAAGTATCTACCGCAAACTTGGTGATAAACCCTCCTATAATTCAATTGAGCCAATGGTCCATAGCGTGCGCGATCTTATCTTCTAATGCTTCTAGTCTGCGCACCAACTTTGGAGTCCACACAATTGGTTTGTTGAGCCTACACCTTCCTTGACTATCTACTAGCTTCACGATCCACTTGTACAACTTAGAGGGGAAGGATGCAAAGAAAATTTCGTGGATTTCCATACATAAGTAGCACTCTAACCACTATTCCTTTGATACTCGTGGATTCTTGTTTTCCTACGTTGCGAACTCGTGAATCTTTTTGTCCAGCCACTCTTCAATTTCTTTCATGGTCGAATTCCAGTGAAACGACATCAGACATCTCTTATGTAGATCCCGGTCCCAGCAACAGAACCATTTGTTGGCTTGTTGGGACCTAACCCAGGTTTAGAGGTGATTTATCCAAACAAATCCCGATACTACTGGCCCTTTTGGCAACAGTTCGCGGAGCACGGGCTAAGGTCTCACTTGAGTAGTATGGGAGGGTGCTATAACTAGGTTTCTACACCCTGGAGATGTCTGATGAGTTCAAGTGGTCCGCAGTTCAACCCTGCGCGCACGTCGCTATGCACACTTACCCATACCTCACAACTTGAGATTTTGTCTTCGCGCAACCCTACTCGGGGGCCAAACATTGTTATTACCCAAGTCCTTACTAGTATTCCATTGTTAGTTGATTAACTTAGCCTACTTATATGTATTAAGTTATACTTAGCAATACAAATCATTCATATAAGTGCGCGCAGTAAATAAACAATATATTTGCAATTTATATCAACCATGTAATAACTCAAGAACAGATACACATAATTTGGGTAAAACTTCTCTTTATTATTCTCTTCTTCGGTTACAGACTTGACTTCGCCTTGTGCACTTAGCTACAGGGGTCCACGCACTCAACTGCAGACTACTAGACCTCTGCGCACTCAGTTGTAAAGCCTTCTCCTACTCTATGATCCAAGACACACTTAGACACTTAGACTCTTCGCTTCTTTGGTATTCTCCACTATCTATTACATTTGGAGCCTCGCTCTTTTTGTACAATCCCATGGTCCGCAGACCATGGGCAGGCCGATATTACATCCAAAACTAGGGTGGACAACCCTATGACTCTAACATGCTTCCGCGCCCGCAATTCGTGGGGTTTTACAACATCATTCAGTCAAAACATGGACTTTGAGCCCCAAAACATTCCTTGGGGGATTCCATGCCTAACAGGTTAAATGGCCTATCAAGGAATTTTTTAAGAGAAAGTTGAGGAAGAATATGAGGAACATTATGGAGCATAGTCTGTAACCACCCCTCCCACATTTACCCACTTTCACTAGTCTATTAGGGTAAACATGAGATGAAGAGTTACTATGACATGACCCAACATCCTAGGTCCAATTAAGGAAGTGGGGCTGACAAACTAGCCACATACCAACATCCCATAGGGGCTACAGGTCACTTAAAGGCTAAAAAACCAACCCAGGTGGCCAAATCCTGAGTTGACTACTTTTTCTCTACCTTCGGCCCCACAACCTCACCCATAACAAAGCATGCATGCAGTTATAGCCCTCCAACCACATGCACAACACTTCTTCAATGTAGTTATAACATAATTTCTCCAGTTATGAGAATGCAGTCTCAATATCAGTGCCACATTTTCAAGCTTGCCTCTAGAACAATGCCCATAATTGTTTTAGACTTTCCAGAATCTTATTTAACATGGAAACAAGGCTAGACATTCAATCTCAACTCAAGAAATTGACCTAGGTTACCTAGAACATAACAAACATTTCGTCAAACACATGACAAACATGTAAGCTACAAGTTATGAATACATATCTAATCATAAAAGTCTAAGATTCATCTTAGAATCATCGAGAAAGCCCTATTCCCTCTCCACATAGACACATAACACTTATTATTCCATACATTCATCAACTGATCAATAGCTAAACAATTCATGATAAGAGCCATAAAAGATACACATCATTAAAACAACATATAACCAGAAGATAACCAGCATATAAACCATGGCAACCCAGCCATAATATCACCAACACATTTCCAACAAGTATACATGAATCACAATATAATAATATCTCTTATTAACATGTGAAGATACTAACCAAGTCAAGGACTTCCACATACCACTCGACCAGAGATTGGGTTAAACCAAATCTCTCTTTCAACCAATCACCCTAGCATCATATTCCAAGCATGAATGTGGGATCTCATGGAATAAACCAAGACAAACCAAGCAAAGGATTCTAGAGGAAAAATCACCTCAACAAGTGATTCCACCTCACGGTCTGACATCACTAACACCAACCAGATTGGTCTATATCCAAGCTTTTCAGAGCTCCAGGAACTAGTAACTCAACCCACAACCTTCTAGGGCTCTAGAGCATTTGTCCAAACCAGCTCCAGGGACTAGTAACTCAACCCACCAAGGGCTCTAGAGCGTTTGTCCCAACCTATGCTCCAAGACTATTAACTCAACCTATGTTTTCCTAGGGCTTCCAAAGCATTTGTTCCAACCCACAGCCATAAGGAATCATGAGCACCAACCATAAAACAATCAAATGGAAATACCCACAACACCATGGCTATCTAGGAAATGGCAAGGCAAGTCTAAAACAACTGTCAATCCAGGAAAATATCGATGTCAACAATAACACATAACAAAATAATCACATGCATATACCATGCATCCATAAATCAACAGGGAAAACACATATGCAACCTCTTACCTGCAAAGGAATCTAGTTGTAATCATTGATCAAATAATCCCCTTGCGCTTTCCTGCTTTCCCTTTACTTCTTTATCCAAATCAAATGTATTCTAATGTACTCCAAACATGCTACAAGAATGCTCTAAGTGTGCAATAGTATGAGAGAATTATAGAATAGAAGAGAGATCCAAAGCTATATTGGCCAAAAAATAACAATAAAATATATGAACTGATCCTCAGAAGCCTTTTTATCATTAAGGTCTTTATTTTCTTTATTTTCCTTCATTTTTCTTCAATTTCACTCTAATGCAAATCTGTGTCTCTTCATCTTCCTTTTCTCCTATTTTCCCTTATTTTAATAAGTAAATGTCAATTAATTTCACTTTTCCTTTGCTAATTCCTTTACCAATTTTCTTAGCTATAATAACTGAAAGTGACACTCATTAGGATTTTTTTCCCACCATTCAACTTGGAATACATGTCCCATGACCTCGGTCTTATTTTTATTTACACAGAAAATCAACCAGGGGTTGTTACAAACCCCTCCCCTTTGGGGGAACATCGTTCTCGGTGTTCTATGACACCTATGACTAGCAAACCACTAAGAATAGAACATACTTCCCATGGAGCTTTATAAAACAACTGGTTGTAGTATTTACAATGACCTCTTTTGAAAAAAAAACATGATACCCCTTACTGGAGCTTTATAACACAACTCAATGCAGTATTTACACTAGCAACCACATATACTTATACACATTTGCTTCAACCAACAAATAATCGTATTGTTTATGGAGGTTTGTAACCACAACTCGATATAGTATTTATAATAACATACATATATACATATGCACATTTTCTCTAACCAACAAATAAAAGGATACGATGCCTACATCCACAACAAGGAAATCAAGAGGTTCACACCTCCACCCTAAAAAGTAGTATCAGGATTCACCTCCTTCCAAAGAAGTCCAAAATCCACTACGCAAGTTAAACTTGCATCCAATGTCCAACAGTATGATCCTTACGCAACCTGTTCTCTCAGTGAACAACTACTGACTCATTGCTCTAGGGAACACTCCCAACATGCTTCTTATTCCTTCTGGAAATTCTAATGACCAAAGAAAACGCATTCCCTTACCTTTCCTTTTCTACTACACAATCCCTCGAGAAATCAAGTCACCTCCTTCCGTGCAGTCACTCACCTTCCAAGCTCCTCGATATCCCCTTCCCAGGTGATCCATCCCTTGGCTTCAAACATCATATCAGTAATAGTATGCTCATGGAAATCAATGGACACTATTGGGTACCAACATCCCATAATAGCCTTACTCCTGAATTGATTTACTAGTATATTGTTGCTTGTTCCAACTCATTTCACTATTGTTGCTGCTAATTCTTGTAGTTAGTTTCAACCACCCAAACTGGGCATTTCCCTACTTCCTGTACCAAGCACATAATTTTCATTAGACTCAAAAGGAATTGAAATAAATTCAAATCATACCTCATTAGTAGCTTGTCAATAAGGTACACCTGCAACTTTATTTACTTCCTGTCACAACAATTCAAACTACCTCTTTGATCAAATCATCATGTATAAACATATCACATCCGATTAGCTCAAAACACAACCATCATAAATCATAATCATAATTCACATATAACCATCATAAATTAGATTCATAGATCACATGCATACTTAAGACTAAAATAAAACACTGATACTTATATTTCAATTGGTTCTTTTCTTCTACCTTTGTCCTTTCTCCTTTCCGTACACACACTAGATTAATTGCCACATCCAACAAGCACCCACTTCATTTTCTTATCTTCAATCACGTACACATATACATAGTGTATTTCACACACATACACCCACACACAATGTACACCACCACACAATACATGCACCTACACCCAACATACAACACAACACATACACCTACACCTGGTGTACAACACAACACATACACCTACACTTGGTGTACAACACAATACATATACTTAGACCTAGTGTACAACACAATGCATATATGTACACAAAGTGCAACACAACAAATACACATGTCACGATACAATGACTACACAATACACATAACACAGTACCCCATATGCACAACAAAATGTGTACGACGCCACTATCTATCCATAAAACAGAAACAAAGACATAGTATAAGCACATAATATCAATTCATAACCACATGATACTAATGTCATAGATCTGTTAGGGGTACTCTTCCCACTTGATTCCTCATAAAACCAGGAACCATTTTCATGCCATTCACTTGCATAAGCAATCATTCCTCCACAAGAATGATCCTTAATGACCTAGTCAGACAATGAAATATATATATATATATATATATATATATATATATATATATATATATATATATATATATATATATATAGATATAGATATATTAGTATAAAACAATCATGATCCCTGATCACTCGGTCAGACAATGACATAAATACATACATATATACATCTATAGACATCAACATAATTATAATCACAGAACAATTAACAAATATCATAAGGCCAAGGTTAAGAGAAATCCCTTTATTCATGCACAAAATGCACAACATTGAGAACAATAGTTCCCAACATAGCCAAGGAATATGACGCCTCAAATCTATTTACTTTACCTTTCTTGTTACCTTTCTCATGATTGTCCTAGCATCATCCATTTACCTCAATGGACCCAACCAATCCAACTGGTTGTCATATTCTTGCCTTTAGCTACCCTTATACATGCACCGGGATCTATATGCATCTTATGTTGCCTATTGGGTTCCATTCAACTCTCTCCAAGTTCCATTAACTTTCCTCTTTCCCCAACCAATTCCCAAGACCCTTAAAACATAAAAAGGAGATAACAAGAAACAAACAGGAGGAAAACTATAGAAAACCAATAATCATACAACACCACAAATAAAGTGGTATGGACATACACCATACATAAAAAAAATTGCAAATCAAGTGCAAACAAATCACAAAGCATCAAGAGAAAAAAATTAGCAACAAACACCATGACTCAACCCCATGGTTCTTAGTGCTTCCAAGGGAAAGCTCAACCTGAGCCTTCCTCAAGACTTCATGGCAATCCCTTTTGTAATGCAATCCCCTACATCATACTTCCATAAACACATAATGACAGCCATGCACCACCTGTGTCCGCGTTCTCGAACTATCAATGCATATATAAACGTAACATTATACTGGTTAGCTTACCTTGGTGTACCCAACACACTAACCTCTAACTGAACACATACATATATCATCTCTCAAGGAACTCCAATTCCTTGAAAAATATAGCCATAACTCGAAACCAATTGTTATACCTGTCAAATACATGTTCATGAATATAACACATCCACATAATGTCAACTAAAATAAAGGTTAAGAAGACTTCATGTATTCACGCAAAGCACTCATTCATTTGGAATTGTGATTTCCAAACATAGCTAAAGGAATTATTGCCCAATTCCTTTCTTTTACCATTTTCCTGGTGGCAATTGAGTCTTATTAACTAAGATCTATCATGCATGTCACCACAACAACAATAGAATGATAGGCATGTACATAACTATAATGCTTATAACAACCATCAACCAACATACCTGCATGCCAAACATACAAACTTGTATGATGATACCCTCTTATCCCGAGGTTCAACATTGCAACCTCGCTCTGTTGATCTACATCTCCTGCTCCATCTTAGCGAACATATCAACATCATACATGATAACATAAATTGTAACACTGACTATATACATGACAACCATAGCCACTACCACACATGCACATGATCGACATGCATGCATAACAATCACATAGATAAGTAAGACGAATGCATGATAAACACATTTCGCCCATCTAGTCCGTGTGTTGAACTTGGGAGCTCTAAATCCACCCTGTAACCACCCCTCCTACATTTACATGCTTTAACCGGTCTATTAGGGTAAACATGAGATGAAGAGTTACTATCACATGATCCAACCTCCTAGGTCCAATTAAGGAAGTGAGGCTGAAAAACTGACCACATACTCACATCCCACAAGAGCTTCATGTCACTCAGAGGTTGAATAACCACCCTAGGTGACCAAACCCTGAGATGGACCCCTTTTCACTACCCTAGTCTCATAACTACACCCACAACAAGGCATGCATGCAGTTATAGGCCTCCATCCACATGCACAACACTGCTTCCATGCAGTTATAGCCCGATTTCTCTAGTTCTAAGAATGCAGCCCTAGGATCAGTGTCACCTTTTTAGGCCCGCCTCCAAACCACTACCCTGTTAAAATAGCAACAAAGAATCCTAATTTAATTTGTCCTTGAATTAAATTAGGAATTAAATCGAAATTCTATTCTCATAGCAACCTGTAATAAATTGAAATTCTATTCTCATAGCAACTCGTAATAGTTAACTAAGTTAATCTGACTTAATTGGCTCAATAATTTCGAATTAGAAGTCTATATACAGTCATGTAGAGTGATTCCTAAATTTTATGGGTTCAGGTTGAGTTATTTTGAGTTGTAATGAATTAACTCAATCTAACTGAGTTAAAGCCAGTTAAACTAGTTAACTCAATTAGAGGAACTAGTAGGAGGTCTAGTAGTGGGGATTAGCTTCAGTGCAGCTTCAATGTTCCACTAGTTACCTAAAGGTTCACTCATAAATAACTCATGCATGTAACTTTAGAGGAATACCTCGTTGAGATTAAATTTCAGGGACAATGTAGTATCAATTGTATAATTTTCCGAGTTGTACAGATGGTGCATGCAATCAATAGAAGGCCTATGATGGATTGCGCAGTTACGGTGAGGGATTTTCCCAATTAAATATGGGCTAATTATCTTAGGGATTGCGCAAGGAAGTAGGGACTTGGTAGGAAGCAGATTTGGCTAAGTATTGGCATGAGTTGATTTGTGAAGCAGAGAGATAGATTGTACTTTTGTAGAGATTGTTCATGTTGAACAACATTGTATTTTCTTCTTAGATCTTCTACTTAATTCAATTTAGATAGTCAGGGTTTTGAGAAGTTTCTTCCCCAAAAAAATATGGTGTTATGTGCAATTGAAATTCTTCCTTTTCTACTTAGTTTTTTCATCGATCAAATTTGGTTTCCGCTGATGAGTAGAGTAGATTCTTGTCTTTTGTTTGAGCATATCACATAAGTTGTTGAATCTACAAGTAAAAATATACACAGTATTGGAGCTGAAGACATTATAGAAGAGGACAATTTGAGTTTGTTGTGTAGGTGAAATCGAATTTTCAAGTTCATACTTCAGAGTCAGCAATATGTCACTCTATAGTTTGAGACTTGAGTATGCCCTGGAGGGAAGCTCGAATTACATATCTTGGAAGGATAGGATGGAGGCAGTGTTGGAAGATAATGGGCTAAAGGAATTAATAGATCATGATATTCTGAAGCCTCTAACATCTGATGCTAAATATTTGGCTGAATGGAGAAAGTGTGTGGCAAAAGTGAGAAGGATTATCCTAGAAGGAGTTCGATATCATATTCTTGAATCTCCACGGTAAGGAAAATCCAATTGCAATGTGGAAGGAATTGAAAAAATTGTTTCAAAATAGCAGTGACCACAGGAAGCTATCACTGAAGGAAAAACTCAGAAAGATCAAGATGGAGAAGGGCGACTCTATTCAGAATTACTTGACCAAGTTCACCCAATGTCGGGATGAACTTGGAAGTCTTGGGATTACTATCACCAAAGATGATTTGGTTATCCTAACACTTCTAGGACTTCCCAAGAGCTGGCATAGTTACCACGACTGAGTTAATGGGAGGGAGAAGCTACCAGAGTGGGAGTGATCATGGTCCAACTTGGTACAAGAAGAGATTTGGCAGAACACCAAAGACGGATCCTCATCAAAGCATGATGATGAGGAGAATTGTGCCTTAGATGGTAAGGAAAGTAAAGGGAAGGGGAAGTCATCCCATTCCAAATCATATTCTTGTTAGGGCGGCAAGAAGAAGGACATATCGAAAATCAAGTGTTTTGACTATCACGAGCTAGGACACTTTGCCACAAAGTGCCTACACAAGAAGTATGGTAAGAAGCCCTTAGGAGGAGCGGCAGGTGAATATCTTGCTTCATAGTTTGAACTGGATTTTACCCTCATCGCTTGTATGGTGTCTGTTATCATTGAAAATTCTGTTGCCAAAATTGCTCAGACTGGCTTAAGGACAAAGTGTTTCCGCAGCGCATAGATCCCTTTATCAGTTTTGTAGCGCGACATCTTTTAGGTGATTTCGTAGCGCATTGGCTGCGCTACGAAATTGCGGAATTATTCGAATCCATAGCCAATATTTCACAGCTGTCTCCTATGGATTCTGTGGGAATATCTGACTCAACATGTCACAGTGCTGGATCAGCTTGTAAGCGTTTTTATCAGTTGACAAAAAATGAGGATCTGTGGCGAATGGTTTGCCAAATGCATGGGGCAGTAAAACAACACGTGTGTTAGAAATAGTTCCAGGTGCTAAAAGGCGAGGATGGGGTCTTTCCCTGGCCTCACAGCTATCTTGTTGCGCATGTGTGAATTTATCAACACAAACAGGGGAAAGCTTCCTGGATGAAGCTCTATTTTTAGAAATTCACTGATGAAGTTCTCTCTGTCTGTGTGCTTCATATTACAACTCTAAAATTTAAGGCTCACAACTCTGTAGCTGCGTGTTCAGACTTCTCAACAAACAGGTCTAGGCTTCCGTTGGAGTTCGGAGTGTCTTTTTGGAGAGATTCGCAAGGGAATTCGGTGGGCCTTGGTGCTGTTTCATGACAAGGCTCTTGTTCAATCAATCAAAGAAAAGGTAGACAGCGCAAGGCATAAGACGGAGGCTGGAATTGTGACGCAGTGCGAAGATTGGCACAAGTTATTCCAAACCACTGTACATATTCATTATAATTATTGTCACAATTTTATCCTCTCACGTATTCCATTGCTTTGGAATTGTCAGGGCTTTCAAGGCCAACAGAATCTCGCAGGCAAATTGTAGCAGGGTGTACTGTCTTGCCTTATGTTACCAACTCTGGTTCGTCTCTTCTCCGCAGATTATCTTTACTTACAATGGGTGGTGGGTATCCCTTTCCTAATGAAATGGAGGAGGAGGCAATTCTCAGTTCACCTGAGGTCTTAGACACCGGAATCACAAAGGAAGCAAAGAATAGCCCTGTTTCACCTACAAATAAAGAAGAAATGTTCTCTGGGCCTGATTTTTTTTTACTTCTGATGATACTATATGGGTGGGGAATGAAGAGATGCTGGAGGACTCGACATCCTTACAACATGATTATTGTAACGTGATAGAATCTGCAATGGAAAGCTACCCAAAAGCCATTCCAGATGAGACACTGTATTCACCACCTCATACAGTTTTTATCAATAACCAAAACCCAAGTGCATTGATAAATTCGGTATTTGAAAGCCCTACAGAATTGATTCCAGATAAGACGCTGGGCTCACTAGTACAAACGGTTACCACCCGTAACCAATCCCCAATCGCATTTATGAATTCTGAAGGCCCTCAACCTGAGTTACCGAACCAGACTTCCACTGATCAAGCCTCAATCAAGGATTCGGAGGTCTCTCTCTTTCAAGTTATGAAAATTGTATCTGACAAGCAGGATTTGAGCTTTGTAGAGAAGGTTAATCTTCCAGAAGAGAAGATTCTTCGTCTCTGTAATGGAATTGTACCTAATTCTGCAGAAAATCAGTACCCTGATATCAGAATCAGTTTCAACTCCTTGAATCAACAATCTTTGCCGACAATTGGCTTCTATGGGGACAAGCGAACGATGGGTAGAATATTGAAGGAGATGGGTGTTATAGATCATTCCGTTCATGTGCAAATGGAGGAAGACAAATTTGAACCAGGTTTGTATGTTGGTCTTTTGAAGCAATTCATAATTGTTTTCTATTGGCATCAAGGTACTCATCTCAAAGATGCATCAAGGAAACAGGTTTCTTGCAATTTCATACGGTATGTAGTGGATTTGTGTGATGATGTATTTGTGTGCGTTGAAGAGCATAACCTTCTGGGATCTATGTCTGCTTCTGTCACAACCACTTCTCGTAGATTGAAACAAACTCAGAGGCTCAAGATAAGTCATGTCCAGAATTCTGAAAATGATGTCAGGGTTTCGCCCGGGTTCAACGTAAACATAGGAAAGTATATCAGTACGACCCCTCCTGAAGGTCTGACAATACCGAAACATACATTGTTATTTGCTGAAGGATATCACAGATGTGCTTTTCTCACTGCTAAATATAAACAGTCCAGAAAGTATTTTAGTCCTCAATTCAAAAAAGGTTAATGTCAGTTCCCTTCGGTGTGAGTTCGAGAAGCTGTCCAAGGACTATGATCTTGATTTCACTCGGCTCAGTAATGAAGAGCTTTGGTCAGCCTATTATTGAGAAGCTTTTGAACACAGAAAGAGATTTCATTGATAACTCATGATTCTGTTGGCTCGGGTGGGTTTAAAAATGAAAATACCCTGAATGTGGAGCTAGATATAGGCTCATTTATCAGTGTTGAAGATGGTTCACTTTCGTGCAGTCAGGCTTCCAGCTCCAGCCAGATTGTAACTGTTGATACATTGGAAGGTTTTGTTGCTAAGGAGTTTTTTTTTTAACTATCTAAAGGAGAAAGCTAGTTTGCTAAAGTAAATGGTGGTTGTGTTAAACATCCTGGATCAAAAGCTTTCGATTTGAACAGCAGATCACTTCCAGATATTGAGCTTGGATCAAACAGAGACATAATTGCAGTTGCTTTGGCAAATCTAAAAAGGCAAGCTGTTTAAACAATTCAGCAGTTTCGTAGCGCGCTACGAAACTGCTGAAGGTGTTGTTTTTAGCGCAGACAAACAGTTTGATGAAGTGACCGGAAATTTTCAAGGGAAACACCCAAGGGACATATAGGAAACCAAATGAAGTTAGCATAGCCATTCAAATGATGACAGGTGTACCTTTTGTAAAAGTGAAATGTTTTGGCTCAAGTTAAAGTTTTGATGATAAAGGCACTTTATTACTGGTCATTAGGGTTTGGAAGGAGTTGCATATGAGGATTCTTGGCTTGCATACCTGTCCATCAACGAAGCCTCCAACACATCTGGAAACATGGTGGTGCGCTCTACATTTTTGGGATATTAAAGAGCTGGAGACATGCTGCTGCATTTTCGAATAAATGGTGGAAGACAGGGACCGGAAAAACACAGGTTTTCTCCTAATATCACTGAACCATCAAAGCATTCAGCATCCAAAGCTAGAGTGGAACATTGAATCATCCTCTCAGTCATCTCGGCCAAGCTAAAAGGAAACCATGTGTCAAAGCTGCAAGGAGGAATCTTCTACGAGGAGGAAAGAATTAGAGTTATAGTTAAATTAGGACTCTTTAAAACTCCAGTTTAGCACTTATTGTATTTAATGAGTCAGTTCAATAGCAGATAGGGGTCATTAGTGACAGTCATCGAGCTCCCCTCATGCTGGAGGAGGAAGCTCTAAGTTGTTAGAAGGATGTGTCTATATATAGCTGAATGATCTATGTAATTAGGGTTGGATATTTGAGAAAACAAAGTGTTATTTTGGCTGGTGTACAAACTCATTTTCAGTAATACAAGTGATTGCTTTTCTTCTCAGGATTCATACAGTGTTTCAAATGCTCAAGATATGTGGTTTTGTTTTATCCTTTATGTTTTTACAGTTGTATAGATACACAATCACTCAGAATTCACTTTGCTGCTCTGATTTCCTGTGTGTATTTGTAAGCTGAGGTTTCTATGAGATGTGTTTTGAGTATTTAAACATTACATGCCCTGACTTCTATGAATGAGTAGTGTTATAGTTTACTGAAGGATGATTAACTCCATAAGCCCAATGGAAGTCTTTGTAATGTCTGTCCAGCCAATATATTTGTTAAATTTACTTTGCAAGAGTTAGCCATCTCATCAATAGTCAAAATCAATAACCTTTTGAGAGAGCCCTCTCAGGCTAAGGAGGCTAAGCCTTAGTCAAAAGTCTGGTTTGAAATAGTTACACAGAGTCTACCTGGTCAGCAGCCTTCCAGTGCTTGATTTTGTGATAACATTTTGGTGCGTCTGCCGGGAGCCTGAAGATTATTCTTTCCCGAAATTATGAAGCTGAACTTCTGAAGGTAGCAGGAGCTCAGAAGGTTTTTGAGGCTGCAAATCTACCTTGGCGACTCCATTGTTGAAGAATTCAAAATTCATAGGTTCATGGTGATTCCACTGGAGTTATGAAGGACCCAGATGCTACCATTCTTAGTTCAAGGTATGCATGCATAGATTTTTCAGGAATTCATGGTTTCCCAAATCATTTTCCCAAGGATGCATATTTTCTAAGAAATGGTCCAAAATTCAACGGAGAAGATTTGAGTTTAACTTTGAAGCATATATCAGATTTTTGTGAATTTTCACAGCTTCTTAGAGTTAAACATGAGGATGTTTTCATTATGTTATTCTATGATTCACTTCAAGGGAAATGTAAACGATGGATTGAAAGTTTTCCTATCAAATCCGTTAAGTCATTTCAAACTTATGGCTTATGTTTTTGGAGGAATGGATAGATAGGTCAGAGGTGGTGGCAAACTCTCCTTCAGTTCAAGGTTTCAAACAATGGAATAATGATCATAGTAATGGAGAAACAAATGAAAATTTTCCTTTGTCCTTGTCCTCATATCTAAAATCCTTTGACTGCAAGGCAGAGGATAAGATGAGATTTTTGGATGAAGTTGCTGAGGACATTGAGAAAGAAATTGAAGGTGTAGAAGGTCAAATTCAGGCATATAGTTTTCATAATCATGATCATTATTTTCAGAAGTTTTCTATGACAGAACGCAAGGAGACAATGCTGGTTCCTTTCTCTTTCACGATTGAGGAACTGAACACTGTTGTTGAAGATCAGTTTGCACAACCAGAAAGTTACAAGAAAAATCAAGCTGATCATGTATTCTGGGATCCTATAGCTGACTACATGGAAGAGTTTTACTCTCCAGTGTTTCAGTTTTCCTATAAAGATCAGAGACAATTTCAGTGGCAACGGTCATCACACTATCATATTGGCTCTGAACTCTGATGCAGTCAAAGAAATCAAATATCAGATAAGACAAATGATTGGCTACATTAGAAATTTCACATTGATTGAGCTGAAAGAAGTTTGAAATTGATAGGGTAGGTAGGTAGGAAATTGCAAATAAGCTCAAGGTTGACTGAGCATATTTTTTTTCAGTAGATGTAGTTTTCTTTCTCCTACAGTGATCATCCAGCTAAAGCCCGAGGTGAAGGCTCCAGAAGCTTGAAAGGGATGCTTGTCAAGCAAATTGCTATTTGTCATAAATGGATAAGGCACTGGAACTGCAGGTTCTTAGTGTACCACAAGGGCGCACTATCCCAAGTGGAGCCACTGTTATCACTGAAAATTCTGTTGCCAAAATTGCTCAGACTGGCTTAAGGACAAAGTGTTTCCGCAGCGCATAGATCCCTTTATCAGTTTTGCAGCGCGACATCTTTTAGGTGATTTCGTAGCACATTGGCTGCGCTACGAAATTGCGGAATTGTTCGAATCCATAGCCAATATTTCACAGCTGTCTCCTATGGATTCTGTGGGAATATCTGACTCAACATGTCACAGTGCTGGATCAGCTTGTAAGCGTTTTTATCAGTTGACAAAAAATGAGGATCTGTGGTGAATGGTTTGCCAAATGCATGGGGCAGTAAAACAACACGTGTGTTAGAAACAGTTCCAGGTGCTAAAAGGCGAGGATGGGGTCTTTCCCTGGCCTCACAGCTATCTTGTTGCACATGTGTGAATTTCTCAACACAAACAGGGGAAAGCTTCCTGGATGAAGCTCTATTTTTAGAAATTCATTGATGAAGTTCTCTCTGTCTGTGTGCTTCATATTACAACTCTCAAATTTAAGGCTCACAACTTTGTAGCTGCGTGTTCGGACTTCTCAACAAACAGGTCTAGGCTTCCGTTGGAGTTCGGAGTGTCTTTTTGGAGAGATTCACAGGGGAATTCGGTGGGCCTTGGTGCTGTTTCATGACAAGGCTCTTGTTCAATCAATCAAAGAAAAGGTAGACAGCGCAAGGCATAAGACGGAGGATGGATTTGGGACGCAGTGCGAGGATTCGCACAAGTTATTCCAAACCACTGTACATATTCATTATAATTATTGTCACAATTTTATCCTCTCACGTATTCCATTGCTTTGGAATTGTCAGGGCTTTCAAGGCCAACAGAATCTCGCAGGCAAATTGTAGCAGGGTGTACTGTCTTGCCTTATGTTACCAACTCTGGTTCGTCTCTTCTCCGCAGATTATCTTTACTTACAATGGGTGGTGGGTATCCCTTTCCTAATGAAATGGAGGAGGAGGCAATTCTCAGTTCACTTGAGGTCTTAGACACCGGAATCACAGAGGAAGCAAAGAATAGCCCTGTTTCACCTACAAATAAAGAAGAAATGTTCTCTGGGCCTGATTTTTTTTTACTTCTGATGATACTATATGGGTGGGGAATGAAGAGATGCTGGAGGACTCGACGTCCTTATAGCATGATTATTGTAACGTGATAGAATCTGCAATGGAAAGCTACCCAAAAGCCATTCCAGATGAGACATTGTATTCACCACCTCATACAGTTTTTATCAATAACCAAAACCCAAGTGCATTGATAAATTCGGTATTTGAAAGCCCTACAGAATTGATTCCAGATAAGACGCTGGGTTCACTAGTACAAACGGTTACCACCCGTAACCAATCCCCAATCGCATTTATGAATTCTGAAGGCCCTCAACCTGAGTTACCGAACCAGACTGCCACTGATCAAGCCTCAATCAAGGATTCGGAGGTCTCTCTCTTTCAAGTTATGAAAATTGTATCTGACAAGCAGGATTTGAGCTTTGTAGAGAAGTTTAATCTTCCAGAAGAGTAGATTCTTCGTCTCTGTAATGGAATTGTACCTAATTCTGCAGAAAATCAATACCCTGATATCAGAATCAGTTTCAACTCCTTGAATCAACAATCTTTGCCGACAATTGGCTTCTATGGGGACAAGCGAACGATGGGTAGAATATTGAAGGAGATGGGTGTTATAGATCATTCCGTTCATGCGCAAATGGAGGAAGACAAATTTGAACCAGGTTTGTATGTTGGTCTTTTGAAGCGATGCATAATTGTTTTCTATTGGCATCAAGGTAGTCATCTCAAAGATGCATCAAGGAAACAGGTTTCTTGCAATTTCATACGTTATGTAGTGGATTTGTGTGATGATGTTATTGTGTGCGTTGAAGAGCATAACCTTCTGGGATCTAGGTCTGCTTCTGTCACAACCACTTCTCGTAGATTGAAACGAACTCAGAGGCTCAAGATAAGTCATGTCCAGAATTCTGAAAATGATGTCAGGGTTTCGCCCGGGTTCAACGTAAACATAGGAAAGTATATCAGTACGACCCCTCCTGAAGGTCTGACAATACCGAAACATACATTGTTATTTTCTGAAGGATATCACAGATGTGCTTTTCTCACTGCTAAATATAAACAGTCCAGAAAGTATTTTAGTCCTCAATTCAAAAAAGGTTAATGTCAGTTCCCTTCGGTCTAAGTTCGAGAAGCTGTCCAAGGACTATGATCTTGATTTCACTCGGCTCAGTAATGAAGAGCTTTGGTCAGCCTATTATTGAGAAGCTTTTGAACACAGAAAGAGATTTCATTGATAACTCATGATTCTGTTGGCTCGGGTGGGTTTAAAAATGAAAATACCCTGAATGTGGAGCTAGATATAGGCTCATTTATCAGTGTTGAAGATGGTTCACTTTCGTGCAGTCAGGCTTCCAGCTCCAGCCAGATTGTAACTGTTGATACATTGGAAGGTTTTGTTACTAAGGAGTTTTTTCAACTATCTAAAGGAGAAAGCTGGTTTGCTAAAGTAAATGGTGGTTGTGTTAAACATCCTGGATCAAAAGCTTTCGATTTGAACAGCAGATCACTTCCAGATATTGAGCTTGGATCAAACAGAGACATAATTGCAGTTGCTTTGGCAAATCTAAAAAGGCAAGATGTTTAAACAATTCAGCAGTTTCGTGCTACGAAACTGCTGAAGGTGTTGTTTTTAGCGCAGACAAACAGTTTGATGAAGTGACCGGAAATTTTCAAGGGAAACACCCAAGGGACATATAGGAAACCAAATGAAGTTAGCATAGCCATTCAAATGATGACAGGTGTACCTTTTGTAAAAGTGAAATGTTTTGGCTCAAGTTAAAGTTTTGATGATAAAGGCACTTTATTACCGGTCATTAGGGTTTGGAAGGAGTTGCATATGAGGATTCTTGGCTTGCATACCTGTCCATCAACGAAGCCTCCAACACATCTGGAAACATGGTGGTGCTCTACATTTTTGGGATATTAAAGAGCTGGAGACATGCTGCTGCATTTTCGAATAAATGGTGGAAGACAGGGACCGGAAAAACAGGGGTTTTCTCCTAACATCACTGAACCATCAAAGCATTCAGCATCCAAAGCTAGAGTGGAACATTGAATCATCCTCTCAGTCATCTCGGCCAAGCTAAAAGGAAACCATGTGTCAAAGCTGCAAGGAGGAATCTTCTACGAGGAGGATAGAATTAGAGTTATAGTTTAATTAGGACTCTTTAAAACTCCAGTTTAGCACTTATTGTATTTAATGAGTCAGTTCAATAGCAGATAGGGGTCATTAGTGACAGTCATCGAGCTCCCCTCATGCTGGAGGAGGAAGCTCTAAGTAGTTAGAAGGATGTGTCTATATATAGCTGAATGATCTATGTAATTAGGGTTGGATATTTGAGAAAACAAAGTGTTATTTTGGCTGGTGTACAAACTCATTTTCAGTAATACAAGTGATTGCTTTTCTTCTCAGGATTCATACAGTGTTTCAAATGCTCAAGATATGTGGTTTTGTTTTATCCTTTATGTTTTTACAGTTGTATAGATACACAATCACTCAGAATTCACTTTGCTGCTCTGATTTCCTGTGTGTATTTGTAAGATGAGGTTTCTATGAGATGTGTTTTGAGTATTTAAACATTACATGCCCTGACTTCTATGACTGAGTAGTGTTATAGTTTACTGAAGGATGATTAACTCCATAAGCCCAATGGAAGTCTTTGTAATGTCTGTCCAGCCAATATATTTATTAAATTTACTTTGCAAGAGTTAGCCATCTCATCAATAGTCAAAATCAATAACCTTTTGAGAGAGCCCTCTCAGGCTAAGGAGGCTAAGCCTTAGTCAAAAGTCTGGTTTGAAATAGTTACACAGAGTCTACCTGGTCAGCAGCCTTCCAGTGCTTGATTTTGTGATAACATTTTGGTGCGTCTGCCGGGAGCCTGAAGATTATTCTTTCCCGAAATTATGAAGCTGAACTTCTGAAGGTAGCAGGAGCTCAGAAGGTTTTTGAGGCTGCAAATCTACCTTGGCGACTCCATTGTTGAAGAATTCGAAATTCATAGGTTCATGGTGATTCCACTGGAGTTATGAAGGACCCAGATGCTACCATTCTTAGTTCAAGGTATGCATGCATAGATTTTTCAGGAATTCATGGTTTCCCAAATCATTTTCCCCAGGATGCATATTTTCTAAGAAATGGTCCAAAATTCAACGGAGAAGATTTGAGTTTAACTTTGAAGCATATATCAGATTTTTGTGAATTTTCACAGCTTCTTAGAGTTAAACATGAGGATGTTTGCATTATGTTATTCTATGATTCACTTCAAGGGAAATGTAAACGATGGATTGAAAGTTTTCCTATCAAATCCGTTAAGTCATTTCAAGACTTATGGCTTATGTTTTTGGAGGAATGGATAGATAGGTCAGAGGTGGTGGCAAAATCTCCTTCAGTTCAAGGTTTCAAACAATGGAATAATGATCATAGTAATGGAGAAACAAATGAAAATTTTCCTTTGTCCTTGTCCTCATATCTAAAATCCTTTGACTGCAAGGCAGAGGATAAGATGAGATTTTTGGATGAAGTTGCTGAGGACATTGAGAAAGAAATTGAAGGTGTAGAAGGTCAAATTCAGGCATATAGTTTTCATAATCATGATCATTATTTTCAGAAGTTTTCTATGAC
Source organism: Pinus tabuliformis (assembly GCA_031772625.1). Classification (NCBI taxonomy): domain Eukaryota; kingdom Viridiplantae; phylum Streptophyta; class Pinopsida; order Pinales; family Pinaceae; genus Pinus; species Pinus tabuliformis. Next base: position 565,967,457 of record CM062817.1, read on the forward strand.
AGAACGCAAGGAAACAATGCTGGTTCCTTTCTCTTTCACGATTGAGGAACTGAACACTGTTGTTGAAGATCAGTTTGCACAACCAGAAAGTTACAAGAAAAATCAAGCTGATCATGTATTCTGGGATCCTATAGCTGACTACATGGAAGAGTTTTACTCTCCAGTGTTTCAGTTTTCCTATAAAGATCAGAGACAATTTCAGTGGCAGCGGTCATCACACTATCATATTGGCTCTGAACTCCGATGCAGTCAAAGAAATCAAATATCAGATAAGACAAATGATTGGCTACATTGGAAATTTCACATTGATTGAGCTGAAAGAAGTTTGAAATTGATAGGGTAGGTAGGTAGGAAATTGCAAATAAGCTCAAGGTTGACTGAGCATATTTTTTTTCAGTAGATGTAGTTTTCTTTCTCCTACAGTGATCATCCAGCTAAAGCCCGAGGTGAAGGCTCCAGAAGCTTGAAAGGGATGCTTGTCAAGCAAATTGCTATTTGTCATAAATGGATAAGGCACTGGAACTGCAGGTTCTTAGTGTACCACAAGGGCGCACTATCCCAAGTGGAGCCACTGTTATCACTGAAAATTCTGTTGCCAAAATTGCTCAGACTGGCTTAAGGACAAAGTGTTTCCGCAACGCATAGATCTCTTTATCAGTTTTGCAGCGCAACATCTTTTAGGTGATTTCGTAGCGCATTGGCTATGCTACGAAATTGCGGAATTGTTCGAATCCATAGCCAATATTTCACAGCTGTCTCCTATGGATTCTGTGGGAATATCTGACTCAACATGTCACAGTGCTGGATCATCTTGTAAGCGTTTTTATCAGTTGACAAAAAATGAGGATCTGTGGCGAATGGTTTGCCAAATGCATGGGGCAGTAAAACAACACGTGTGTTAGAAACAGTTCCAGGTGCTAAAAGGCGAGTATGGGGTCTTTCCCTGGCCTCACAACTATCTTGTTGCGCATGTGTGAATTTCTCAACACAAACAGGGGAAAGCTTCCTGGATGAAGCTCTATTTTTAGAAATTCACTGATGAAGTTCTCTTGGTCTGTGTGCTTCATATTACAACTCTCAAATTTAAGGCTCACAACTCTGTAGCTGCGTGTTCGGACTTCTCAACAAACAGGTCTAGGCTTCCGTTGGAGTTCGGAGTGTCTTTTTGGAGAGATTCGCAGGGGAATTCGGTGGGCCTTGGTGCTGTTTCATGACAAGGCTCTTGTTCAATCAATCAAAGAAAAGGTAGACAGCGCAAGGCATAAGACGGAGGATGGAATTGGGACGCAGTGCAAGGATTGGCACAAGTCATTCCAAACCACTGTACATATTCATTATAATTATTGTCACAATTTTATCCTCTCACGTATTCCATTGCTTTGGAATTGTCAGGGCTTTCAAGGCCAACAGAATCTCGCAGGCAAATTGTAGCAGGGTGTACTGTCTTGCCTTATGTTACCAACTCTGGTTCGTCTCTTCTCCGCAGATTATCTTTACTTACAATGGGTGGTGGGTATCCCTTTCCTAATGAAATGGAGGAGGAGGCAATTCTCAGTTCACCTGAGGTCTTAGACACCGAAATCACAGAGGAAGCAAAGAATAGCCCTGTTTCACCTACAAATAAAGAAGAAATGTTCTCTGGGCCTGAATTTTTTTTACTTCTGATGATACTATATGGGTGGGGAATGAAGAGATGTTGGAGGACTCGACGTCCTTACAGCATGATTATTGTAACGTGATAGAATCTGCAATGGAAAGCTACCCAAAAGCCATTCCAGATGAGACACTGTATTCACCACCTCATACAGTTTTTATCAATAACCAAAACCCAAGTGCATTGATAAATTCGGTATTTGAAAGCCCTACAGAATTGATTCCAGATAAGACGCTGGGTTCACTAGTACAAACGGTTACCACCCGTAACCAATCCCCAATCGCATTTATGAATTCTGAAGGCCCTCAACCTGAGTTACCGAACCAGACTGCCACTGATCAAGCCTCAATCAAGGATTCGGAGGTCTCTCTCTTTCAAGTTATGAAAATTGTATCTGACAAGCAGGATTTGAGCTTTGTAGAGAAGGTTAATCTTCCAGAAGAGAAGATTCTTCGTCTCTGTAATGGAATTGTACCTAATTCTGCAGAAAATCAGTACCCTGATATCAGAATCAGTTTCAACTCCTTGAATCAACAATCTTTACCGACAATTGGCTTCTATGGGGACAAGCGAACGATGGGTAGAATATTGAAGGAGATGGGTGTTATAGATGATTCCGTTCATGCGCAAATGGAGGAAGACAAATTTGAACCAGGTTTGTATGTTGGTCTTTTGAAGCGATGCATAATTGTTTTCTATTGGCATCAAGGTAGTCATCTCAAAGATGCATCAAGGAAACAGGTTTCTTGCAATTTCATACGTTATGTAGTGGATTTGTGTGATGATGTTATTGTGTGCGTTGAAGAGCATAACCTTCTGGGATCTATGTCTGCTTCTGTCACAACCACTTCTCGTAGATTGAAACGAACTCAGAGGCTCAAGATAAGTCATGTCCAGAATTCTGAAAATGATGTCAGGGTTTCGCCCGGGTTCAACGTAAACATAGGAAAGTATATCAGTACGACCCCTCCTGAAGGTCTGACAATACCGAAACATACATTGTTATTTGCTGAAGGATATCATAGATGTGCTTTTCTCACTGCTAAATATAAACAGTCCAGAAAGTATTTTAGTCCTCAATTCAAAAAAGGTTAATGTCAGTTCCCTTCGGTGTGAGTTCGAGAAGCTGTCCAAGGACTATGATCTTGATTTCACTCGGCTCAGTAATGAAGAGCTTTGGTCAACCTATAATTGAGAAGCTTTTGAACACAGAAAGAGATTTCATTGATAACTCATGATTCTGTTGGCTCGGGTGGGTTTAAAAATGAAAATACCCTGAATGTGGAGCTAGATATAGGCTCATTTATCAGTGTTGAAGATGGTTCACTTTCGTGCAGTCAGGCTTCCAGCTCCAGCCAGATTGTAACTGTTGATACATTGGAAGGTTTTGTTGCTAAGGAGTTTTTTTTTTAACTATCTAAAGGAGAAAGCTGGTTTGCTAAAGTAAATGGTGGTTGTGTTAAACATCCTGGATCAAAAGCTTTCGATTTGAACAGCAGATCACTTCCAGATATTGAGCTTGGATCAAACAGAGACATAATTGCAGTTGCTTTGGCAAATCTAAAAAGGCAAGCTGTTTAAACAATTCAGCAGTTTCGTAGCGCTCTACGAAACTGCTGTAGGTGTTGTTTTTAGCGCAGACAAACAGTTTGATGAAGTGACCGGAAATTTTCAAGGGAAACACCCAAGGGACATATAGGAAACCAAATGAAGTTAGCATAGCCATTCAAATGATGACAGGTGTACCTTTTGTAAAAGTGAAATGTTTTGGCTCAAGTTAAAGTTTTGATGATAAAGGCACTTTATTACCGGTCATTAGGGTTTGGAAGGAGTTGCATACGAGGATTCTTGGCTTGCATACCTGTCCATCAACGAAGCCTCCAACACATCTGGAAACATGGTGGTGCTCTACATTTTTGGGATATTAAAGAGCTGGAGACATGCTGCTGCATTTTCGAATAAATGGTGGAAGACAGGGACCGGAAAAACACGGGTTTTCTCCTAATATCACTGAACCATCAAAGCATTCAGCATCCAAAGCTAGAGTGGAACATTGAATCATCCTCTCTGTCATCTCGGCCAAGCTAAAAGGAAACCATGTGTCAAAGCTGCAAGGAGGAATCTTCTACGAGGAGGAAAGAATTAGAGTTATAGTTAAATTAGGACTCTTTAAAACTCCAGTTTAGCACTTATTGTATTTAATGAGTCAGTTCAATAGCAGATAGGGGTCATTAGTGACAGTCATCGAGCTCCCCTCATGCTGGAGGAGGAAGCTCTAAGTAGTTAGAAGGATGTGTCTATATATAGCTGAATGATCTATGTAATTAGGGTTGGATATTTGAGAAAACAAAGTGTTATTTTGGCTGGTGTACAAACTCATTTTCAGTAATACAAGTGATTGCTTTTCTTCTCAGGATTCATACAGTGTTTCAAATGCTCAAGATATGTGGTTTTGTTTTATCCTTTATGTTTTTACAGTTGTATAGATACACAATCACTCAGAATTCACTTTGCTGCTCTGATTTCCTGTGTGTATTTGTAAGCTGAGGTTTCTATGAGATGTGTTTTGAGTATTTAAACATTACATGCCCTGACTTCTATGAATGAGTAGTGTTATAGTTTACTGAAGGATGATTAACTCCATAAGCCCAATGGAAGTCTTTGTAATGTCTTTCCAGCCAATATATTTGTTAAATTTACTTTGCAAGAGTTAGCCATCTCATCAATAGTCAAAATCAATAACCTTTTGAGAGAGCCCTCTCAGGCTAAGGAGGCTAAGCCTTAGTCAAAAGTCTGGTTTGAAATAGTTACACAGAGTCTACCTGGTCAGCAGCCTTCCAGTGCTTGATTTTGTGATAACAATGTCATCGATGATGGCTAGTGTGTGGTACTTGGACAATGGATCTTCATTCCATATGACCAGTAAAATGGAGCTCTTGTGTAACTTGGAGGAGAAGGATCTTGAGATGCATATCAAGATGGATCATGATAGGAGGTATAGCGCGACCAAGATCATTATAGTTACCTTTCAGAAGGAGTCTAGTTCTACCCTCACTTTGTGAGATGTTATGTATGTTGTGGGTTTGAAGAAGAACTTGGTTTTTGTTGCCATGTTGGAGGATAGAGGCTATGATGTGATATTTAGCAAGGGAAAGGCATTCCTTCGTCACATAGCCATAGGAAAATTGAAGAGGATAGGCGTTCAAGTGAAGAACCTCTACAAATTGGAGGTAGAAGACTGCGTTGATTTGAGCACTAAAGCAGAGAAGGTGTAGATCCGAAACATCGGTGAGTTGTGGCACAGGATATTGGGTCACTTGCATCAAGGCTCTTTGAAGATATTGCAGAAAATTTCTACATGGCTTCCCAAGGGTACACTAGAGGAGAGAGACACATGGAAAGGGTGTAGATTGGGGAAGTACACCAAAGCTTCCTTTCATGACAAAGACAGTCAAGCACAAGTGATCCTTAATTTAGTTCACTCAGATGTGTGTGGACCATTCTCAACAGCATCCATGACCAAGCACAAGTATTATGTTATATTTGTTGATGAATTTTCTCATAAGTGTTGGATTTTCTTCATGTAGAAGAAAGATCAAACATTCGCAAAGTTTTGTGAATTTAAAGAACTTGTCAAGAAAGATACTAGTAGGAAAGTTAAATCTCTCATAAGTGATAATGGTGGAAAGTATTTGTCAAATGAGTTTAAAAACTTATGTGCATCAGAAGGAATTCGACGAGAGTTGATAACACCTCATAACCCATAGTAAAATGGGATGGCTGAAATGAAGAACATGAGTATTGCAGGAGAGGCACGAGAGATGATGTATGATCAGGGCCTACCATTACACTTGTGGGTTGAAACATGCAACACAACTATTTATTTTCAAAACATAAACCGTCATCGAATTCTTGAGATGAGTACACCGAAAGAGGATTTTTCAAGGAAGAAACCAGATGCTGCACACTTCAGGATCTTTGGTTCATCAATCTACTTCCATGTTACCAAAGATGCATGGAAAAAGCTAGGCCAATAGTAGAGTTGGGCATATTTGTGGGCTACATTGATACACCTCACAACTATCGGGTGTACCTGCCAACCAACAGGATGACAATAGTTCATAGAGATTTAAAATTCGATGAAGAGAAGGCCATGAGATGTTCCCTTGAGAGGGAGCTTCAGCCACATGTGGATGATGAGATTTTAGCTCCAAAGGAGGAACCTCAGGATGATGTGGAGCACCCATATGCAGAGGATAAGGGAGTGGAAACACCGACTCATGCAAAGTCTTCTAGAGATGGGAGAAAGTGCACAAGGGAGGCTAACATATTATTGCATGATGTTAGAGAGAATGTGGAGCACCCACATCATAGCACTGGCAGATGAGTTCACCAAAGAGGTACAATGGCTACATGGCTTTGATGAGCAGGAGTGTAAAGATTAAGCCATCCTCTTTTGAGGAAGCAGTGCAACAACCAATTTGGGTTGATGCCATGGTTGAGGAATATGTCTCCATTATCAGGAACAATGTTTGGGAAGTGGTCCCAAGACCAGAAGACAAGTCAGTGGTAAGTTCCAGATGGATTTACAAGGTAAAGAAAGCAACTGATAGTAGTGTGGAGAAACACAAGTCCGGGTTTGTGGCCAGAGGGTTCTCTCAGGTGGAGGGGATTGATTACAATGAGACTTTAGTAGCAAGGTACTCATCAATCAGATCCATTCTAGCATTGTGAATGTAGATGGGATGGAAGATATATTAGATGGATGTAAATACAACATTCCTCAATGGCATGATTTAGGAAGAGGTGTATATTGAGAAAGCTGAAGGTTTTGAGACCTTCAACAGAGAGTCGCACGTGTGCAAACTCAAGTGAGCATTGTATGGACTGAAACAAGCACCTCGTGCTTGGTAAAATAGGATCAATAGCTATTTCACTGAGTTGGGCTTCACCAAATGTGAAGCAGATGTGAACCTTTACCATATTACGGTTGAAGGTAAGCTGTTTATTATTGTTTTATATGTCAAGGATTTGATTATGATAGTGATGATAATATGATCAAGTATTGCAAAGACGATCTTGCAAGAAAGTTTGAAATGAAGGGCTTGAGGATCATGCACTAGTTTTTGGGGATGGAAGTATGGCAAGGAGATGAGGAACTACTTATCTCTTAGGGAAAGTATGCCAACGAGATAATAACTCATTTTCACATGGAGAGTAGTAAACCCATGGAGACTCCTATAGCTAGTAACTGGAGGAAGGAGGATGCTACTTCCGGTGAAGTAGTGGAGGCTACTATTTATAAGCAAATTGTGGGTTCACTCATGTATTTGGTGAATACATGATTGGAGATGTGTTATGTAGTTAACTAGCTTAATCAAGCTATGGTTAGGCCGACCAAACGATATTAGAAGGCAACCAAACATGCGTTGAGATACCTTAGAGGCACCACTAAGTTTGGTCTTTGGTACATACAGACAGAGGGAGTGAATCTTCAAGGCTTCACCGATGTAGATTGGGCAAGGAGTCCATCTGAAAGGAAGAGCACATCAGGTGGGAACTTCAGTATTGTATCAACAGTTATTTCTTGGTACAGCATGAAACAGAGATCTGTTGCACTTAGTTCAACATAGGCATAATACATGGCAACTAGTCAAGGAGCTTGTGACGCTATCTGGATGAGGAAGATTCTTGTTGGTTTGTTTGGTCAGTAGATGGATCTAATAGTGATTTACTATGACAATCAGAGTTGTATAAAACTCTCTAAGAATACAGTTTTTCATGATCAGTCCAAGCATATTGATATCCAATATCACCATCTTCGAGATTGTGTGCAGAGGAGAATCATGTTGTTGGAGTACATTCCCATGGAGGAGAAAGATGTAGATATTTTGACAAAGGCATTGTCAAGATGAAAATTTGAGTTTCACAAAGGCGGGATCAGGGTAGTAGATAGTCCATTTCTTGTCGAGAGGGAGTGTTAAAAATAGCAACAAGAAACCCTAATTTAATTTGTCCTTGAATTAAATTAGGAATTAAATCAAAATTATATTCTCATAGCAACTTATACTAGTTAACTAAGTTAATTTGACTTAGTTGGCTTAGTAAATTCGAGTTGGAAATCTATTAGTCATGTTGAGTGATTCCTAAATTTTAGGGGTCGATGTTGAGTTATTTTGAGTTGTAATTAATTAACTCAGTCTAACTGAGTTAAAGTCAGTTAAACTAGTTTAATTAGTTGGAGGAACTAGTTGGAGGTCTAGTAGTGGGGATCAGCTTCAGTGCAGCTTCACTGCTCCATTAGTTAACTGAAGATTCACTCATAAATAACTCATGCATGTCATTTCATAGGAAGACCCAGTTGAGATTAGAGTGCAAGGACACTGTACTATCAATTGTATAATTTTTTGAGTTTCACAAATGGTGCATGCAATCAGTAGAAGTCCTATGATGGATTTCACAATTATGGTGAGGGATTTTCCCAATTAAATATGGGCTAATTCCCTAAGGGATTGTGTGAGGAAGTAGGGGCTTGGAAGACATCAAATTTGGCTAAGTATTGACATGAGTTGGTTTGTGAAGCAGAGAGATAGATTGTACTTGTGCAGAGATTGTTCAAGTTGAACACACATTGTATTTTCTTCTTAGATCTTCTGGTTAATGCAATATAGATGGTCAGGGTTTTGAGAAATTATTTTCCCCAAAAAAATATTGTGTTATGTGCAATTGAAATTCTTCCTTTTCTGCTTAGTGTTTTCATCGATCAAGTTTGGTTTTTGCTGATGAGTAACATAGATTCTTATCTTCTGGTTTAACATATCATAGAAGTTGTTGAATCTACAAGTAAAAATATACATACCCATAATTGCTTGAGACTTTCCAAAATCATATTTAACATGGAAGCAAGGCTAAACATTTAATCTCAACTCAAGAGCTTGACCTAGGTTTCCTAGAACATAATAGACATTTCATCAAACACATGGAAAACATGTAAGCTACAAGTCATGAATGCATATCCAATCATAAAAGTCTAAGATTCATCGTAGAATCATCGAGAGCGCCTTATGCCCTCTCCACATAGCTACAATAACATTTATTAGTCCATACATTCAACAATTGATCAATAGCTAAACAATTCATGACAAGAGCCATAGAAGATACACATCATATGAACAAAATATAACTAGAAAGAAACCAACATATCAACCATGGAAACCCAAACATAATATCACCAACACATTGCCAACAAATATACATGAATCGCAATAGAATAATAACTCTTATTAACATATGAATATACCAACCAAGTTAGGGACTGCCAGTACCACCTCACCATAAATTCAGCTGAACCAAATCTCCCTTTCAGCCAATCACCCCCACATCATGTTCCAAGCATGAATGTGGGATCTCATGGAATAAAACAAGATAAACAAAATCAGGAATTCTAGATGCAAAACCACCTCAACCCTCAACCAGTGATTCTAGCTCATGGTAGGACATCACTAACACCAACCAAATTGGTCTCTACCTAAGTTGTCCAGGTCTCCAGGAACTAGTAACTCAACTCACAACCTTCCATGGCTCCAAAGCGTTTGTCCAACATAGCTCTAGAGGCTAGTAACTCAACCCACCAAGGGCTCTAGAGTGCTTTTCCCAACCTACGCTCTAGGAATAGTAACTCAACCCAGGTTGTTCCAGGGATTCCAAAATGTTTGTCCAACCCACAACCATAAGGAATATTGAGCACCAACTAGAAAACAATCAAGTGGAAAAACCCACAACACCATGGCTATCCAAGAAATGGCAAGGTAAGGCTAAAAGAACTATTAATCCAGGCCAATCTCCATGCCAACGACAACACATAACCATATAATGACATGCATATATCATGCATCCATAAAAACACACATGCAACCTGTTACTTGCAAAGAAATCCAACTGTAGTCATTGATTCAATAATCCCCTTGTGCTTTCCTACTTTTCCTTGCCTTCTTTCTCTAAATCCAATGCATGCTAAAGTTCTCCAAGCATGATCCAAGAATTCTCCCAATGTGCAATAATATGAGAGAATGAGAGAATAGAAGAGAGATCCAAAGCCATACTGACCAAATACTAACCAGCAAAAGCTATGAACTAATCCTGAGAATCCTTTTTATCATTGAGGTCTCTATTTTCTTTATTTTCCTTCATTTCTCCTTTAATTTCCCTCTCATGCAAATTTGTGTCTCTTCATATTCCTTTTCTCCCATTTTCTTTTATTTTCATAAATAAATGCCATTTTTCCTTTATCGATGCGTTTTCCAATTTCCTTAGCCATAATACACTGAAAGTGACACTCACTAGGATGTTTTTCCCACCATTTAGCTTGGAATACATGTCCCATGACCTTGGTCTTATTTTTATTTACATGGAAAATCAACTAGGGGTTGTTACATGGTTGAAGTAAAAAGAAAATCAAATTTAGGATGAGTTCATGAAGAACTTGGAAAAATCATATCAACATGTAGATTTGATGACAACGACATCAAGGGAGACTAGAAATACTTACGTTTTTAAAACTGATAATTTGTATACAAGTGCTATACATATCAAAGGGGAAGGAAAATCAATGATAGAGAAATAACATAATCTAAATTCTATTACAAGAAAGAGAGAGATATAATTATCTTATGGGGGTACTCAAGATGGAAGTCATACACAATGGACAAATACAACTACAAAAGAATACTTATGAGAACTTATTATTGCAATGAACAAGAAAAAGTTTCCTTACAAAATTAGCTAGAAAGAGGATTAGAAATATGAAGAGCAAAAATCATATACAATGCTATTGGAGTGGAATTTGATGAGGGATTTGAATTACTAAAAATATTAATGAGAGAATCTGAGAACGAAATTTTATTTCATTAAAACCCAAGATGAATAAACCGACAAATCTCATCGGTAAACTGTAGAACATGGAACATAGGCTGAAAAGGAAACTAATATACATGGAGGGATAATAGGCTACATGGTTGTCAACATCAATGAAGAGAAGGAAGCAATAATTTTCGTGATTGATTGCAATTTATATGAATTTAACATTTTTGCAGATGCAGGTAAAAGTGAGAATTTAAAGGATGAAAATCCATCTTTCATAAAGCAACCATGGAGAAGGAAACAAATTGCCTTGAACATTTTTGGAAAGATTTCTATTGAAGAATCGAAGATGAATAATGAAAGGGCAATGAAGACCATAAGATTTTCAAGTTTGAACCAAAGTTAGAATGGAGCAATGTCAACAACATGGATCAACAAAAGAGTATATTGGACATAGATATTTAGGATTTCTGTATTATGATGAAGAAATCGCTTAAGAAGAGGCATACTGAAATAAATAAGAAAGTTAGCAATAGAAATCAATTGAATACAAGAAAATACATCATTAGGGCTAGTAGAGCATTACAAAATAAAGTATGGAAACCTAGAAGATTGAGGACAGCATCAACACATCAACAACAGATGAGGAAGTTCTACATTAAAATACAGGATACTAAATATGATCATGATAGTGAGGCAAGTGGAAAACAATATAATAAAGTACATGATTTAGGAGGAGAATAAATTGTAGTATATCCACCTGCAATTGAAAAATGTCAGACAACAAAGGTGAAAGGTACAACTAGCAGAAGCAAACTCATGAATAGGAGTCCATGATTTTTTTATTTATTTGGGGAGTCTGATGCAGGAACATTCTACACAATAACAAGACCTAGGAGGTCTTTCCATCTTTGCTAAAGGGAGTGGGTTCCCTTAATTTAATTTGAGCCAAATTTATGTAATTAAAAGATAGGAATTAATTTTATTGAATAGGGAATTGTTATAGAAATTTAGTTGAGAAATGAGGAGAGGATTTCCTCATCGATATGTACAAATTGTTTAAGGAAAATATTGTTTAGAAGTTGGAGAAAATAATTTAGATATTCTCCACATAATTAAGTAATAGCAAAAAAAAGGATTGTTAAGAGATATTAGGAGGATTTTTAGGATATAAAGAGACTTTAATGAACTTCAACCAAATTTGGCTCAAATCTATTTGTATAAACATATGTAAGCCTATGAGGCACGCTGGAATGTGAGAGAGAGGAGTGGTTAGGGCCATAAATGCACATATTGTGAATTTGGCCCATTTGTACATAAAATTTATGTTAATGAAGATTATGGATTTTGTGTGTGTTCGATCTTTGTGTTAATGGAAATTGAATGAATTGTGTGTGAAATTGTTCCATTTGTGTGAGAGTTTTAAATCCGATATGTGTGTTTTGTGGAGGATAAAGAATGCAAGTTGAAATATACTATCTCATTAAGAATGAGACAATGTTTGTCGGCATCAAAAGGCCAATCTTAGCCATTATAATAAAGTATGTATTTTCCCCTTGAGGTTATTTCTAAACTGAGGTTTTTTATTTTAGAGGTTTAAAAATACATCAATTTTATCCTTTCTCAATAAAACAACCTATTAAAATCAAGATCATATCCATAAGTATAAATGGTTCTCATCTATTTAAAAATACAACTTGGGTGTATTATACATATACCAGATTTTGTAATAACTAGAGTCACCCCTCACAAGTATTTTCCTTCCTTTCAATTTCCAAATTATTGGCATCAAATTTGATTATGTTCCACGAAAATATACAATATATCTTAATTTTTATTGAAATTTAATGTTAAAGTTACTTCTAACAAGTATTTTCCTTCCTTTCAACTTCCAAATTATTGGCATCAAATTTGAATATGTTCCATGAAAATATACAATATATCTTAATTTTTATTGAAATTTAATGCTAAATGATTCTACAATATAGCATAATTTTATTTGAAATTTAATGATAAATGATCAAAGGTTGTTCCCAAGGAAAGAGGCCATTTAGAGTACATGAACCCCTAGAACTTGTTAGGCCGATAGGCCTTCCTTTGAAAGGGACTTTCGTCGTCCCTTTGTTCCTCGTGCTGACACGTGGAGAGTTCTGCAATCGCGTTATGTGCTGACACGTGGAGAGTTCTGCAATCGCGTTTTGACTGTTTGTTTGTATTCTTTTCCGAGCGCGTGCACCCGTTTCTTCTGCCAGCAGCCGCCCTTTCCTTTCGCCCGCCATAAATCTAGCAAGCGGCGCCTAAATAAAAGCAAACCAGGTTCACAGTGGGGTACAGGGACCTTGTGAGCGACGAGAATCAAAGAAAACCTGAGCGACAATGTAGATAACCGTCACACAAAGCCCGACACTCCAGAGTAGAGTAGTAATGGCGCATTCTGTTTTCGGAGAAAGATGCGGTATGGTGCCTTCTTTCAGTTTGGTAGCTACCCAGTTATGCGGTCCCTGTTTTGCGGTGCACAGCTGTTCTGATGCACGATCAACTGTTCTGCGGTTTCCGTGCTTCCATGACCGGGAGCCTTCTTGGATCAAACTACCGGCAGTCTTGAATCAATCTCACAGAGTATAGCACTGTTCGAGCGGGTAACGGAGCTGGAAATCGAACCGGAAGAGAAAATCTGCAGAACATCATTTCTTCCAGATCAGGTCATCGTCTCTCTCAGTCCTCTTTAATTTTGAAGCTCTCTCAGTCCTCTTTAATAGATCCTTGTATATGCCTCTCAGGTTTCCTAATCCCTGTTGTAGTTGTGGGAATTACCTGGGATTTCTCTTTGGGCTTTCCATCTAAATGAATGATTCAAATGAAGGTGCCTCTACCTTTGTGATTGTGATTTCTGATTCCTTTTAGTAGTCACCAAAATGGATGCCCACTATCGTTTGGCTGGAATCGAATGAAGTGGAAGTTAGAGGCATAGAAACTTTGTACAGAAACTAAATGATTTCTCATAGCTGTCATCTTCTGCATTCTCTGATTGTCGCTGCTTATACTCAACATTCAACTCAACATTCAATGGTTATGGTCAGCTATTTGATGTAGAGTAGTCTTTTCATGACGGTAGAGCTCCAAGAGTTCCAGTGTCGAAAATGGTTGGCGATATTTCTCTTTCGAAAGGATATACACAGATTACATAATTGATATCTTAGTTAATTCGAATCTATATTATCTGGATTGGTAAGCCAAAATACAATACCTAATTGCTTTTATGGTAATTTGAATCTACAATTTTTGGAGTAGTATTTGGCGGTTGTGAGGTTATCTCTGTTTGCAATTTCATGATTAAGCGTTACTGTTGTCTAGAGATACTTGTATGGTGTGACGTTAATAATGATTACAGATATAAACTAAATCCGTTTTGGTAAAAGCATCAGTGGTCGAAAAATTAGGGAGGATAAATCATGATGACGGTAGAGCTCCAAGAGTTCCAGTGTCGAAAATGGTTGGCGATATTTAGTTAATTCGAATCTATATTATCTGGATTGGTAAGCCCAAATACAAGACCTAATTGCTTTTACAGTAATTTGAATCTACAATTTCTGGAGTAGTATTTGGCGGTTGTGAGGTCATCTTTGTTTGCAATTTCATGATTAAGCGTTACTGATGTCTAGAGATACTTGTATGGTGTGATGTTAATAATGATTACAGATATAAACTAAATCCGTTTTGGTAAAGGCATCAGTGGTCGAAAAATTAGGGAGGATAAATCATGATCAGTGGCGTAGGGGATGTAACTGACTGACAGTATCTTGTTTTTTGGTATGCGAGGTCAATCCTAGAAGTAACTCTTATAAGCTTTCTAGCCACAACTTTGTCAGAATTATAATCCCACTGTAAACAACAAAACTCGTGATCCTTATTCAATCACCACACTCTCCTAGCAGATCAAAAGCACTAATATTCATGCTTCTAAGTTCTAACACAAGATAAAATAAAACTGAGATCTCCTACAATATGAGCCAACTTCAAGGTTCATCTTTGTTGAAGTGGGTTTTGGACGCTGGTGATTCTCTACAATATTAGGTCATCCATACAAAGGATACATAACAAAACATTAACTACACAAGAGAATAGACAGTCTCCATACCTTTATCGTTGAGGCAACCACATGTGTTGCAATCCTTGATGTGCAGAGTCCTAATACCAACTTGCTATAGCCATGTTCAACAGGAAACATTTTACATGTAATGCTCTGTATCGGTGAGGGTATGTTTTCACTTGTGCAATAAGTAATGTGTGGAGCTGATTTGGAGGATTGGAATCGTTAATTTATTTTGAATATTCAAACAAAATCGCCAAACATATTCATTGTCACTTACAATGTTTCCTTTTTGGATGGCAACAGGTATGAATACATGCTACCTACGAAGGTTGTATGAGTGTTGCGAAGAAATTCAGCAACAAGAACTTACGCTACAAGATATGCAGACAAGGATCCTGCCACAACAATCAATGCCACTTTACCGTTTGCGCCCAACCATCAAGTTGTTAAAGAAAATAAGGAAAATACTTAAGATAACAATTCACATTCATGAAAGGGATGCACACAGGCAAATGCGCCATCAATTGCAGGAACAGCTCGCACAATATGGCACCACAATAAACACTCACTGGTGTTGCCGATGCCATGGCCCATCATGCATATATGATTAGCTGCTCATGCTCAATCACATCTCTACATAATAGAATGCTTTTATTGTACATATGTTTAAAAGCCAACAAATACTTTCATTGTATATATGTTTAGTTATATCTTTCCAAACAAATCTCCATGTCTAGAGTGACTTGTCCCTGTCGACTTCAGGGTCTTCATATTATTACGGAAGTTGAGCATTTTAGCTCTAGACCAAACTGTGTTGTTTTGTTATCGTTTTGTTAAGATCTATTTATGCAAATCATGGAATTACAGTGTTTAAATTTCTCTTCATAGTTTACAGTGATTATATTCTCCAGAGTTTTGTATGACTGTGAATGTAATCAGTAAATTGGTTGGGCGTTCTCTTTTCCTTGTAGTATACATATATGAATTTTGGTATTTTATGACTAAACATTTGGTTTGAAATAGTTCTGCAACCATCTCTTGCATGTTCGGTCCTCCGAAAGTCGACAAGGTTCTAGAGATTTTTGTAGCTGTCCACCGCAAGGGGTTAACAACGAACCCCCATGACGGAATGGATTGGGATCACCAGTTCGGAAAGAATGGCAATCGCGACCTTTGACACATGGATGGATTCTCTTTTAAGTAGAACAATCCGTTACTCAGAAAATTGGCAACCAAGCTGGATAAACTTCACCATATAAATCTGCTCTCAGTTTGCATAAGATTTCAGTTTTAATCGCATTCTATTTTATTGTTGGAAAGCCCCTGTATAAATGGCGGCCATCTTGTATTTGGGTTGCATTTTGTCTATTCACACCCTTTTTCTGGTTACCTTCTTCACAGGATTTTTTATTGGTAGGATGCATATAATACTGGTTTTGGTTCTGGATTTATTGGTATGAGGATTGGCATGTTCATCTCCAAATTCTATGCCACATCAACATTGTGAACCTCTTCCAGAAAGAGTTGACATCTCTCAAGTTAGATCTGATAGTGAGCATCGAAACTGCCACCACATTGTTCCACCTTCTCACATCAATCATAAGGCTTCTGAAATGAATAGGTTGCTTTACAACTTGAAGCTATTCAATGAATAGAACCTGAAATGGTGATTTAGTTCACATTACCAAGATTTGATGTTATTTTTAGACATTAGACCATCAAAATGATCACCAGTTACATTTCAGACATAGAGGAGCATGTAAACTTGGTTATTTCGTTGACATGGCCCAAACTCAGGAGCTACCCCAAGGCTCAATGACTGAAAACCCTTCGCAAGGTTGTAGAAGTTTGTGATAGATGCAGAAGAAGAGAGCATGTCTCTTTTTTCCATTCCTGTGGTTGGCAAGGGTGGATCAAGAAAAACTCTGCTTCTAATCAGACTCTTCGACAACCAAAAGGTGTATGACCACCGAAACATGGTTGAATCAAAGATTCTAGAGAAACAAGTTTACCCTGTTATGATGTATGGGGAGAAGGTGCCAAATTGATGGAGGAATTGGGTCTACTCCAACTTCAAAGTTATTGTGACTTCAGGTCTCACATAACACTGTTGGTTGAATCAAAGATTCTAGAGAAACAAGTTTGCCCTGTCCTTAGATGATGTGTTATTAGATGATGTAGGGGGAGAAGGTGCCAAGTTTGCCCTGTTCGTAGATGATGTATGATGTATGGGGAGAAGGTGCCAAATTGATGGAGGAATTCGGTCTACTCCAACTTCAAAGTTATTGTGACTTCAGGTATCACATAACACTGTTAGTTGTGAGGTTCCCACAATAATAATGGGGGATATGATGAAATATTAGAATTGACAGTTGTAATCTGCTTAGCAATTTGATATTTAAGTTGCTTCATATTGTGAGGCTTAGTGGTCAACAATAATACTGGGTGATATGATAATAATGCGGATATGATGAAATATTAGAGTAATAATGGGGATATGATGAAATATTAGAATTCACAGTTTGAATTTGCTATTTAAATTTCATTGTTAATTGTTGTGGTTCTGCGGCCGGTTCACAGTGATAATGAGGATATTATGAAATACTGGGCGATATGATAATAATGGGGATATGATGAAATATTAGAATTCACAGTTTGAATTTGCTATTTAAATTTCATTGTTAATTCTGTGGTTCAACAGCCGGTTCACAGTGATAATGAGGATATGATGAAATATTAGAATACGTAGTTGTAATTTGCTATTCAAGTTTCTTTACATTATGGAATATAAATATTAAAAAGGTTCACGGTTCTGATTTACTATTCATTTATTTATTCTTCCTTTCTATATGTTTTTAGGAAGATATGTCTTCTTTTGGGTTCATGAGTTGCAGCCATGAAATATCTTTGGGTATTGTTGTCAATGTTTTTCTCATAGATTTAATGGAGTCTTCTTTTGTGTTCTTCCCTTAGAGTTTCTATATTCTTCCTTTCTATTTGTTTTTAGGAAGATATGTTTTCTTTTGGGTTCATGAGTTGCAGACATGAAATATCTTTGGGTATTGTTGTCAATGTTTTTCTCATAGATTTAATAGAGTCTTCTTTTGTGTTTTTCCCTTAGAACTACCCTTTCTTGCTTTTCTCTTGGGGAATTAGTTTTTGAATCACGAAGTAGTTCTTTTTCCTCAATAGGATTTTGATACTGCTTTCTTCCCAGTATATTTCTGTATAATCAATTTCTAAATGAATTAATGGCATTTCATTCAGAAAACTGTTATATGATGTTTTGGCTTGAGAAACAGTAGTACCTGTTGCCCTTTGTTTAGAGTTGGAGTGGCTTTGCTTGGGGCATAAAAGCCAACTCCACTTTGGTACCATTTCTTTTGCCATTTTAGGAGATATTGGAAGAAAATTAACATATATTCATGGACTGAAAAGTAAAATATATTTCTCATTTTATCATCTGAGATATCGATCACCTTAGGAATCCAGATTATGCACCATTTCTAAATTTCTGTCTTTAGTGAAATCTTTTGACTTAACTATGTTGTAGTCTAAATGTGCTATGAAATGGCCCTTTTCCGGCTGCTTAAAGTAGCAAGAAGGGAAACCAGTATTTTTATCCCAAAATCCAGCAAGAATCGTTTTGGTTTTGATGGAATTGCACATATTAGATGTTAATTTTTACAATCTGTTTGCAGTAGAAGTGTTAAAGGGTTCCAAATCCATTTCTGCATTAAAACTAACAATTTTATTGATTCAAACTTGCAATTTTGACAAAGATTGACTGGCTCGATTTGGCTGATGGCAAACTGGAAAAGGATAAAAACATAGTGTTTAGCCTTCTCCTTTGATATTCCCCTCAAAACCACTTTTGTGCAGAACAACAATAGAGAATAACAAATGTTACCTTTGTTTTGTTTAAGTTAGTCGATTGTGAAGTGCATTTCCATGTGTGGGTTTTCGTTCTACAACTAATGCTTTTGCATGGTAACTTTGGAAGATTCTCAGTTTAGGTGAAAACATAAAAGTCAAAGCCAATATTGGTATATGGAATAGTTACCTTCGTACAGGATGATATTTTTTCTTAATTTAAAAGACTAATTGTTATGAATATCTTTCATATCTATTTTCCCTGATGAGAGTTCACAGGAAATGTTGGAAAAGTTTCAAAATTCTACAGATTATACTAAAAAAGATATACGATATCTGTTAGTACTGTTTCAAGAAATGTTTGCCTTGAAAGCAATAGTGGTAATATGATTCCCACAAGATGTCATTCATGCAACTACCTTGATGTTCTATTGAATGTGGAAGAAGGAGCATTTTCAAAAGGGAAATGATCATCATGATCAAACCTGGACCACTATGTTTGAAAAATTTTGAGCTTCGATGTTTAGTCTTTCAGTGAACACAATTGATTAAGAAGCTTGCTTGACTGAAAAGCGTGACATATATTGGACCCGGCCCTGAATAAGGGGTTTTGTATCTCAAAATCGAGTTCCAAACTCTTTTTCCTTCTGTCTTCAATAACAATAGTGGCATCTGCCTGTTTTCCATGACAACAAAGGTTACTGATCAGAAAATTGTAAGTACCAATACGTGGCACCAACTTATTCTTTAAGATAGCATCCAAAATCTCAATCTCTCTGCTGAAGTCAACTATTTATCAAGAAGGTTTCAATATATATTTTGTTGCACCTATAATAAAATTCACAGCATTGACAAAGCCTAAACTACATGCAATGGCTTCTGTAATTGAAGTTGCTACCTGTAATCAACAGTCCCACATGCATTACTCTTCCTTTCCTCTAAATGTTACTGAAATGGCATCCTTGGCCTTGTTCATGTCCCAACAGATGTAGTTTATAGAGGTCTTATCTTCATCCATCATTCACAATATTTGACCAATGGCTTTAAAACGTTATTATACCTTCACTAGCCTCCCTGCATTGAAAATCATTTAAATGATACAAAAAAGTGGAAGGGATGTTGCTGTCATATCATCTAACAGTTGTATGGAGAATGGTCATATGATATTTCTTCTTATCAACAGCAATGTCCATGTTCACAAAAGCACATACAGCAAATCATAGCTGTAGGTTATGATTTGCAGTGTCTGAATGATATACTACTCCATAATCAAAGAGAAGATCCACAAGGAGAGGTGGTTAAGGCATCATGGCTTCAACTAGACACAATGTTGTGAAAAGTCAAAGACGATATGGACCCATAGATTGAGAATTATTTTTGTAGTTGACATAAGAAAATTTCGACATCAAAATATGGATCAGTTTACTGGAGTCTTTGTAAGGCCACTGGAAGTTTGCAGCTGAAGATAACAAGGAACATTCTCTAATGAAACTAAGCTTCCACACTCCAAACTCCAATACCATGTTTGCTGAGGACATTGCTATGTGTGGTTATGTGGAGATTCAACTAAATAAAAATGTACAAGAAGGATTGCTGACGAAAAATTCCCTAATACTTCTGTAAGGAATGCGAGTGCAAGTTTTGGGGGCATCAAACTGTTTTGGGTGTCTGTGAGTGTGCAGATTTGGGTAAATGTGGAAGAATAAAGCGTTGTTGCAGTATAGCTTTTTGGGCTTCCTGCATTGATAATCTAGCGAGCCAGTTTTTATTTTGTCTGGAATATATAGTTCAATTTGATTTCTTGGTCACCTGGATCATTGATATGGAAGAAGCCAATGGTAAGCAAGCATTCTGGTTCTTGCCTTTTTATTTAGCTGAAAGTTAATTTACTCCGACATAATTTATCGTTTCTGGTTTTCGAGCTTGTTTATGTGATGAGCATGTGTGCACACACCCATCAGTGCCTTATTAGATGAGATATACGTACAAACCCAAACACATCTAATATGCAAATACCCATTCTTTAAACTGAAACCAGTGTGTTTCAATACAAGAAATGAGGAAATAGGAGGACCTTGTTATGACAATTTATCACATGTTTTCTGATGCAGTTATAGAATCCAAGGATGGGACCATTTCTGCAGCATCGGCATATACAGGTCATCATGAAGGTCAGATTTTGCTAGGTTATGCTTGATAACAATATTTTATGCTACTTTTCAATGGACTTGTTCTATTTGGGATCATGAAGATCGGTGCAGAAATCTGCATATAATTTGCAGAGTGATGTTCTTTTACGGATTTTTAGACAAACTTTTGTTTTTCAAAGATGAATTCTGCGATTTGAAATCTAATCCACAATAGAAAAAAGTGAGTGCATTGATGCTCCCGTGAACCATGCTAGAGACTAGCCAACTGCTCTTTGTTCCATGGAAAACAAGGTTCAGGTGCCAAAGAAACAGAGCAGGGGAAGCAATGGTTAAATGACAATCCTTATCTGATAAAGTTTAAAATAAAAATTCTGGAACATGCAAAGGAAGCAATTTTTAGGCATAGAGTAGGAGGAGAGGTAATTCTCTTATTTGTATCTTGCCTCAACCATTTAATGAAGTTACTAGGGTTCTTGAAATGTGTGGTTATGTGGAGATTCAACTAAATAAAAATGTTCAAGAAGGATTGCTGACGAAAAATTCCCTTCAGAAAAAAGGAACGTATGCCTTGCAATTTCGAGATACAGGATTGAAAATTCACATTTTTGGAGTTGATTGGGTTTATCTCTTATGTTTTTGTTATGTTTTTTTTTGGGATTTTGGAATCACCTGAGTGGGCTTTTTGTCCATTATTTCGCTCTCTTTAAATAGACTTCTATGAACCCTTTCTCATCCAATTGCACAAGACTATTTTTTGGTTCATCTATAGAAATGAGTTTCAAAATTTTAATAATTCTAATTTCTATAATTAAATAAATTATTTTTATTAAATGAATTTTATGAAAAGCATCTTACAATTAGTTAATGTTTTAGTTATAGTGTGAACCACCAATGTAAGTCATTTTTTTTAATATTTGTAAATGTAATTAGCTGCTTTTCAATTACCATGTAAAACACTGTAATTTACTTTCTATTTGTTCTTTTAATATCATATCTGCTGGTACACGCTGGTCATCGTGGATAGTACCTTCGTCACTACTGAGCTTTGTATATGCTTGCCTATCTGAGCTTTATATATGCTTGTCTATCTATAGAGGTTTCCTCCTTTTAATAATCCTATCGGCCTCTCTTTTTACCTTTTGGGACAATTGCTAGTTTACAATATATCAAGCATTAGAGAAAACCTATTTCCAAGGTCAAGAAGTTTATATGGTTTTAAAAATAGTTGTAAAATGGTAAGATTTTTTTTCAAAATTAAATTAAAGAAGCGTTTTTATGTGTTTATGATATCAATATTTAATATGTATGTGTGTGTACACTCAATTGTTTGTCATCAATATTATGTTTGGCCAGTTTTTCACTATTAGATGTCTCATTTAAATTTTCTTGTTAGTGTTTAAGATCACTTTAAATGCATTTACACCATGCTTGTGTGTGCTTCCATTAATGTGTAGTGCATGATTTGTTGATTACCATTGATTGTACCATAATGAATATATACATTGGATATAGATTACCTAATCATTGCTAGGTATTGTCTTGATGATTATGTTGCATTCTTTCTTGAAGCATTAGAGACCCAGGGGTCATGATAGCATTCTACATGATACACACATGTAGAGTGGGTTGCTCGCTTGGAGGATGATTCACCATAGCATCTTAGAGGAGGGTATATGGCATAGAGACAATAGGTTGCATAAAAACTTCTACCTAACCTTCAAAGAATTAGATTGAGGAGCGATCTATAGGTGTGGTGGGCATATAAGTACATACAACTTAGGAGGTAGTACTGAACCATCCTTGAGAAACATTAATCTTTAGAGTCTTTCTTGTTGGATGTGCAATTTTTCAAGCTTAACATGTGTCAATTGGAGTTGGAGTGCTCAACGTGTGGGCCTATTTAGCGATCACGTATGTATTTTGTTGTGGATCTGATCCACTTTTTAATTGTTGGATTTTCTAACCTTTCATAGAGGGAGGATAAAATGTTTTCATCAGTTATACATGTTCATTCATGTACCCACATATTTGTATTAGATATGTGACAGTTAAGGAAAACTTTTTCTTCATAATGTATTTTTTCTCTATTTGCCTTGAGTGCTAAGGTTCTTTGAATAATTTCAAAGCAAGAAAGGGTTAGGGTTCACCCTAAGAGATGCTTAAACTAGTGTTTGGAATAAAATATTTTGAAGTAAAGGAAGTATTTTTATAATACCTGTGGAAAAGAAAGGCTAGGGCTTTGTTATGGTTTCCTTAATAAGAGTTTGAAAATCCTGATTACTTATGCTAGTTCGATAAATTGGTTATATGCACATGTAGTTCGTGCGTGTGTGTCCCACTTATCCAAATTTGTTGTGATTTCTTATTTGATTTTCATTTTATAATATATTATTGATTGGGTAAATTATAGCGCTAAATTTGCACATTGATTTAATATAACATAGTGTATAATTGGATAAGTGATTTAACATATATATAAGATAACTAGGTGGAACTATTATTGTTATAATATGATGTAATATGACATTTCAACTATTTGTTGTAAGTATACTTAAATGGTATTTAATTTTATTGGATTCTTTATGAAATTGGGTTAAAGTGAAGTGAAATATTGCTACCATAAATTCATTTTTTTATTTAAGCTCAAAGGATAAATGTTTACAGGAAATAAATACAAAAAATTGAAAGTTCAGGTGAAATGGTTGAATTTGCAATAAAATCCATTTATCAAAAAATCTTGGGCATTCTAAATATTTATATGTTCTCATGGTTAAGTGCAATAGTCTAAATTTAATAGGGTGGCATGCATTAATTTAAAATCTCTCTCTCTATATATAGTATTCTTTAATGAAACATGTATATAGAACACTACTATAATATCATGCTAGTAGATGCAATGCTTACATAATAATTCATATATCATGGTGAGGGCCAACTGTAGAAGCAATAAATGTTGAATGAAAGAAATTAATATTAATATAGAGGTTGAGTAAGAATGCTATTGGCTTTTATTCATTGTTATTTCTATAGAGATGCTATAACTTTATTTAGATAATTAATGTTGTGTGCACATGCATTTAGTTAGGCTAGCTATCATTCTCCTCATATTTTTACACTATTTTTAAGATAAGATTATTGTGAACATTCATAAATAAAATATCGATAATGATCATTAAATCTAAAAATAACATTTAATTAAAATTTATTTATGATAATCATATCTTAAAATTTTAAGAAAAATATAACCATATGTCAAAAAAAATCCTTTAATATAAATAACAAAGAATCAATATCCAATCTATGATAAATTGATACCAAAAAATTTAGAAAAGCATAAGTATAGGTCGAAATGTTTTTATGATCGTAAATATATTGGTAAAGAAGCTAAGTTATATATATATATATATATATATATATATATATATATATATATATATATATATATATATATATATATATTAAAATATATATATTTTCACTTGTGATTCCAATGTTTATATATGATTGTTTACTTTAATAATTCACATATTATGGTGAGAGCCATAGTAATAAATGTTGGATAACATAAATTAATATTAAAATAGGGTCTAACAAGGATTTTATTTATTTTTTATTCATTGTTATTTCTACAAATAAGTTATAACTTTATCTAAATAATAAAGGTTGCGTGGAAATGTATTTGGTTAGGCTAGTTATTATTCTCTTCATATTTTTGCACTATCGTTAGGTAAGATTACTATAAAGTTTGATAAATACAAAATAATGATCATTAAATCTAAAAATGACATCTACTCAAAGTTTGTTTATGATAACCATATTTTAGAACTTTAGAAAATAAAAATAAACAATATCTTAGAAAAAGTCCTTCCATATAAATAACTTAGAATCAACATCCACTATAGAATTTAGAAAATGATATATATAGGTTGAAATGTTTTTATGATATTAAAAATATTTGGAAAGAAGCTATGTTATAGTTTTAAGGAAATAAATATATTTTTACATCTTTGTGATTCCATTGTTTATATATGATTGTATACTTATGTTTTATTATTATATTTTTAAAAGTGAGTGAATTTAGATTTTTTTTTTTCAATAATGGTGAATAAATAACTAGTTAGGAAGAATATCCAAGAGCCCTGTAACTCTAAGAGTATATCCAACCTCCCTAGAAACTATTTGAGCCTTATCAGAAAGGGCCAAAAATGTCTCCCCTCTAGGATTGTGCCAATCCATAAAAAAAACATTTTAAATGTTATTTCCCATTCATATAAAGAATGAAATAATCAGGCACTTATTATACAAATTGCTAACCTAAAGAAAAAAAAGGCATTCTAAATTGTGCAATTCAAATGAGTGAAAGAGGATGTTTCTAAAAATATCTAATTTTTAGGCGAACAATGATAAGATAATAAAATTAAAAAAAATGATTTAATATGAAAATATAATTAATTTTAAATTAGAAAAAAAAAAAAAACTGTTTGATATTATTTGCCTTTTTTTTTTTTCTATATAATACTACCTAAACACCTAAGCACCCACGGGGATTTGAACTAGTGACCTATCACAACGAGTGTCTTAACAGTACACCCATTCACCATCAATCGAAAGCCCCGTGGGCTTTGATATTATTTGCTTCAAAAATATTAAAAAATAAAAATAAATTCACAATCATATTATAAAACAAAGTGGTAGAAAATAAAAACACAAGTTATTTTTTATTATTATCTTTTTTGGTAGGTAAGCACCCACGAGGGATTTGAACCATTGACCTATCCAAGGAGTGCCTTAACAGTGCACCCATTCACCGTCAATCGAAAGCCCCATAGGATAAACTTTATAATTATAACAAAGTTTTAAAAAACATTTAAACACATTGTAAAGATTGGGTCGACCTTTCGAACCAGCTAATGTGGTTCATCCTCAGGACACCTTGTCCTGGGGATGAACCATATTCGCTCGTTTGAAATGTCAACCCAATCCTTACAATTTGATTAATCCGAAAGAGTATTTTCTAAATCATAGATCACAAAAATCCTATATTTAATAACATTTAAACATTTGAAAATTATAAGATTATATTTTATTTTGAAATTATTTTTAAAAACATTTTAATATTTATAATATAATAATCTCTAAAACTTATAAAATTAAAATAAATGGCTTTACTTCATTTTCAAAATATTCTAAAATCAATATTATTAACTAATAAAAATAAACTTCATAATCTTATTTACATGCTATATACACTTCAAAATAATATTTGTCGCACTCACCGAACAACCCTGGTCGTGACTGTAGACTCCATCACATGTAAAATGACAGCGCAGCTCGTGAACAAGTGGTGCGCTAATTGAAAAGACCATTGGACCGAAGATTCACTCGCTAAGCAATGCATCTGGACGGAATCAGGTCCAGTCAAACTAAGATTCACTCGCGAAGCAATGCATCTGGACGGAATCAGGTCCAGATTCTCTGCATTTCTTATCTTATCTATACTACCAATTCGTGCATACAGCCAGCCAGGTGGTGGGTTTTCTCACGAAAATCCTCTGGGAGGACTCCTGCTGCCTCCGTGGGATTTGCTGGGAATGATTCCATGCAAAATCCTTAGCCCGACCTAGATTTCTAGAGTTCTTATCGTCGGTTCCATTAGGAGCCGAGCCATCAAAGTTAGTTTCAAATTTTCTGTTGATCCTTTAATCTTTTTACCGTTTTTAAGTTTACACTCTCCAATTGTTCAGATTTCGGAAGGTTTCTCCAAGTATTAAGGTGTTTGAGTTCATATTCTCCGTGTTTCAGATATCGGATGCTTTGCTGGGAATTCTTCCATTCTGATTCCTGTCTCCGATCCAGATTTCCAGCCTTCTCATTCTCGATTCTGTTCGTAACGGAACGATAAAAGTTCGTTCCTAAATTTCTGTTGATACCTCAATTTTTTCTTCCGTTTTAAAGTTCATCTTCATCCGTGTTTCAGATTTCGGACGGTTTCCCTAAATCTTAAAGTATTTAATTTCATATTCTTCCTGTTTCAGATTTCGGACGCTTTGCCGGGAATGCTTCCATGCTGAATCATGTCCCTGATCCAGATTTCCCGTGTTCTCACTCTCAATTCGACTCGGAGACGAACGATCCAAGTTAGTTTCGAAAATATCTGTTGATCCTTTAATTTTTTTTTCGTTTTTAACTCCATATTCTTCCGTGTTCCAGCTTTCGGCCTGTGTCCAAGTGTTTAGGTACATATTCTTCCGTGTTTCAGATTTCGGAAGGTTTCCCTAAATCTGCAGTTGAGAATTTATGTTCTCTGGCTTGGAAATGCAGAGCATAAGGTCACTGTTTTCTGATGGCCGACTAATGCAACGGTTGTTAAGCGGAACCGGCACAGAAAAGGTTTTAGACTTTCCCACTCAGTAGTAAGTAAACTGCAAAAACAAAGAAAATGGCAGTGAGAGTCCCAGTCTTTGCCGTTTCTTAAACCGCACTATCTGTACAACATGATGTCCCCTGCATCGGCTCCGGCACAATCGTTCGATGCCCTGAAAGCACAGGAAATAAATGACTCACTTTATTCTATATACAAGATCCGCGTCGGAGGCACTTTTATGGTAGAGCCTTCAGGTTGAGTTTGCCCCTTATTTTGTCCGTTTTGATTAGAGCACACTACTTTATTCATGATTTTTGTGTGAAAGATCAAGGTAATTTAAATTTTGGGTTATTTTGTGTGAAAGATTAAGGTAATTAAAAAATTGGGGATACAGCTTGGAGAAGAAGCTATTAATGTCATGGCCGTGGTGATGAAGCAGCAGAACAGGCCTCTGCTTGCATTAAGCGCATCAATTCTTGATAATGTGCTCATTGATGTCTTTCGGGTATAATCTCATACAAATCATATAATCGTAATTACTATATAGTATATTCTCTGCTCCCTAAAATTCTGTGTCTGGATTGCAGAAATGTAATCGTAATTACTATATAGTATATTCTCTGCTCCCTAAAATTCTCTCTCTGGATTGCAGAAATGTGGTTGATTGGATGAGCATATTAGTTTGTTGAAGCATAAGCTCCAAATGATTCCGCAATAAGCTGCATTCACCGGCAAATGCACCGAATGATTCAGCATTGAGCTACATTCGCTGGCAAATCCACCAAAACTTAGCCGCACGGTCAAATGAAAGTTTCAGGTTTTCATAAAGGTAAAACCCACTTGTTCCAAAATCTCTTCCAGCATTTGGTACATGCCCTATTTCAGTATTGCCGGTGGTGGTGGAGGATAGCATGTGAAAGCTCTTAAATGACCCCGCTTTGTTGAAGGTTCTCCAAATTGGATGAAAAAGGAGCAGTGCTGTGTTTAGGTGGAAGTAATGGTCTCTTTATTTTGCATGTTTGCATGACTCTTTCTCTTATAAGGGACTCATTACAAGATTTTGGATAGCACTTGAAAGCTCTCAAATGACCCCATTTTGTTTAAGGTTCTTCTAATTGGATGAAAAAGGAGAAATGCTATGTTTAGAGGGAAGTAACGATCTCTTTATTTTGCAAGTTTGCATAGCTCTTTCTCTTATAAGGGACAAATTAGAAGATTTTTGAACAGAACATATCTCACTGTTATTGCAAACAAATTTTATTTGCAAAAAGATGCTTGTACTTATTCACAAAATGATACCAGTGCTCTTCTTCAATGGAAAGAAGATTTCATCTTAAATGATTATTGGTATTTTCTTGTGAAAAGTTTGAAGGAGATCTGAGTATTTATTAGCATCTTTTTTAAACTTATTACAAGAAAGTGCCTTTTCTCATTTATGATGGTATTTTCTTTCCATTGTGGATGAGCACTGGTATCCTTTTGTGAACAATTTGTGACTAAGTATTGGTATTTTTTTGAATAAGATTTCATTGCAATAATATTTGGATATATTATTTTCAAAAACTTCATAATCTGTGATTTGAAAGCTATATGAACCTGCAATATAAAGTCATTGCTACACATTTAAACATAGTATTCATTGAGTAATATTGGAATGATGGCTTCCCAAGAACAATGGGAAAATGTTAGAAGAATCGATGTAAATACTTTCGAAGAATGAATGTTAAAAAATATAATGGAAACCTCCTTCCAAAGATGATGCAAACATCCTTAGCTTACTATCCATTTAAATTGTGGACAGTAGGTCAACTGCAATGAATTAAATGACGCCCTACTCACTAATTGGAGCTGTCCTTATGGCTTTATTATTGGTGTAGATAACCAATGTTGGGAGAAAGCAATGCCCCTTTCAGTATGATATGTATTATTTTATTGGGTATCCATGCAATTCACTCCTTAAATTATATATCCATTGTTCCATTTCAAGCTTCATTATGTATATCATGAATTTTTAAAAGAACAAAGTAAACATGCAAAGGAAAAGTTAAATTTATTCTACAGATTAATCTAAATCTGTAAATGTTATGACTTAAAAACCTTGTTATCCCAAAACTGAATAGTGTTGCAAGAGCAATAACACCTATATGATCATAATTGTGGTCATGCCATGGACAAAAGTCAGTTAAGTTTTTCAACGAGCATTTGTTGTAAATTACTTCATAGAATCTTTAGGTAAAGTATCAAAGATCTTATTCAGTATCAAAGTCATGCAAAGGACTAAAGTCAATCGAGTTTTTGAATGAGAATTTGTTGTACAGTATTTCATAGAATTTTTGGGTAAAGTATCAAAGGTTTTATAGAGTATTTAAGGATTGGGCAATGTTTTGGGTAAAGTTTTTAAATATTTAAATAAGCATTTGTTATAAAATATTGGGTAAAATATTTAGGCAAAGTATCAATTGTACATTAGTTAATGAGTGAACACTATATTATATATGTATCATTATATATTTTATCTTTTAGTTAGTGGTTATTACATTTAATTGAATGTAAAATAACTTTTGTGGAAATTATGATTTTTTAAATATCAAAATTGAGTTTCTTTTCAATATCTTATTTGTTTATGTGAAAAATTAAACATACTTTGTTGCAATCTTTTGGTGTCATAAAACAAATTTAGAAAATGTAATTGTATTTTAAAATAATTTTGTATCTAATTATGTATATTAGAGAAGTGTAAGATAGGCGAGTTTATGGTGGATTGGAATTATATCACAAGAGATTATATCAAATAATAAGTAATCAAAGAATTTACAATTTGAAAAAATAAATGGAAAATTATTTTATATTTCGATATATTTGTAACAAGAATAATAAATAATAAAGATATTTTTACATATATGTAGAGGTAGATTAAAGCTTTTTTAGTTTGCATTATAGAAAATGGTAAATCATGTAACATTATGGAACTAAAACTAGATTGATTGTAATAAAATATCTCTAATAATTTCAATTAGTAAGTACATTTTGCATGATATTAAAGTTATTTTTTTTATTTTTATTTTTTAATTTAATGTCAAGGAGAAAAATATTTGTTACAATAGTTATTGGATTTGTGAGACTAAAAGGTTAAAATTTAAAAAATGTAAAATAATTTTATTATGGAAATTTTATAGAAACATGCATACTAAGATTAACACCTCCAAATATGCCTCTAAGAGCCACCTAATTGTTGCATGTTATTTTGACATGTCCTTTATCCTCTTCTTGTGTATGAAGGTGTGACACGCATGGTACTTGTTCCCTTGATTTTTGTAATGTAAGAATGAAATGGCTTGAAGTATAGGACCATAGATCCATGATGTAAGAAGGAAGGGGAAAGAAGAACCCAAGTGGGATTAGTCGGCACCTTAAATTAATTTTATGGTGTAAATAATGAGAAAAAGTGAGAAGTGTCCAGGAGGAATATGAAGAGACCCTTGCGAAAATGATAAAAAGGAGAATGCACAACAATATGGGGTTGGACCTCTTCCTAGTGGAGCTCATGAGAAAAGCTAGAATAAGCTATGAGCTGAGGGAATGGGATTTCCCTGAGTAGACGAATTGTGACTAGAAGAGCAAGAGGAGTTGGAATTGAGTACTTGTTGTGAGATGATAAACCACTCATGGAATGCTTGCTACAATTGATAAACCACTCAGGGTTCTTGCTATTGCTGATAACCCACATGCCTAAGGTTGCTAGCTAGGGATGCTAAACCACAGGCAGAAAGGTGTTTGATGTGGGTTAATAAACCACTCATAGAGTGTTTGACATAGTTGATAAACCATTATTGTGAAATTCATTTGTGCTTGACTAACTAATAAACCACCCAGGGTGCTTGTTGTGGGTTGATAAACCAATCATAGAGTGCTTGACACAGTTGATAAACCACCCTAATTGGGGATTATGTTGTGCTTGAATAGCTGATAAACCACCAACTATTATAATTTCCCATCCTCTGTGTCATGAAGATGTCTTTCTTCAAAGGTTGTTGAGAAAGAAATTCCCCTTAGATCATGGATCTGGCTTGGGGTGGACTGATGTAAGAAATCTTGGATACAGTAGGTCTATGGTTGGGTGGAAAATTGAAGTCCCATTTTTAGTTGCCTTTTTTTTATGAATTGTAGATGAAAAAGCTCTAAGTTGAAAGCTATGAATTTAAAGAAAATTCTCTGTAAGTCTTGCATGATATTGTTGCATGAGCCTTGCTAATGAAATTGCTTGAATATTGTTATGATTGTTAGGTCCCTATAATACTAGTGATTCCCCCGTTACTATTGTCGTTGTATCTCTGATTTTTATTGTTGTGCCCTTATTGTCCCCATATTGTTATTATTGTGCCCCATAGAATCCCACTATTGTTATTTTTGTGCTTTTATATTATTATTATTAGGTCTGCTTTGGTTATGTTATGACCCACTCCTATATATAGAAAGGAGGTTTTGTCATTTGAATCATCCAAGAATGTTCATTTGTGTAATGTAAAGGAGGTTTCCCCCCTCGAAGAGGCTGAATTCTAAGGTGTTGATCTATCTTTTCTATCTTTTTGTGAGTGGGTTTCATAACATTTGGTATCAGAGCTTTGGATTCTAGGGTTTCGCTACTCCAAACAAGTCATCATGGAAGTTTTGCTATCTCTTTTTCTGTGATGTTTCAGAAGCTAAAAAAAAACCCATTTGAGACAAAATCTTGCTGATTCTAGGGTCAAATTTCAGATCTTGTCTCGCTATATTTTCGGAGATATGATCTAAGGAAGTTAGGTTTTTTCCAAACTCCAGAATTTCATCTAAAACAGGTCATCGTGGAATTTTCACTATAACTCTTTTGCTACGAAGTTTTAGAAGTTAAAAAAAAAACCCATTTGAGAAGAAATCGGTTTGAATCTCGGCTCCAAATTTCAGATATTGTCTGGCTATATTTTTGGAGATATAATCTGAGGAATTTAGGGTATTTATAGACCCCTGAATTACATTCCAAACAAGTGACCTTGGGAAAACCGTCATAACTTTCACTCTGAGCATCAGATTGAACTTTCGTAAGAATTTACATAAAAAGGATGGACTATAGTATTTTGGGTATCATTTTTAGAACCTAAGGTTGAAAAAGTGACCCACGGCACATCGTACAAGTTCGCTCTACTAAACTAGTCTATACTTAGGTCATTGTGGGAGATTTGGCATAACTCTTCATTGGAGAATCCAATCTTGATCAGACTTGCGGTGTTAGAAAGATTACTCAGAGGATTACTGCAGGAAGAAATTTTAGACCTTGGAGATCCAAAATTACAAAGATACATCAGATTCAATATCGAGGTCCTACAAAGTGAAAAAAGGTATGTAGTTTTTTTTTTAAATTTTGCATAAGCTTGGTTTGAAAATTAGTTTAAAGGAATTCAAAGGGCATAGTGAAGCATTATTATCGGTAACTGATGCCCCGAAGAAAGAAAATGGAAATACCTAGTAAGCAACCTGAAAGATCTAGCATGACTCATGAAGAAGAGGAAGAAATACAACATGATATATCAAAATTACGAGACCAAGTACAACAAATTTCACTCGCACAAAAAGTAACAGAAGCTAAGATGGATGGTTTAAAGAAAGACGTAGAAGCTAAGATGTATGGTGTGGAAGCTAATATGGATGGTTTAAAGAAACGCATAGAAGCTAAGATGAATGGCGTGGAAGCTAAGATAGACAACGTGGAAGCTAAGATGGATGACGTCGAAGCTAAGATGGATGATTTAAAGAAAGACACGGAAGATTTGAAGACAGATTTGACAAAGTTTCTACAATAAATGCTTACTAATGGTGAAAGGGTAGTAAAAAAAACTCATGATGAGAAAAAAATAAATGTTAATCATGATTTCATAGATTCTAACATTGGATCGAAGAACCACCATGTTCCAAAGATTGATATGAGGAAGTTTGATGGCAAGGATCCCAGAACATGGATACTACAGATGGAGCAATTTTTCAATCTCCATAATGTGAAAAAAACACAAAAGTTATGCATTGCAACTTTATATTTGGAAACAAATCAGTTTGTATGGTATCGATGGCTTTGCTCTCGTAAACAAATTGTCACTTGGGCTATTTTTACAGATGAAATGATAGCACATTATGAGGATACAAAAAGCAACACTTTTTTTAGCCAATTGTTAAATCTCAAACAAATGGGTTCAACGATGGAGCACATTGAGGAAATCCAAAAATTGAATATAAGGATTAAAGATATTCCAGAGGAGCATAGAATTGATGTGTTCATAAGGACTTTAAAATATAACATCCAACATGAGGTTCGCCTTTGGGAACAAGATTCTTTGGAGAAGGCATTCAGGTTGGCAAGAAAAATGGAAAGAAAAATTATGGCAACAAGGAAGCCTACCACTCACAATCGTAAAGATGGAAGTGTTGTTGCCCCTAGCCATCCACAACCTACAAGGTTGACACCACAACAATTGGAAGAAAAAAAAGCAAAAGGGTTTTGTTACAGTTGTGATAGCAAATACACTAAAGGTCATAAGTGTGCCAAGAAGAAATTATTTTACATAGATTGTGAAAAGGAGGAAGAAAAGAAATAAGAAATGTCAAAAGAAGAGGATATACACGAGGAACAAACCCTAGAAAAAGAAGAAATGAATCCGACCATATCTTATAATGCATTGGCTGGAATTACCACTCCTCAAACTATCAAGATAGAAGGGCATATCAAGAAGAAAAAGGTAATAGTGTTGATTTATTCGGGAAGTACCCATAATTTTATTCATTGTAAGATAGCCAAGAAATTGAATTGCTTCCTATATCCAGCACCAAAGTGTCAAGTGATGGTTGCAAGTGGAGGAACCATAAATTGCTCAAGAAAGTACCATAATATTAAGCTATCCATGGGAGAATATGTATTGAATAGCTCCAATTGGATGAAAAAGGAGTAATCCTATGTTTAGGTGGAAGTAACAGTCTCTTTATTTTGTAGGTTTGCATGGCTCTTTCTCTTATAAGGGACAAATTACAAGATTTTTGAACAGAAAATATCTCATTGTTATTGCAAAGAAAAATTATTTGCAAGAAGATGCTTGTACTTATTCACAAAAGGATACCAGTGCTCTTCTTCAATGGAAAGAAGATTTCATCTTAAATGATTATCGGTATTTTCTTGTGAAAAGTTTGAAGGAGATATGAGTATTTATTAGTATCTTTTTTAAACTTATTATAAGAAAGTGCCATTGCTCATTTATGATGGTATTTTCTTTCCATTGTGGATGAGCACTGGTATCCTTTTGTGAACAATTTGTGACTGATTATTGGTATTTTTTTTTAATAAGATTTCATTGCAATAATATTTGGATATATTATTTTCAAAAACTTCATAATTTGTGATTTGAAAGTAAAAGTGTTATATGAACCCACAATATAAAGTCATTGCTACACATTTAAACATAGTATCATTTCTTCATATTTATATTCACCAAGTAATATTAGAATGATGGATTCCCAAGAACAATGGAAAAATGTTAGAAGAATCGATGTAAATACTTTCAAAATATGAATATGAGAAAATATAATGGAAACCTCCTTTCAGAAAGATGATGCAAACATCCTTATCTTACTATCTATTTAAATTGTGGATAGTAGGTCAACTGCAATGTGTTAAATGACCCCTTCTCATTAATTGGAGTTGTCCTTATGGCTTATTATTGGTGTAGATAACCAATGTTGGGAGAAAGCAATGCCCCCTTCAATATGATATGTATCATTTTATTGGGTATCCATGCAATTCACTCCTTAAATTATATATCCATTGTTCCATTTCAAGCTTCATTATGTATATCATGAATGTTTAAAAGAACAAACTAAACATGTAAATGAAAAGTTAAATTTATTCAATAGATCAATTTAAATCTATAAATGTTATGAGTTAAAAACCTTGTTATATCAAAACTTAATAGTGTTGCAAGAGCAATAAAACCTATATGATCATAATTGTGGTCATGCCAAGGACAAAAGTCAGTTAAGTTTTTCAATGAGCATTTGTTGTAAATTACTTCATAAAATCTTTAGGTAAAGTATCAAAGATCTTATTCAGTATCAAAGTCATGCAAAGGAAAAAAGTCAGTCAAGTTTTTCAATGAGCATTTGTTGTAAAGTACTTCATAGAATCTTTAGGTAAAGTATCAAAGATTTTTTAAAGTATTAAAAGATTGGGCAATATTTTGGGTAGAGTTTTTAAATAAGCATTTGTTATAAAATATTGGGTAAAATATTTAGGCAAATTATCAATCATATACTAATTAATGAGTGAACAATATATTATATATGTATCATTATATCTTTTATCTTTTAGTTAGTGGTTACTACATTTAATTTAATGTAAAATAATTTTTTTGACAACTTTTGGAATTATAATTTTTTAAATAGTCTCTTTTCAATATCTCATTTGTTTATGTGAAAAATTAAACATAATTTGTTGCAACCTTTT
Source organism: Pinus tabuliformis (assembly GCA_031772625.1). NCBI lineage: Eukaryota > Viridiplantae > Streptophyta > Pinopsida > Pinales > Pinaceae > Pinus > Pinus tabuliformis. The sequence goes on from CM062817.1 coordinate 566,002,965, forward strand.
GGTGTCATAAAACAATTTTAGAAAATGTAATTGTATTTTAAAATAATTTTGTATCTAACTATGTATATTAGAGAAGTGTAAGATAGGTAACTTTATGGCGGATTGGAATTATATCACAAGAGATTATATAAAATAATAAGTAGTCAAAGAATTTACAATTTGAAAAAATAAATGGAAAATTATTTTATATTTCGATATATTTGTAACAATAATAATAAATAATAATGATATTTTACATATATGTAGAGGTAGATTAAAGCTCTCTTAGTTTGCATTATAGAAAATGGCAAAGCATGTAACATTGTGGAACTAAAACTAGATTGTTTGCAATAAAATATCTCTACTAATTTCAATTAGTAAATACATTTTGCATGATATTAAAGTAAATCATTTTTTTTAATTTAATGTCAAGGAGAAAAATATTTGTTACAATAGTTATTGGATTTGTGAGACTAAAAGGTTAAAATTTAAAAAATGTAAAATAATTTTATTCTGGAAATTATATAGAAACATGCATACTAAGATTAACACCTCCAAATATACCTCTAAGAGCCACCTAATTGTTGCATGTTATTTTGACATGTCCTTTCTCCTCTTCTTGTATATGAAGGTGTGACACCCTTGGTACTTGTGCCCTTGATTTTTGTAATGTAAGAATGCAATGGCTTGAAGTATGGGACCATAGATCCATGATATAAGAGGGAAGAGGAAAGAAGAACCCAAGTGGGATTAGTTGGCACCTTAAATTAATTTTATGGTGTAAATAATGAGAAAAGAGTGAGAAGTGTCCAAGAGGAATATGAAGAGACCCCTGGGAAAATGATAAAAAGGAGAATGCACAACAATATTGGGTTGGACCTCTTCTTGGTGGAGCTCATGAGCAAAGATTGAATAAGCTATGAGCTGAGGGAATAGGATTTCCCTGAGTGGACAAATTGTGACTAGAAGAGCAATAGGAGTTGGGATTGAGTGCTTGTTGTGAGCTGATAAACCACTCATGGAGTGCTTCCTGCAATTGGTAAACCACTCAGGGTTCTTGCTATTGCTGATAAACCACATGCATAAGGTTGCTAGCTAAGGATGATAAACCACATGCAGAAAGGTGCTTGTCGTGGTCTGATAAACCACTCATATAGTGCTTGACACAGTTGATAAACAATTATTGTGAAATTCATTTATGCTTGACTAATTGATAAACCACACAGGGTGCTTGTTGTGGGTTGATATACCACTCATAGAGTGCTTGAAATAGTTGATAAACCACCCTCCTTGTGGATTATGTTGTGCTTGAATAGCTGATAAACCACCCACTATTATAATTTCCCATCCTCCGTGTTATGAAGGTGGCTTTCTACAAAGGTTGTTGAGAAAGAAATTCCCCTTAGATCATGGATCTGGCTTGGTGTGGACTGATGTAAGTAATCTTGGATACAGCAGGTCTATGGTTGGGTGGAAAATTGAAGTCCCATTTTTAGTTGCATTTCTTTTATGAATTGTAGATGAAAAAGCTCTGAGTTGAAAGCTATGAATTTAAAGAAAATTCTTTGTAAGTCTTGCATGATATTGTTGCATGAGCCTTGCTAATGAAATTGTTTGAATATTGTTATGATTATGTTTATGATTCTTTGCCATGCAACTATGTGGATTTATGCCTAGAAATTTTGTCTTTGAAAATGAAATGCTTTTAGGCTTGTAATAATGTGATTATATATATATATATATTATGCCTATAAAAGGACTGTAAAGAGATATTTCCTATTATTTTGTGAAAAGTTGATGTTTTGGTGCCCTTCATGGCATCATATGCCTTCCACCTGCTATTATAAGCATGCTACACTTATCATTTTCTCAAAGGAAACCTACAAGGCTCTATTATGCTAAATGGGCAAGTCCTTGGATTGTATGGTAACTCCCTGTGTTGTGTTTTGTATCTCATCCATTGAGAACCCTGAGATGATTTACTTATAGGAATCTCAGGAGTGATAAGACTATGCATTCTTCATGGGATCCCAAGGGCAAGAACTAGATTCTCTCATAGGTCCAAACTCTTACAGAACCACTGTGGTAGAGCTAAACCCTAACAGATGGTTCAAGCGGAAAATCGTTACCCTTAAACCCTTTTAACCTCATCTATGATCCCATCGGGATTTATTTCGCTGTGTAAAGGTTGGCTTAAAGGCCAAGTTGCTAGCCTATATGACTGTATAGCATAATTGAGTGTGAAGCTTGTATAATGGATGGCTGAGATTGAGAGCAAGAATATTGATGAATCACAAGAAATCTGGGATAATGTAAGACTGGGGGGTTACAGTCCTAGAAGCCTGCAAAATATTGCACCAAGGAGACGCCAAACTGGCAAGTACTGAGATGGTGTGGCAAGACTATAATGTGGATAATGTCAGATGTTATTCACCAGAGGTCTCATTCCAAGATGAATGAAGTGGGTGCACTAGAGGTTATTCCCCGAATGAATAAAGCAAGGTGCACTAGACGTTATTCCCTGGATAAATGAATCGAGTGCACTAGAGGGTATTCCCCAGAAGAATGAAGCAGAGTGAACCTAGAGTTTTAGGTAGGCTTCAGAGTTAAGAGATGGAAATTTTTTCAACAATAAACATTTCGATGTTTAACGGTTACCCCAATGTCTCTTTCCTAGATGCTTAATGTGGAGTTTCCCAGATGCAATTCCCCAGATGGATGAAGTGGTGTGCACTAGAGGCTTGATCCCGAAAGGTTCACCCTCGATGAAAATAAATGCATGCAAGGAGATTTGGCCAAGTAACAGACCTTGCTAGATGGGAAAAGTTCCATCCACAAGCGATATGTTAGTTGATCCTTTGACAATTAGTCAGCCTTGGAGAGCTTAACCAAATTAAATTGCAAGATGAATAAAGCATTTAGGTTCAGGAAAATGAACCTGGGTAATGGGGAGTTTAACGATATTTGGCAGCTCGTCAATTTGGATTAATAAATGCATACATGTACACATAATTTCATATGAAGGCATAGGAAGGGGATTGTGGAGGCCCATACCATGAATAGGTTGGAAACTATTATTACCACACCAAGTGGTAGTGAAAGGTTGAATAAATGGCCACATGGTTTCCACATAACAAAAGGATGACAAGGAAGTGAAAAACCTTAAAGAGCTATAACTTTTGATCAAAGGGATGGATCAGAGTAAAATTCTGTATCACCAAAATCGTCTTGACGAGATGAACGCAGTGGTGATATCTAATTATGGTTTTAAGTAATTTGATAAGATCGAAAATTTTAGACCCCATTTCCATAACGACATCTTGGACTTTGGGTCAACATAGTAACCACCTACTCCTAACCTATGATTTCGTAGGAGGGGGTGTGTTACAAAGTGGTATTAGAGAAACAAGCACAGACACTATACCTAAAAAGGCTCACTTTCACATGCTAAATGATTGACTGATATCCATAATATGCTTGATCTGTTAAGTTTTCTTTTATGATTACTCCAAAATCTTTTAATGCATTGATTATATGGTTGCTGATTGAACATAGTTACATTTTGGTTGATGTGTGATGGGTAAAGACTAATGTAGACCAATGAGAAGAAGTAATCTGTATCAAATGCATGTCTCTTATTGATGGATAACATTGGTATGTATGTAAAGGCAGATTGATAGGTATCCAGGTACCATAAGGAAAGAGGAAAGGATGAGCAGAAGGGCTAGCCAACATGGTATGAATAGAACCCAATAGGGACCCGAAGAAGAATCAGTTGGGAAAATGAAAGAGGAGGACACTCCTAAACTAATAGACACTCTTTAACTCTAAGAGCTAAAATAAGAAGTTTTAAGGCAGATAATGAAAATATTGTCAGAGATCAAGTAGAAGTAAACACCATACTATTACAAAGCTTATCCAAATTACAATACAAATACTACAGGATGTTGGCACTAACCATCAAGACAAGAACACGATTAAGGATAGCCCATCAGAAATCTACATACACAAAGGGAATGATAAGAATGCAGAAGGTAGCTGATCAAGAAAGAGGAGAAGACATGTATAAGGAGGAACATAACTACTCAACTCTCTAGAAGGATAATTAAGCAGTCCTAGCTAATCATCAGATAGTGCAACTATTAAATATCATCATCAAAATAAGAGTAGAAAGACTCCCATGCAAGAGGAATTCAAGAAAGCAAAACCACCAACCTTTGATGGAGAGGTAAATGAAGTAGAGCATGTAGAGGCTTGGCTCTTAGGAATAAATTACTTCAAGCTACATCACTATACCGAGAAAAGTCGATATTATGGTGGGAGGATCTCAACAACATCGAAGACATAAAGGATAAAGAGATGACCTGGAGAAATTTTGAAAATTACTTTCAAGAAAAGTACCTATCTAAGAAATATTATGACAACAAAGCCACGGATTTCTACAAGAATAAACTGGCGAAGATCACACCTGAAGAATATACTAGAAAATTCTTTGAGCTACTAAGGTATGTACCTTACATCAAGGATGAGAAGACCAAGATCTAGAGGTATGTCAACGGACTACCGCAAGCATACCGAGATCGAATAAAATTCGATGATCCTAAGACTCTGGAGGAGGTCATCATGAAGACTAAGCATTGTTATGAATAGTCTTAGCATAAGAATAAAGTATGGACTAACTAGAGGAATAAAGGAAAAGGAAGAAAGGGTGGAAGGTTTAATAACTTCACCAAAGGTGAGCATAAAAAAAACTCCACTATCAGTATAAATGAGCCCCATAAATTAGGGAGTGAAAATAATAAATGAATCTATCAGTGCTAAGAGTGAAGAGAAAACCACTTAAGGATAAATTTCACTAAGTTGCAGAAGTTTGGTGCAAATCTGTACAACATAAATGAGGCATCGACTGCGAAAAATGTGGCCCTGAACATCCCGAAAATATATGTAGCATTGGATAATGGACAAGCATACAAACAAGTAACAATCATTCAAATGGAAGGTATGATAAAAAAAACTCTCTAGTCTTAGTTTTAATTGAACCAAGATCCAATTTTAGTTAGATGAATCCTAAGATTGTGGAAAGATATGATTTGCCAAATAAAATAAATGAGGAATCATGGCTTTTTAGTTGGCTACTGGAACAAAGAGAAGAATAACAAAGATGGTTTGAATCCTTCCTTGTACAACTCGAGAGCATCACTACATTAGTTAAACTGAATTTTCTATCTTTGGGATCATATGGTGTCCTAATAGGTATGGATTTCTTGGTAGCCCACAAGATGAAAGTGGATTGTTACAAGAAGGTGTTGGAATTTATCATGAGGGTGACCCAATTGCATTCCAAGGTATGAAAAGTCTAATAAAATTTACAAGACCTTTGCAGTGTATGTGAAGTGTTATAGTAGGAAGGGTTGGGCCCTCTACACCATTTAAATCACAGAGGAAAAAAGAACCAGCGTAGATCCCTTTGCAAGTTATCTGAATCTACGTGAATATAGTGATGTATTTGGAGAGGAATTTCTAGGACTCTTGCCCTGTTGAGACATTGACTTCAAAATCGAATTGATTTTGGGAACAACACCTACATTCAAAGCCCCTTATCGTATGAGCATGCCTAAGCTTGTTGAACTAAAATTACAGTTCAGAAAATTGATGGTAAAAGGGTATATTCGGCCTAGTGTATCACCATGGGGATCCCTTGCACTATTTGTTAAGTAAAAGGATGGAACACTATGTTTTTGTATTGAATATAGGAAATTAAGTAAGGCCACTATGAAGAATAAGTACCCATTGCACAGGATTGATGACTCATTTGATCAATTGAGAGGGGTTGCAGTGTTTTCTAAGATTGATTTAAGGTCAGGTTACCATCAAGTCAAAATCAAGGAGGAGGACATTCACAAGAATGCATTCAGAACAAGGTATGGCCAATATGAATTCATAGTGGTTCCATTCAAACTCACAAATTCTCTAACAACTTTTATGTTCCTTATTGTGCTCAGGACATTTTTGGATAAATTTATGTTGGTATTTATGGATGCCATCCTAGTCTATTCAAAGAATGAAAAACATTAGGACCACCTAAGGGTTGTTCTGCAATTTATCAGAGAACATAAATTATATGCCAAACTCAGCAAGTGTGATTTTTTCCAAACCCAAGTTTACTACCTCAGTTATGTAATCTCAAATGAGGGAGTGGTTATGGATTTAGAGAAGATCAAAGCAATAGTGGATTAGCCCCACTACTAAAAATGGGGCGAAATTTCGATGTCTATTCATTGGATATATGACTTATTGGTGTCGTCTATCCGATAGTTTGGAGCTAAGCAACTTTTTGGTGGCATTGTGTTGAATAGTCGACACTTTATTAAGCGTCGGATATTTGACAGGACTGACATCGAATATGCAACACCAAAAATGGTCGAAAATCTCATTAAAAATCCAACACTTTGAAGTTGGTTTTGCGACACCCACATGCATCATATATGCGGCAGGAAAATTGTTAGTAGAGATGCCCACATGCATCAGATATCTAACAGGACCCGCGATTCATTCCATCACCCTTGATGATAAACATTACGACACTTTTGCATTGGATATTTGACGATTTGTTAGTCTTGTCCAACGGGTACTTCCGACAGTCGAACATGGGATAATCAATAGTATAACAAGTTTGTGTGATGGAAATGTTATATCTCCGATGCTTCATTATGTCGGTATGGAGTGGCTAGTTTGATAGTGAAGCGTCAAATAATCGACGTTAAATTAAGTTAGTGTGATGAGAGTTTTATATTTCTCACGCATCTTTCCATTGGTATGGAGTAGAAAGTCTGATGGTTTAGTGTATGATAATCGAAAATAGGAAAATTTTGTCCGACGTGAGTGTTATATGTTCAACACTTCATTCTATCAGTCATGCATCTAATATCCGACGGTAGTCTCATTGGATAAGAGTCATATATGTGACGATTTCCACATACCGTGGAATATCTGATGTGATTCTACACATTAAAATTATATATATATATATATAATTTGATGGATTTACATGATGTTTTCTTACTTTACTAATGATTCTATGGGGATGAATATGGTATCCAAGGGTGTGAAGAATGCTTTGGATTTCCTTCAAAATGAGTTTCATGACATGGATGTTAATGAATGTTTCTAGCAATTTCTGTGCAGATATGAAACCCTCAATTGTGAACTCGATTGAATGGCATGGAAAATCAATGGTGTGTGATGCTATCGTCACCAAAGAATTTTTTATCAAGGTTTTGAAGATAACTGTTCCAATTTTTCTTTAATTTGAACATGCTCAGGAACATAACTAGATTTGCACTAGCTAGTGTAATGAGAGGCTTCAATGCTTACACATCTAATATTTTCAACTATATTTATTGTAACTAATCTATATATTGGTTGAATTTTATAATCTATATTAATCTAACAAAATTCTAACATATATTAGTTGTTAATTCACAACAGTTTTTGATTATGATGACAATTTAAGTACATATGAGTGTAATGTCCATGATGGGATGTATGAAGTGTCCTCCCCACTGTAATAGCCTTTGGTTGAATTCCCATGTAAAAAAATATAAGATCAAGGTCATGCGACATGTACTCCAAGACGAATGGTGGGAAAAGCATCCTAGTGAGTATCACTTTTAGTTAATTAATGGCTACAGAAATTGGCAAAGGCACAGAGGGATTAATTGACATTTATTTATGAAAATAAAGGAAAATGGGAGAAAAAGAGATAAAAGATCACATAATTGCATGAGGAGGAAGTTGAAGGAAAAATAAAGGAAAATGAAGAAAATAGAGGCCTTAATGATAAAAAGGATTATGAGGATCAGTTCATGGCTTTTGAAAGTTTTATGGTGGAACTCTCTCTTTGTTCTTTCTCTCTCATACTCTTGCACACTTAGAGATTTCTTGGAGCCCTTTTGGAGCATTATGGCATACTTTGGATTTGGAACAAGAAGGAAAATGAAAATGAGGAAGTGCAAGGGGAACACATGATTTCTTTGTAGGTATCGATTTGCATGTATGATTTAGTTTCTATTTTTGGCATGCATGGTGTAGGCATGCGGTTATTTGGTTATGATTTGTCATTGGCATGGGGGATTTCCTAGACTGACTGTGGTTTTGCCTAGTCTATTGATTTCCTAGATAACCATGGTGTTGTGGGTTTTTCCTTTTGTTTTTTGATTGGTGCTAAAGTTCCTTATGGATGTGGGTTGAGTTATTAGCTCCTGGAGCCTTGGTTGGATGAATGCTTTGGAAGCCACAGAACAAATTAGGTTGAGTTACTAGTCCTGGAAACATGGGTTGGACAAATGCTCTGGAGCCCTTGGCGGGTTGAGTTACTAGTCCCGGATCCTTGGTTGTACAAACTCTTTGGAGCCTTGCAACAATTGTGGGTTAACTTCCATACCTAAACTATAATATATCTGTATAATTAAATTGGTATATGATCTGATATAATAGATACAAGCTTTACGGGGAAAAAAAGGAGAAAAGGAGGGAAAAAATTTATGGATGAAGTGAAATATCCAGTACTTACGGAGAAAAGTATTTGTCTATTGGAAAGGAACCAATATACTTTTAACGTCGATTCGCAATCGAACAAAACAAAGATTAAAAATTGGATTGAAAATTTCTTTGATGTTAAAGTAATAGCTATGAATAGCTATCGCCTCCTTGAAAAAGGAGGAAAGAGAGTGTCAATGATAGGACATCCAATACGTTGTAAACATGTGATTAGTACACTTAGAACTGGTGATTCTATTCCACTATTTTCAGAACAATAAGATTTCAAATTTGAAACTAAATGGTCATCCGTTCATATATAATTTTAACTCCGGATACATGCAATATATCTGTATCAGGTTTCGATGGAAGAGTGCAGTTGGACCCGCAGAAGAAATTGACCTTTGGACAACATCATTGTGGGAAAGGTTGTAATGGAAGAGGTTGAGTTACTAGACTTGGAGCCAAGTTGGAACAAATGTCTTGGAGTCTTAGACAGCTTGGGTAGAGACCCATTTGGTAATGGTTAGTGATGTACGATCATGAGGTGGAATCATTGGTTGAGGGTTGAGGTGGTTTGACCTTTGGAATCCTTGGTTTGGGTTTTGCTTGGTTTATTTCATGAGATCCCACATTCATGCTTGGAATATGGCTTGGGGGTGAACTTGTTTAGATATGTGAGGGGTGGCTACAAAGTGGTATCAGAGCATGGTTCAAACACTTGGACATGATGGGTGGATTGTATTTGTCATGCATGCATGTTAGTTATCTATGTGTTTGTTATGCATGCATTGTGATAGTCATTATTGCAGTATTGTGTCATGATGATGATGATATGTTAACTGAGATAAATTAGGAGAAGCAGATTATCAGAGCGAGGTTGCAACATTGAACCTTGGGGTAAGAGTAGATCGCCATGAAAGTCCGTATGTTACGTAGATATTTGCTTGCCTTCCCTCTACTCTCCAATGTACTTTTCTCCCTTTGTCTCTATATTTGTTTCCTTGCCAATTTCTCTTTGACCTTGTGAGCTACCTTATGTGCTTCCTCAACAGTTCTTAGAGCAAAAATACTTAGCTCATCTTGGATTTCATATCTTAAACCATTAATATATCTAACTAGATTTTCAATTCCTTGTTATACATGGTCAATTCTATACTTATAAAATTATTTTGTATAATCTTTCATAGAAACTGATTTTTGCTTGCGGGTTTGCATTTGACTAAACAGATTTAGCAGAAAATATTTGGGCACAAATTTACCTTTTAATTTTCCCACCATCTAGTCCCAATTAGTAATCTTCTTCTTACCTTTGTTCCTTTTTTTCTTTCACACTGTCCCACCATATATAGGCATGGCCGTTCAATCTATTAAATGCAAATCTCACCTTCTTCTCATGGGCTACCTTCTTGTAGTCAAAATATTTATCCATGGTGCAAATCCAATAAATCAATTCTTGAACATTTAAGTTTCCTTTGTACATAGGAACTTCCAATATTGGTTTGGTGCTCAATCCTGTAATTATCTTAACCATTCTTTATGCTTGAGTTTCTTCCCAACATTAGCTTCTTCTTATTGTAAGGAATCTTCTTGGTTGTTGATGCCTTCGATGTCGACGCCTCTCCTTTGTGTTGTCTCCATTCCATATAATATTTTTCATATGCTTCCTACTTCTTCATGTAAGATTTGGTTGGTTGTTGGTCTTCCTCAGCCTATTCTTGCTCCTCTAGCTCCTTTGGCTATATGTCCCATATTTTGCACAATTTATCTTACAAGTAATTTGCTTCTTAAGAAACCTTCTTTTTAATCCCAAAAAATATACTCACCACTACCAAAGATTTAAATTTTGTAAGTACAAATATATGTAAAATACCAATATTGGAAAAAATTATAATAGTCTCCTTCAATATCATCCTTAAAGAATATTATTCCCTTTTAAAGTTCTTGAAAAAAAAAATCTTTTGATTATAAAACATTTTTTAATGTTACTATAAATAGTTAAAAAAAAACAAAAAACAATCTTGAAATCTCATGGGCTTGCTTTGCACAAGTTCAAATCCTACCATCAATGCTACTTCTTCCTAAAAGAAACATTAAACATACTAGTAGGTCCACAAAGGATTGTACTTGAAATTAATATTTTATGTATGAAGAGACTATGATTGCTCTTAGTACAACTTTTACCATTTTCCTTGTGCAAGCCACAGGCATAGTCACCAATGCCAAACTTATCAAGTCATGAGCTCCATGAACACAACGCCAAAGTTTGGACTCTTATCTTTGCCACATTGAAGATGAAATCAAACTCAAGCTCCATGCATCTTGACACAAGGAAATTATAGGAAAATATGCTATGCCACAAGGAAATTGAGCTCATGCCCTCTCACACTACAAACAAGTGCATGAATCAAAGTAGTTGGTTCCACGATATTCATAAGAGAAGATCCATGAATTAGAGAAGGTTCCAAAAATTTGGAAGAGTTTCATGCAACTCCATGCCTCAAATATTCATGCCTTGGCTCCACACATGTAAGCTTCTCATCCCTTAGCTCCACAACATGTAATCTCAAACTCATATGACCTTAGGCTTTTCTCTCCACAATTTCATGCAAGATTCATTCTTCACATAAAAATGCCATCACTTTGAAGGCTTTGGATGCAACCTCACTTCCTAACAATGGTACATAACCTCACTTCTTAACAGTGGTACACAACCTCATGTCAATAAAATATTTTATACCAAAATGATGCAACTAAAACCAAAACTCACACATTAAAAGAAAAAATTAGACATAAAACTAGTAATTGCTCAAAAATAAGATTTTATTTCATTATGAATCTTGGGGCTTTCCTTGCTTTCTCAATAAATGAATTACATTCCTATTTATACTTGAATAAGGAAACATGTCTATGGTTCAAGAGATCATTCCAGTCCTATAGATCTGGAGGAAGTTGAGAGGAATCCTATAAAACTTAGGAACCTATCTTAACTATATGAAATCAAATTAAACAAAGCCTTTCAGTAGAAATCACATGAGTGAATTTTTTGGGCGATTTTTGGCTGACACATTTCGAACCAACAAGTGTGGTTCATCATCAAGACCAGATGAAGAGGCAAACCATGGCAAAGGCTTAAATAGAGAGCAATGTAGAGACATAATTTCAAGTAACGGATATATTTGAACAATAATGTTTAAATTATAATATTAATTTATTAATATATTAAAAACAAATATTATTAAGTAACGTTATACTAAACAGCGAGTTTTTGAAAAACAATATTTAAATTAATTTATTAAAACCAAATATTACTAGTTCTTGAAAAATAATATTTAAATAATGATATTAGTTTATTAATTTATTAAGATATTAATATGTAACAACTATATTAAACAGTTAGTTTTTGAGAAAATATTTAAATAATGATGTTATTTCGTTAATTTATTAAAAATATTAATAGGTAACAGCTATATTAAACGGCTAGATTTTGAAAAATAATATTTAAATTAATTTATTAAAACCAAATATTACTAGTTCTTGAAAAATAATATTTAAATAATGATATTTTTGTTTTGTTTTATTTATTTTTCCATTAATTATTTTTAATTTAATTTATTTTATTTCCATTAGTTATTTTATTTATCAAATGATCTTGTCTCGATTAGGGTCTTCACTCATTTTTATAATTTTTTACTCCACTACTTTTATTTATTTATTTTAAAAAATAGTTGTTTAATATAGTGGTTACTTATTAATATTTGTTTGTAATAAATTAATAAACTAATATCACAGTTTAAATATTATTTTTCAAAAACTAGTAATATTTGGTTTTAATAAAGTTATTTAAATATTATTTTTCAAAAAACTAGCTGTTTAATATAACCGTTACATATTAATATTTTAATAAATTAATAAACTAATATCATTATTTAAATATTATTTTTCAAGAACTAGTAATATTTGGTTTTAATAAATTAATTTAAATATTATTTTTCAAAAACTAGCCGTTTAATATAGCCGTTACTTAATAATATTTGTTTTTAATATATTAATAAATTAATATTATAATTTAAACATTATTGTTCAAATATAGTCATTACTTGAAATTATGTCTCTACATTGCTCTCTATTTAAGCCTTTGCCATGGTCTGCCTCTTCATCTGATCCTGATGATGAACCACACTTGTTGGTTCAAAATGCGTCAGCCGAAAAATTCTCTCATGTGATTTCTACCAAAAGACTTTGTTTAATTCATTATGGATCACAGAAGCTTGAATACAGAAAATATATGAAATCCGTTTTGATGACATATTTTTTTCTAGAATTTTACATATCTAGAGACTTCTTATACTTAGGAAATAATTAAATATATATATTTTTAATAAATTCAATATGTTCCTGCATCAACATGGATACCTACAAAACTAGATGTGTGGATGGTTGCAGTTGTGAAGTTTCTAGGAAAAAGTATATAACAATGTATTTACATTTTTACGAAGCTCGATATCCAACTATAGATAAAATATTTGGAAGATTCATCTATTATTAAATTATTTTTTAGTTTTCTAGTGTTTTTTTTGTAACAAAGTATCTTTATTTGGGAGAAAAAATTAGTTAAAGATTTCCTCCATGCTCTCCACCTTCATGTCCTTTCAATGCCATGTTTGACCAATCCTTCCACAACCCTATTCCTAATCTAGCCCTTACCTTCACCATAATATTGATATGCATTTATGACCCTATCACTAGTGTCATTTCCACAAATCCCACTTTATGATGCTTCTAGATGTCATGGCCTACAATGACAATCCAACTAAAAATATATATACACCAAGGATTGATTACTAGAATATTATTTAATTGCATTTTGTTTTATAAACCACATTACACCCCCTAATCCCTCTTCCTAATATCATTAGATCAAACCCTTCCCTACTTTTCATGTAGAAATGAAATTCTTTTGATCCTCCATTTACTCATAATTGTTAAGTAAAATAAAAAATAGTTAGATCATTTTAATAATAGTAGCCAAGAGAACATCTTATCTGAAGACTTTGTAACATGCCTTCAACTACCCACTAAAACTCACCCTTCTCCCTATAATAGTTATTTGCTACAATAAGAAAACCCTCAACATTTGCGTTGTCGCTAAATCTTGCAAGGCCTAAATTTCAAATTTTTTCTCAGAAAAACTCCAATAGGGAATCAAAATTGCATAAAAAATCATTTCCAGTTCAAAAGAAACATTTTATTATCTTTGGTGGATAACTATCTTATTCTAGTGGGCCAAACAAAACTGAAAAAATGTCTAGTACAAATCATGCTACTTGTTCGTCCTAGTGCGATGATATCAACCTTTTGCCTTGGCACTGCAATAGATTTTTTGTTTCCATATGATTGGAACTAGAAGATATTGTTATTGTTGGGAGTTATGCTTAGTGCCACAGACCCTGTAATTGTTGTGGCCTTATTAAAATAACTTGGTGATAGCAAGAAAATGAATACTATTATTGAAGGATAATATTTGATGAACGATTGGACAACTATTGTTGTCTATATTCTTTTCTTTCAAATGATAAAGTTCTTGTCCCAAGTTGTTCTTAGAGTTTTAGCTCTTGGTATTTCTTTTGAGCTCCCATATTTCCCCTGGCTTGGTGTTATTTTCCATGATACAGAGATATAAATCACCTTGACACTGAGTGTGAGCTATTTGTCTTATTTTATTGCTGAAGATGGTGCTAAAGTTTCTGGTGTCTTAACAGTCATGACAATAGACATGTTTTATGCAATTGTTGCAAGGACAAATTTTAAGGGTGAAAAAGTGTAGCAATAAAGTTAGTGAATCTTCATTAAGTTATAAGAACTTTAGAAATATTTTGCATGAGGTGCCATTCACAAGTGATCTCGATCATAGAAATCATTATCTAAAGGGGATTTTTACCTTTTTGCAAATGAGGAATCATTTCCAGTAGTTTGGTGATAAGGATGCATCATTTAAAATCATATTAACATGAGGATTTGATGACAACGACATCAAGGGAGAGTACAAAGACTTATGTTTTAAAAACTAATAATTTGTATACAAGTGTTATGCATATCAAAGGGGAAGGAAAATCAATGATAGAGAAATAACATAATCTAAAATCTACTACAAGAAAGAGAGAGATAGAATTATCTTATGGGGGCAATTAAGATGGAATTCATACACAATGGGCAAATACAACTACAAAATAATAGTTATGAGAAATTATTGTTGTAATGAATAGGAAAAAGTTTTCCTTACAAAAATAGCTAGAAAGAGGATTAGAAATATGAAGAGAAGTAATCATATATAATGTTAGTGGAATTTGATGAGGGATTTGAATTTCTAGAAAGATTGATGAGAGAATTTGAGAACAAAATTTTATTTCATTAAAACCCAAGATGATTAAACCAACAAATCTCATTGGTAAACTGTAGAAGATGGAACGGAGGCTAAAAAGGAAACCAATGTACATGGACGGATAATAAGCTACATGGTTGTAAATGTCAATGAAGAGAAGCAAGCAATCATTTTCATGATTGATTGCAATTTCTACGAATTTAATGTTTTTGTAGATGCAGGTAAAAGTGAGAATTTAAAGGATGAAAATCCGTCTTTCATAAAGCAACCATGGAGAAAGAAACAAAGTGCTTGAAATTTTTTTGGAAAATTTCTAGTGATGAAGAATGGAAGATGAATAATGAAAGGGCAATGAAGACCATAAAATTTTCAAGTTTGAACCAAAGTTACAATGGTGCAATGTTAGAAACATGGATCAACAAAAGAGTATATTGGACATAGAGATTGAGGAGTTATGTATTATGATGAAGAAATCACTTAAGAAGAGGCATACTAAAACAAATAAGAAAGTTAGCAATAGCAATCAGCTGACTGCAAGAAAGTACATCATTAGGGCTAGTGGAGCATTACAAAATAAAGTATGGAAACCTAGAAAATTGAGGATAACATCAACACATCAAAAACAGATGAGGAAGTTCTACATCAAAATATATGATACTAAATATGATCATGACAGTGAGGCAAGTGGAAAACAACATAATAAAGTACATGATCTAGTAGGAGAATAAATTGCAGTATATCCACCTGCAACTGAAAAATGGCAGACAACAAAGGTGAAAGGTACAATTAGCAGAAGCAGACTCATGAATAAGAGTCCATGATTTTTTTTTTTACTTGGGGAGTCTGCTGTAGGACCATTCTACACAACAATAAGACGTGGGAGGTCTTTCCATCTTTTCTAAAGGGAGTGGGTTCCCTTAATTTACTTTGAGTCAAATTTCTGTAATTAAAAGATAGGAATTAGTTTTATTGAATAGGGAATTGTTACAGAAATTTAGTTGAGAAATGAGGAGAGGATTTCCTCATTGACATGTACAAATTGTTTAAGGAAAATCTTGTTTAGAAGTTGGAGAAAATAATTTATATATTCTCCACATAATTAAGTCATAGAAAAAATCAAGGATCATTAAGATATATTAGGAGGGTTTTTAGGATATAAAGAGACTTTAAGGAACTTAAACCAAATTTGGCTCATATCTATTTGTATAAACATATGTAAGCCTATGAGGCATGTTGGAGTGTGTGAGAGAGGAGTGGTTAGGTCCATAAATGCACATATTGTGAATTTGGCCCAGTTGTACATAAATTTTATGTTACTGAAAATTATGGATTTTGTGTGTGTTTGATCTTTGTGTTAATGGAATTGTATGAATTGTGTGTGAAATTGTTCCATTTGTGTGAGATTTTTAAATTTGATATGTGTGTTTTGTGGAGGATAAAGAATGCAGGTTGAAATATACTATCTCATTAGGAATGAGACAATGTTTGTCGGCATCAAACGACCAAGTTTAGCCATTGTAATAAAGTATGTAATTTCCCCTTGAGGTTATTTCTAAACTAAGGTTTTTTATTTAGAGGTTTAAAAATACATCAATTTTATCCTTTCTCAATAAAACAACCTCTTAAAATTGAGCTCATATACAAAAGTCTAAATGGTTCTCATCTATTTAAAAATAGAACTTGGGTGTATTATACATATATCAGAGTGTAATAACTAGAGTTGCCTCTGACAAGTATTTTCCTTCCTTTCAAATTCCAAATTATTGGCTTCAAATTTGAATATGTTCCGTGAAAATATACAATAAATCCTATTTTTTATTGAAATTTAATGTTAAAGTTACTTCTAACAAGTATCTTCATTTCAACTTCCAAATTATTGGCATCAAATTTGAATATGTTCCATGAAAATATACATTATATCTTATTTTTTATTGAAATTTAATTTTAAATGATTATACAATATAGCATAATTTTATTTGAAATTTAATGATAAATGATTAAAGGTTGTTCCTAAGGAAAAAGGCCATTTAGAGTACATGAACCCCTAGAACTTGTTTACAATATACAAAGCATTAGAGAAAACCTATTTCCAAGGTCAAGAAGTTTATATGGTTTTAAAAATAGTTGTAAAATGGTAAGTTTTTTTTTTCAAAAATAAATTAAAAAAAAGAAGTGTTTTTATGTGTTTATGATATCAATATTTAATATGTATGTTTGTGTAAGCTCAATTGGTTGTCATCAATATTATGTTTGGCGAGTTTTTCACTATTAGATGTCTCATTTGAATTTTCTTGTTAGTGTTTAAGATCACTTTAAATGCATTTACACCATGCTTGTGTGTACTTCAATTAATGTGTAGTGCATGATTTGTTGATTACCATTGATTGTAGTGTTAGTGCCCGTCAGTTATGTTAGTCACAAATATGTTCTTTCAAAGTTTTTTGCTAGGGATTTAGGTCAAACTTTTATGGTTTCAAATGAGATTTCAAATAAAAATTTGATCATTGGTTGGTGTGTCTGGGTCAGTGCTACTCCCTTCAGTATTCATGGTTATCATCATTCATCATGGTCATGTCATCATTCAGGTGTTGCAGATCATGAATCAATCAAAATGTCGTCATATGGGTCTTAGTCTAGGTCTTCACCTGTTTCGTCATCACCATGTTAGTTTTAAGTAAAAAGAGCTATGTTTATTGCCTTGAGTCCTCATATAAAGGGAGTTAGCATCTTAGGGAGAAAATGTAATAAAGGTAAAGGTAATACTTCAGTTCATAAAGGTATTGCTCTAATCCATGATGTATGATGCTTTGTCATGACATATGCCAAAAAAAGGTGTTTTTGAGTTTTAAAGGATCTTTCAAGCATTTATTTCACTCATCTCATTTGTATAGAGCTCCAATTGGTCATTGAAATCCTTCCAAGAAACCTCAACATCTATTTCTACTCTCAATGGGCTTTTTGCATCCTCTCACTATGTTTTCCTACATCACGTTGCGTTTTGTGTCTTCCACACTGTGTTTTCAGCCTCACGCTGTGTTTTCTCCAGCTCACTACGTTTTCAGTGTGTGAAGTAAAGGAAAAGCTCCAAATGTTGTCTCCTATAGGTGAAGCTCTCCTTAGCTGAGTTACAAGTAATTTTAATCAAAACACCACCTCCAATCATTTGTTTTTTTAGCCTTTTATTGGGGAAACCTCTCCTAGGGTTTCGCACTACGTTTTCTTGGTTTGGAACTATTGTTTACTTTGCGCACAAAAAAACCTAGTTCCCTACATATTTTACCCTTCCCCACACTCAAACACACTTCCCTTGGCTTTCCTTATCCCTCCTCCCTCATTCTCCTGAGTCCTATAGATAACCCTAGTCTGTACGCTATG
Organism: Pinus tabuliformis; assembly: GCA_031772625.1. NCBI lineage: Eukaryota > Viridiplantae > Streptophyta > Pinopsida > Pinales > Pinaceae > Pinus > Pinus tabuliformis. The sequence continues at coordinate 566,021,239 of CM062817.1, forward strand.
TTTTTTGTATTAATTAGGGTTAGGACTGTGTTTTAATTCCTACCAATCATCCCTTCACTCCCTATCTGAATTTTCATTTCCCTAAGCTTCCCAAGACACCTCCCTACCTCCAAAATTTTTCCAACTAAGATATCTCCTCCCTAACCCCTCTATCCCCTCACCTCAAGACACTAACCCTAATCCCCTATTTTCCCAAGTAAAACTCTGTTTTTTCCCCTTTCATCCATTTAGGGTTTTGTTGTGCAAATTCAAATCATGGAAAGTGAGAAGAAGGAATATAATAAAGGAGGTTAGGTGTCTAGATTTGAGCCACCTCACACCAAAGAGATCAATAATTCACCATTCATCAAAAGGTCATATGAAGAAGTGGGTTGCCTAGGGTTTTGTGAGCAAATTCAACAAGTGGGATACCATGCCAAGTTGACAAGCCTCTTTGCCACCAACTTCAAAAGAGGAAAAACCACAATATTAGGGATAGACTTCATCATATCAGCAGACATGATTGGCATAATTTTTAGGGCTTTCATGTCATTTGCCACACATAGGGACAATCTTACTTCAAAATCAGTTTCTTAGGTAAGGAAGATGAATTTGACAACAATGAAAGAGGTTTTTATTGATCATAGACCAAGGAACAAAAAAATCATTCATTTCTTTACATAGGGATATATGCAACTTTCTTGGAGACATATTTCAGAAAATAAAAAAATTCCATGTTAATTTCCTGTTTTAGCCACGATTTTTTGGCATGGATTCTGATAAAAAGAAAATGAATTTCCAAAATTTGAGAGAGGTTTTTCTTCAAAACCTCGTTATCAACAAAAACCTCTCCCAGTTGTGAAAATTTTTTTAATGGTTAGAGAGATATTTCTCCATATTTGAGGCCTATTTTTCAGAAAACCCAGAAATTTTGCATAGCATTTTGTCCACAAAGGTAGCATGACCTACGCTACGTTTTTGTTGGGGGCCTCCATTTCACAAAAGGTTTACATTTATGGATTTCTTTTGACTTGCGCATCAAAATTATCTAGCCATAGTTCCACTTCAACACATTCTGGTAGTCAAAAGGTAAAAAAACTAGCGAAAAAACACCTTTTTGGCTTGTTTTTCAGCAGCACGTTATATTTTGGAGTAGCTGTGGGAGAATTGAATTTTGGAGGTCTTGGAGCAATATTTTTTAGTTCTTAAGGGTTCTATGATGTAGTAGACATGCATATATTTTTCCATCATTTTACATATTCTAATTTGGAGAACGGGAACCCCTCCGAAAGCCTTTTGCAAGAAGCACACTACGTTTTCTATAAACACGCCACGTTTTCAAGAAATTCACTACATTTTTGCCTAGAAGTGTTTTTTTTTTTTTTTTTTTTACTTTTTTTTTTTTTTTTTTTTTTTTTTTTTCAGTCAAGTTCAAGGTTTCTTGATGTAATTTCTCATTTATGGTGTTGTAATGATGTATTGGGGTGTAATTATGTTTGTCAACGTAAAAATTAAGTAGATTCATCCTTGTATAGGTTCTTATGGTCAAATGAATTAGTTTTGCACCAAATTAGGAGTTGGTTTCTAATCTCCCTAATCTTAGGTATGGTTGGAGATATTCTTGTAAGTAGTTCCTTGAATGTTGGATTCGAACCCTGAGAGGGGGAAACCAATATTTTGATCTATATGTAACCTAGTCTAAGTTAGAGAAAGGGTTGGACATCAGTGAGTAGAACTCTTGGAGCTTGTATTCAATTATCTTTTTTTACAGGAAATCAAAGGACAGTTGCAGCTATTATTCAGGAATTCTTGTGTTGTGAGTTTTTGATAATGTTTTCTCTCTGTTATAGTTTTATATGAATGATAATTTCATCTTCTTTCCATATATCTATGCTTTTTAGTGATTTTCCTAAGAGGTTTTAAATAGAATTCTTAAGTTTAAACTTTGTTTCGTTTAGAATTTCATGTTTATGTTACCTATATTATGATAAATGAATTCACCATTTCCATGTTCATTTTGAATATTTTCTTTTCCACACTACACTACATCGAAAAAACCCCAAAGTATCACAAAGACATACCTACCCTGCTCCTTTATATCTCTTGCAACTGAAACCTTTGATATTTTGACCTAGTTCCCTAATTTTCACTCCTGATCCAGCAAAACCATAAATTTCAAAACCCTAGAGCTGAAAATATCTAGCTGAATATCTTTTTCCCACTCCAGTCATATTTGGTCGTGATCTTTATAGAGAGATCCCTCTCTGGTTTAGTAGGGCTAGCTGCTGAACCCTAGGTGGTTTGAGGTTACCTCTGTCGATCTCCTTTCTCAACCTTGGGACATTGTGGAGGATAACATGTACCATAATGAATATATACATTGGACATAGATTACCTACTCATTGTTATGCATTTTCTTGATGATTATGTTGCATTATTTCTTGAAGCATTAGAGACCCAGAGGTCATGATAACATTCTACATGATACACACATGTAGAGTGGGTTGCCCGCTTGGAGGATGATTCACCTTAGCATCTTAGATGAGGGCATATGGCATGGAGACAATTGGTTACTTGCATAAAAAATTCTACTTAACCTTCAAAGGATTAGATTGAGGAGTGATCTATAGGTGTGGTTGGCCTATAAGTACATACAACTTAGGAGGTAGTATTGAACCATCCTTGAGAAACATTAATCTTTAGATCCTTTCTTGTTGGATGTGCATTTTTTCAAGCTTAACATGTTTCAATTGGAGTTGGAGTGCTCAATGTGTGGGCCTATTTAGTAATCACGTATGTATTTCTTTTTGGATCTGATCCACTTTTTAATTGTTGGACTTTATAAACTTTCATAGAAATAAAGGGAGGATAAAAATTTTTCATCAATTATACATGTTCACTCATTTAACCACATATTTGTATTAGATATGTGATAGTTAAGGAAATATTTTTCTTCATAATGTATTTTTATCTATTTGTCTTGAATGCTAGGGTTCTTTGAATAATTTCAAAGGAAGAAAGGGGTTAGGGTTCACCCTAAGAGATGCAGAAACTAAAGTTTGGAATAAAATATTGTGGAGTAAAGGAAGTATTTTTATAGTACCTATGCAAAAAAAAGGCTAGGGTTTTGTTATGGTTTCCTTAATAAAAATTTGAAAATCCTGATTACTTATGCTAGTTCTATAAATTGGTTATATGCACATGTTGTTCGTGTGTGTGTGTACCACTTATCCAAATTTCTTGTACTTTCTTATTTGATTTTCATTTTATATTATATTATTGATTGGGTAAAATATAGCATTAAATTTGCACATTGATTAATATGACATAGTGTATAAGTGGATAAGTGATTTAACATATATATATAAGATAACTAGGTGTAACTATTATTGTTATAATATGATGTAATATGATATTTCAACTCTTTTATATCCTTCGAAAGTGTGTCATAAAGGTTGTAACTTTGTTGTAATTATACTTAAACGATATTGAATTTATTGGATTCTTTATGAAATAGGGTTAAAGAGAGGTGACATATTGCTACTGTAAATTCATTTTTTTATTTAAGCTCAAAGCATAAATGTTTACAGGAAATAAATACAAAAAATTGAAAGTTCATGCAGAATTTTTGGATTTGCAATAGAATTTATTTATCAAAAAATCTTGCACATTCTAAATATTTATATGTTCTCATGGTTAAGTGCAATAGTCTAAATTTAATAGTGTGGCATGCATTAATGTAGAATCTCTCTCTTTCTCTCTCTATATATATAATATTCTTTAATGAAATACATATATAGAACACTATTATAATATCATGCTAGTAGATGCAATGCTTACATAATAATTCACATATCATGGTGGGAGCCAACTCTAGAGGCAATAAATGTTGGATGAAAAAAATTAATATTAATATAGGGGTTGAGTAAGGATGCTATTTGACTTTTATTTATTGTTATTTCTATAGACAAGTTATAACTTTATTTAGATAATAAATGTTGTGTGGACATGCATTTGGTTAGACTAGCTATCATTCTCCTCATATTTTTACACTCTCTTTATAATAAGATTACCATAAATATTAATAAATAAAAGATTGATAATAATTATTAATTCTAGAAATAACATTTAATTGAAGTTTGTTTATAATATTCATATCTTAAAATTTTGAAAAAAAAATATAACCATATATAAAAAAAAATCCTTTCATATAAATAACTTAGAATCAATATCCAACATATGACAAATTATTACTAAAGAAATTAGAAAAAATAAGTATAGGTTGAAACGTTTTTATGATCTTAAAAATATTTGTAAAGAAGTTAATTTCAGAAATATATGTATTTTTACATGTTTGTGATTCCAAAGTTTATCTATGATTGTGTACTTTAATAATTCACATAAATAAATGTGGGATGAAAGAAATTAATATTAATATACGGTCCAACAAGGATGTTATTTATCTTTTATTCATTGTTATTTCTACAAACAAGTTATAATTTTATCTAAATAATAAAGGTTGCGTGGACATGCATTTCGTTAGGCTAGCTGTTATTCTCTTCATATTTTTGCACTATCTTTAAGTAAAATTACTATGAATATTGATAAATAAATAAAAGATAATGATCATTAATTCTAAAAATGACATTTACTCAAAGTTAGTTTCTAATAACCATATTTTAGAACTTTGGAAAATAAAGATAACCATAACTTAGAAGAAGTCCTTTCATATAAATAACATAGAATCAACATCCACTATAGAATTTAGAAAAGGATAAATATGGGTTCAAATGTTTTTATGATCTTAAAAATATTTGTACAGAAGTTAAGTTATAGTTTTAAGGAAATAAATATATTTTTATATGTTTGTGATTCTATTGTTTATATATGAATGTATACTTATTATTTTTAAGAAAATTTAAGAATAAAATGAGTGAATTTAGAATTTTTTTTTCAATTATGGTGAATAGGTGATTAGTTAAAGATAATATCCAAGAGCCCTATAACTCTAAGAGTATATCCAACCTCCCTAAGAACTATTTGAGCATTATCACAAGGGGCCAAAGATATCTCCCTGTAGTATTGTGCCAAACAATCGATCATTCCATGAAAAGATATTTTAAATATTATTTTGCATTCATAAAAAAATGAGATAAGTGTATAATAAGACACTTATTGTACAAATTGTCTAACATAAAGGAAAAAGAAGTTCTAAATTGTATAATCCAAAATTACGGGTGGTGGAAAGGGATGTTTCTAAAAATATCAATTCATTAAAGATATTGTTGTAATTTTTAAGGAATAATGATAAGATAATAAAATATAAAATATAAAAAAAATGATTTAGTACGTAAAAATAATTAATTTTAAATAAGAAAATAAAAATAAAAAAAAACTCATTGATATTATTTGCTTCAAAAATATTATAAAATAAAAATAAATTCACAACTTTATTATAAAACACAGTGGTAGAAAATAAAAAGCACAATTAAAAAAAAAAATTGCAAACCTTATATTTTTATTTTATTTTTTATTTTTATTTTTTTTAACTGAAACGGGTATGGGTTTTTATTAATAAAGAGCTCCAAATTGCTTAAGCCTTACAATCTTCAGGGTAGGACTTTTACATTTTCTTGTTACAAGCTGATGTCTTTTTCATGGGATGCAAATTTTTTCTGGTTCTCCCTCGTTTATGCTGAGGTCTCCTTGGCTCAAAAAACATCCTTTATTGGCATAATAGTCTGCTTCTATATTTGATTCTTTGAAAATATGGTAGCATTTAAAGGAAGTGAAGTCTTCTAGGATATATCTCAGCCTTTGCAGATTCTTATTTAAGCAGACATCATTAAATTTACCTTTCGATTGTATCATTTTGATCAGGATTTCTGAATCGCCGAATGCTTGCAGCTCCCACTGTCCTCTTTCTTTAGCTATTTGACATGCTTTTGTCAAGCTTAGGATTTCTACTTGGTTATTGGATCACTATCCTAGTCCCCAACAAAAGGTTTCTTTGGTGCTTCCGTCAGAAGAGTATATGAGTCCTCCAGCTCCCACTATCCCAAGGTTCCCTTTTGAGGCACCATCAAAGAAGACTATAGTTATTCCTTGCTGCCTCCACCAACTCTCAAATATTTCATCCTTATCTCTTAGCCTCCACTCATGATTGAGTTGGGGTTTTCCAATACTGTGGATCCATTGGGTTAATGCAAGGGTTCCAACCCAACTCTTTTCCTCCTAGTGCACCGAAGAGTCATCTTTGAGTTTTTGGGAGTTCAAAGTTTCCAGGAGAAGGCCTTTTACTTTTGCTGCTACCGTGTTGGGTGTCCACATTACATTGTTGAATATCTTCTCATTTCTAGCTAACCATAGCTTCCAAAACACAAATTTGGGGATGGTGATCTAGATTCTGGCCCATGAGGAGTTGAGGGAGGACAAAGGATAACGATCTTTCCATGATAAAAATAAGTCCACTACTGAAATTTTAGTGGGGATTGTTGCCTTGAGTCCTTGGAGTATGAGTGTCCAAACTTTGTTTGCAAATGAGCAGTCTACAAACAGGTGATCCATGGTTTCCATGGCCTCTTTGCATAGTGAGCATCTATGCGGACCTGCTATTTTCCTTTTCAATAAGTTTTCACCAGTCAAAATATTTTTGTGCATTAATATCCAAAAGAAGAAGTTAACCTTGGGCAACACCAATGGATCCCATACCTCCATCCAAAACCTTGCAGGGAGAGATCTATCTCTGTGTGATTGCAACAACTCGTAACCTTTGGCTGAGGAGTATACTCCTATAGGTCCCCAACCCCATTTATCTTTTTCTATCTTGTGCACTAGAGCTACTTCACGAAGTTTTTCTTTTAGTGTTTCTGTTTGTTGTGATAAATGATCTGGTATGTTACTAAAGTTCCAATCAATCCAGAACCTGGATTCGTCCCATTTTGAGATATCATATATTGTCTTATCTCCTCTACTTTCAAGAAGCTCACAGATTTCTTGCAGGCTATCATTTGATGCTAAGGGCGACTGCCCCATTATGCGATCTGTTCTCAACTTGATATGCTTACCATTCCCAGGGATACGATACAAATTTTGGGAGAAGAATCGCAATCCTTTGATACACAGTTGCCATAACAACATGCTCCTTTTGCTATTTGCATTTTGCAGGTTTCTGATTTTTGAATTTGGTATATATTTATGCCTCAATGTTTTGCTGACATGGTGATTGGGGTCGTTGTGGAGCTTCTATAGTATCTTGCATCCCAGAGCTGTATTGGCAAGGTCCGGATCATGAATTTGAAGGCCGCCTTCTCTCATGGTTCTCTTTGTTATCTCCCATTTAACCAAATGGAATTTGTTCTGATTTCCTTTACCTCCATGCCACATAAAATCTCTCATGATTTTATTAATTTGCCCTGAGATTGACTTTGGTGTCATGAGGTAGGACGCTTGATATATTCGCAGAGATGAAAGAACGGATTTTATCAGAGTTAGTTTGCCACCATGAGTTAGCCATTGACCTCCCATGCAATGATTTTGCCTTTGATTTTTGTTATTACTCCTTCCCACAAATTGAATCTGTTTGTGCCCAGTGTTAATGGCAGTCCAAGATAATTGATTTTGTCCCATTTTGAGTATCCGTTGAACCCCAAATTGCGAGCTATGTTTTGAGTTTCTTCCTCTTCTGCATTCCAACTATAGACTGCGCTTTTTCTTTCACTGATTAGTGCTCCAGTTGCTTTGCAGTAGGCTTGGAGAGTATTTTTGAATGCAGAGGCTATTCTGTTTGAAGCTCCGCCCAGCATGAGGGAATCATCCGCGAACAGGGTGTGATTTATTGCTTTGAGATCCTTAGTTATTTTCAAACCTGGGGCAGCTCCTGCTATCATGTCCTGCTCCAACTTTTTGCTCAACGTATCCGCCATTAAAATGTAAAGAAATGGAGAAAGAGGGCATCCTTGCCTCAACCCCCTCGTGGCTTGGAAGAAATCAGCTGACCTCCCATTTACCAAAGGCGCAATCCAAGGACTTATGGTACAAGATTGGATCAATTTGACAAATTATTGGTTGAATCCGAAGGAAAGTAGAACTTGATAGAGGAAGGATAGATTTACTCTATTGAATGCATTGGCCATGTCTAACTTGATTAGGATGCCTTTCTCATTTCTAAGGTTGTTGGAGTGCATGGCTTCCTGAATTTGAATTACGTTATCCGGAATGTGTCTCCCATTGATGAAGCATCCTTCCGAATTTGATATGAGTTTGTTTAGCAGTGGATTTATTTTGTTTGCAAGGAGTTTTGCAATTATTTTGTATGAAGCATTGCATAAAGAGATTGGCCTAAACTTGTCAAAGGAAGAAGGGTTTGACTCTTTCGGTATTAAAGCAAGGAATGTTGAGTTGGTGCTGCCACCCAGTTTTTCTTTCTGAAGGAATCCTTTTATCATTCGAATAAGATCTGTTTTGATTATGTCCCAACATATCCTGTAGAAGTGAATGGTGAACCCATCTAGCCTAGGGGCTTTGTCTAGATTCATGGACCAGATAATTTTGCTGATGTATTCTTCATTGGTTTGCTTCAACAATGCTGCATTGTCCTCTTTAGTGACCAATGCTGGAATGTTCTTTAGGAATTCTTTGTTGTCTTCTTCACAGTCATCATTCTCTTTACTGTAAAGATGGTGGAAATGTAATGCAGCAGCAGATTTTATTTGATCTATTCCTTTGCATGACCTCCCATCGGAGGTGGTGATCTCTGTGATGTGATTCCTGGAGAGACAAGCTCTACATTGTCGATGGAAATATGTTGTGTTTCTATCTTTGGCTTCCAGCCAAAGGCTCCGGGACTTTAATCTCCAATATTCTTCTTCATTTCTGAAGGAGCAAAATGTTTTGCATTGGGCTTCTGGCTCCTTTTCTAGCTCTATTTTAGTTATATCTATTGTATCCATTTCACTTTGCCACTTTTCTAAGTGTTGCAATGACTCCATTCTTTGATCTTTGGGAGTATTTGATGGGAGTTTACTCCATTTCTTGAGGGCCTTTTTTGTTATTTTTAATTTTTGTTCCCATATATAATTGGGGGAGCCATTGACTGAGGTGGACCATACTAGTCAGACCGTTTCTGCAAAGCCACTCTTTCCATTCCACAATGGGCTGAATCTAAAAGGGATTGGGCCCAACTTTTCTTTCTCCTCTAACATTAGCTGGATGGGTTTGTGATCCGAGGTAAGCTTGGGAAGAATGGCTGATGAGATTAGCCTCCTTTCCATCAACATTGTGCTTTGAACCAAGAACCTGTCCAATCTGGTAGATATGTGGTCTTCCCCTGTCTTGTTATTGGTCCAGGTGTGGAGCCCTTTTCTTGGTTTAAAATCTAGTAGGTCCCATTGCTGTATCATGTCTTCTACTACATAGATCATCTAATCCTTGCTGGTCCTGCCCCCTCTCTTTTCTTTTTCATTCATCACTAGATTTAGATCTCCAGCTATGATTATGTTGTTTGGGGTATTTAGTTCCAAAAACTCATTTAATGTCTTCCAACAGTCTTTCTTTTCAGAATACAATACCAGTACATATAAATTGAATAATGCAATGGTTAACTTACTTGCTATGTGCTTCAGCTCTGTGAAGCTCTAGTGTTGTGCGTTGTGGGAGTTGACAAGCCTGAATTGGTCTCCCTTCCATAGGGTTGCTATTCCACCGGAAGAGCCTCTTGTGCTTATTGTTTTTCCTGCGTTCTTCTGCCATTTTTTTTTGCTGATCTCTAGAAGGACCTCCCATTCTATCTTTGTCTCTTGGAGCATTAGGATGTCTGCTGGTTCCACTTTTAGTAGATCTTTGACCGCTTCAATTTTCATCGGGTTCCCCAGCCCTCTGTAGTTCCAAGAGACGATTTTCATTACTTACTGTTAGGGGTGGTTGGGCCTCCTCCTTTTGGCGGCCTTGTCCTTGTACTTCTGTCGATTGACATTTCTATAGTGGGTTGACTTCCTTGATTCTTTTGCCTTTCAACGTCTTCCTTCCTTGCTTCTCTGCGAGACTTTCTTCCTACTCTTTTGGCAGGCCTTTCTAAGATCTCATCCTTCGATGAGCTTGGTGATTCATGTACTTTCTTTCTAGCTATGTCGGCATAAGATGGGGAGGGGACTACTTTGGGGGTTCCTGTGTTTTTCCCTTGCTCCTCTGTTCCTTTCCCATTATGAGGGGATTTGGGTTGTTCACTATAGTCCTTATTTACTTCCAGCTCTTCTGCGACCTTACTGGGCTCTTTTCCTTTCTTATTCCTTTGCTTCTAGGTTTTGCTCTCCCTGCTTTTTGCACCATGGTCCATTGTTCTGCTTTCTCGCTCTCTTCTGCTTCCTTTTTTTTGCAATGTCTTGCGAAATGGCCATAGCCGTGACAGTGTCGGCATTTGAAGGTTAATTGCTTGTAGTCTAGCCCCTGGATGTGTGTCCAGTTTGCTGCAGTAAGTTTAATTGCCTCTGGTAGCCCTACTTCCAAATAAACCTCCACGCAGATCCGTGTGCATGAGTACTGATCCTTTTGCACTGCTTGATCAATATACCTTCCAAGCGAATTACCAATAGCTTGCAATGATTTTTTATTCCAGCAATGTAAAGGAAGTTGAGGTAGGCGGACCCAAACTTGAATGGTAGATGGCACATCCTGGGCCGGGTTGAAATCAGGGGTCCGTTTGTTCAGTTATAAGCCCTCAGGCCCCATGAAGTATGGGCCATTTTTGAAGATGAGATTTTTATCCTCAAAGCTTTTGAACATGAATACATAAAATCCTTTTCCTACAAAGTGGCTCTTGATTCCTTCTGATATTAGCGGCGTCCAATTCCTCTGCCCCCAAGCTTCAATAGATTTGGGAGAAGGATAAAGCCCGGTAAACTATCCTATGAGCCCTCTATCTGCAAGATTGACTGCTAATTGCATGTTTCTGCAATTGGCAATTCCACCATTGGGATGTAGTCCAGCTTTTTGACAAATTTCTGCTGAGTCTCGAACAATGATCTCTTGAGAGATCTGGCGATGAGCTTCTTGAATGCTAGGAGTTTGGGCAGGGGAGGGGAGGGATTGGCACCCCCGCCGGCCTCCATTGGAGCTGCAAACCTGTGAAGAGATCTATGTGGCGGCGCTGTCTAGGTCACGGGCTGCGCAGCCCAACACAGCGAAAAAAAGCCATCGTAACTTTTGATTGGTATTCAATATTGGATAGGTACAAACCTTATAGTTTTAAGAAAGTTCTAAAAAACATTTAACTAGCATTTGCACCAGATGTTGCAAAGGAAACGCCGTAAAACATAAATTGAAAAATGCAAATATTTAATTTTTTAAATAAATGAGAAATTTATATTGAAAAATATTAATTAAAGTAACATTTTAAAGCTTAATCCAATTTAAGCCATGAGATGAAAAAGCTAAAACATGGACAGTTGACAGTACTTGGTAGGTCGGGGGTGGAAATTTAAGTTTAAATGCATAGCAATGTAAATATTATTATCTCATCTCATTTTATTTTGCAGCATATGTTCGTTTGTAAATTCCATGAATTGCATTCCATCGGTTGTCTGAACCAATATTTAACTGTGCATATTATCATTTTTTGTTTTATGTACATTGTTATTATGAACTTCTCCTTCTCTCAGAGTTTGAAATGGAATTCATCCGTTCTAATTGCATGCTTCCAAACAAAATTGATAATTTGAGTAATTTGATTAGACTTACACAAAGGGGTCTTCTCTAGTTCTGTAGGATCTTCTCTAGGATGTTATTCCAGTACGGAGTTTACTTTATATCACTGTTAATACATTATTAAAAACTATCACTAATTATTTTAATGAAAATATAGAGAAACAATTAATTTCCCCTTCCTGCACCTAAAATATTATAGAAAGTAATGCATGCATCCCAAAAATTTATGAAAACAAGCATTTCGATTAAAAATGAATGTAATGTAACCTAAAAAACCCTATTTGTCTCATCTCATTTTATTTTGCAGCATATGTTCGTTTGTAAATTCCATGAATTCCATTGCATATGTTCGTTTGTAAAGTCCATGAATTCCATTCCATCAGTTGTCTGAACCAATATTTAACTGTGGATATTATCATTTTTTGTTTTATGTACTTTGTTATTATGAACTTCTCCTTCTCTCAGAGTTTGAAATGGAATTCATTCGTTCTAATTGCATGCTTCCAAAAAAAATTGATAATTTGAGTAATTTGATTAGACTTACACAAAGGGGTCTTCTCTAGTTCTGTAGGATCTTCTCTAGGATGTTATTCTAGTATGGAGTTTACTTTATATCACCATTAATACATTATTAAAAACTATCATTAATTATTTTAATGAAAATATAGAGAAACAATTAATTTCCCCTTCCTGCACCTTAAAAATTATAGAAAGTAATGCATGCATCCCAAAAATTTATGAAAACAAGCATTTCAATTAAAAATGAACGCAATGTAACTAAAAAAACCCTAATCATTGGCTTGAGTCTGCTAGTGTTTGTATGTCCCAAGTGTTTGTATGTCCCAATTAATGACAGTTGAAACTTTTGACAAGAGTTCATCAAACTTGTAATGAAAACAGTCAACTTGCAATAAAATAATCCAGTTCTAAAATGCAAGGACTAATAATGATTACACCTGCTTCTATTTCATCTTTGCCCTTTCTTTATGCCTATGTCACACCCCTATATACAAGGAATAATACAATACACCTGAGGTAAATTTTTTATGGTAATTAAATATAAAAGTTCACCCTCTAATTATTCACAACAATATGCATACATTTTGGTTTATTTACTGTGTTACAACTAACCATTGTAATTATGCAACAAAACCTTACCTCTTAACTTCAACGTCGGTTGTGAATCACATAATACACAAGACCCGAGTTTCATTCATTAATAATCTGTAAATGGTTTGATCTTTCGTATAGTGGAGGACAGGTTCTTATCCTCTTTGATTTATTGCCCCACCCCTCCAGCTCGGATTTCAAGTCTTATCTTGAGCTTGGCGTGACCGAGTTACCGTTGTCATACACTTCTCCGGACCAGCAGTGTTAATGCATTCAGTGGTGCTGTCAGTGAACCTTGGGATCATCTATCTCATCTACGGTGGAGGTTTTTGGTCACTGATCTGACGGCTCTGGGATATTCTAAGTGTTTTACCCTCTACAGGGTCTAGCTACGCAGCTCATTCTGCCCATTCCTCCTTGTGTTGGCTCTGCTTCCAATCCATCGCGGAGGTGCTTACGCTGCGAGCATGTCTCTTGTTGAGGTTGGATCATTTCGTGAGCTGCTTGAGGGTTCCGCGCTCAAGTTAGGGAGTTCTTGGGAAATTACCCAGGTGAGTTCTTGGGAAATTACCCAGGTGAGGTTACCCTATTTTCTAAATAACGTTGTTGTTAATGTCAGCTCAGGAACTGATTTCAGTTTTCTTTTGTGTGCTAATATTTGGAATTATGCTCCGCAGGTTTGGCAAGGGCTCTTCACCACGTTGAGGGAAAAGCCTCCCGAAGATTTCTACCTCATCCTTTCGGGGCCTGCGCTTCTGGGGTTTTATCCGGGTAAGCTTGTAAGGCTTCCCTCCTGCCCTAAGTTCGATGGCATCTCCTTCTTGCCTGAGGTGTAATTTCAACGTTTTGGCTTACTGGGTTCTTCTACCAGGGTTTGACTCTTGTTGAAGTTTCACCAGGAACAAAGTTTGTATTTGTTTAAACAAGACCTATTCTGGCTTGCAAGGAACCTCTGTCTCCTGTTGCAGTTGGATCGTTCTATGAGCCTTGAGGGTTCTACGCTCAAGTTAGGGAGTTCTTGGGAAATTACCCAGGTGAGGTTACCCCATTTTCTAAATAACGTTGCTGTTAATGTCAGCTTAGGAATTGATTTCAGTTTTCTTTTGTGTGCTAATATTTGGAATTATGCTCCGTAGGTTTGGCAAGGGCTCTTGACCGCGTTGAGGGAAAAGCCTCCTAAAGATTTCTACCTCATCCTTACAGGGCTTGCACTTCTGGGGTTTTATTTGGGTAAGCTTGTAAGGTTCCCCTCCTGTCCTAAGTTCGATGGCATCTCCTTCTTTCCTGAGGTGTAATTCCAGCGTTTTGGTGTACTAGGTTCTCCTACCAGGGTTTGACTCTTGTTGAAGTTTCACCAAGAATGAAGTTTGTATTTGTTTAAGCAAGACCTGTTCCGACTTGCAAGGAACCTCTATCTCCTGTTGTGGTTGGATCGTTCTGTGAGCTGCTTAAGGGTTCTGTGCTCAAGTTAGGGAGTTCTTGGGAAATTACCCAGGTGAGGTTACCCCATTTTCTAAATAACGTTGTTGTTAATGTCAGCTCGGGAATTGATTTCAGTTTTCTTTTGTGTGCTAATATTTGGAATTATGCTCCGCAGGTTTGGCAAGGGCTCTTGACCGCATTGAGGGAAAAGTGTCTCGAAGATTTCTACCTCATCCTTACGGGGCTTGCGCTTCTAGGGTTTTATCTAGGTAAGCTTGTAAGGCTCCCCTCCTGTCCTAATTTCGATGGCATCTCCTTCTTTCCTGAGGTGTAATTTCAACATTTTGGCGTACTGGGTTCTCCTACCAGGGTTTGATTCTTGTTGAAGTTTCACTAGGAACGAAGTTTGTATTTGTTTAAGCAAGACCTATTCTGGCTTGCAAGGAACCTATGTGATTAATTTTTTGGTATTTCCATTAATACAATATAGGAAATGAAAATTCCAAGAGCATTTGAGCAAAATCCACTGTAACTCTATCATATAAATATATTACAGTCCAGTATGGAGTTTACTTTATATCACCATTAATACATTATTGAAAACTATCATTAATTATTTTAATGAAAATATAGAGAAACAATTAATTTCCCCTTATTGCACATAAAAAATTATAGAAAGTAATGCATGCATCCCAAAAATTTATGAAAACAAGAATTTCGATTAAAAATGAATGCAATGTAACTAAAAAGACCCTATTTGTCTTTGAACTCATTGGCTTGAGTTTGCTAGTGTTTGTATGTCCCAATTAATGACAGTTGAAACTTCTGACAAGAGTTCAGCAAACTTGTAATGGAAACAGTCAGCTTGCAATAAAATAATCCAGTTCTAAAATGCAGGGACTAATAATGATTACGCTTGCTTCTGTTTCATCTTTGCCCTTTCTTTCTGCCTGAGATATGCCTAATTCCAATAATATCTTGTTTACATAATTTTATATATATAATTTTATTTTCTCCATGTTATTCTGAATATCAAGTATTTTATGAGGCATTTGAATGGTTTAGTGAAATATTTGTTTTTCCAGTTATATCTGGAAACTTATATTGTAACCAAAATAGTACTTTGCCGAGGAATCTGAATAGTTTAGTAAACAATTTGTTTTTCCAATTGCATCTAGAAATGCAGTGGAACTGAAATAAATAAATCTAGTGTTGTGACTCGTAAAATAGTTATATCTGATGTCGAGCAGAGTTTCCACCCATAGGTTATTATCATTAGAAGAGCTTGTTATAGTGTAATGGAAATAGTAAGTGAGCATAAAACGAATACTGAAGATCTGGAGAAGCCAGCAGCGTCTGATGAAGTGACTATGAATGATCGGCTTGTTGATGAGAGCAAGACTGGTGGATTGAGGAACGCAGTGAAGGATGTTATGTTCCCTGATCTGTTTCGACGATATAGGAATCAATCAAGGATGCATAAATATATTACTGGTCTTCAGTATGCATTCCCCATCCTCGAATGTTTGCCCACATATTCTTTTGGTCTCTTCAAATCCGATATTATCTATCGCATTACCATTACCAGCTTTTCCATTCCACAGGTATAAGCTACCCAAAGCTTTGGCTTCTCTACTTCGGTACGAGAGATACATATGTCCCGAAGGCATTATAGTATATTCACATTCTCTCAAACCATGTTAGATGTTTCTTAATGTTTTTTATTCATCTGATCTCGGCTTCAAATGAAAATGGTAAACAACTCATAATACATACTAAATCAATGGGATGATACTGCACAAAATTTATAGAAATAAACTGTAAATCTCATTCAAACTCTAGCTTTTTACTGCACGTTAAAAACTCTTCCTCTAAAATTAACCAGAGCTCTGGCTTGAAACGCATTGGAAGAAATAGAAACATTGGAAGAAACAGAAACGCCAATGTCTGAAATGCACACCCAGAAAGTTGTGTCGTTGTACTTGTCAGGCATCACAACTCCAGTTTTCCTCCTGTGCTCTGTGGCAATTGCTCTCCTCCTGTGCTCCATGGACACTGCGATGCCAAAAGTAACGAGAAACCACGCTGTAATTGGTTATGCCTCCTACGCTTTGCAGCCACTTCTCTCCTCTTGCGCTCTGCGGACACTACAATGCCAAAAGTAATGAGATACCACGCTAAAATCGGTTATGCTAACCAATGCGCAAACCATTTCCCAAATGAATTTGTAACCATTTTGTAACCATCCTGATCGAATAGTTAAAACTTTTGCAATCGTCTAACATAGGTTCCTATGGCGTACAAGGATAACAGGTGGGCAAAGAGGGAAGTTCATTTAAGAGGGAATGCCTTACGACATAAAAAATAATAATGAGAAATTATAAATGAATGTTATAAATAATAATGACCAATTTATTATGGAGGAATTTATTATAATTGGAATAATGTCAAATCCCCAGAAAATTGATGGGATTTTTTAAATTTATTAAAAGTAATGGACCATTTTGCTAAATAATATTTTCTTATATATAAATAAATATTATAAATAATAATGAGGAACTAAGACATTTGTGATCCATGATGTAGAGAATATTCTTTCGGATTAATCACATGTAAGGATTGGGTTGAAGTTTCGAACCAACTAATGTTGTTCATCCTCAGGACAAGGTGAGAAACCAATGAATCTGAGAGAATTAATAGCAGGGATGCATCAATGTTCAGGGTAAGCCGTTCAAAAAATAGCCGTTGGTGAAGAATTATTAAGTGATAAGATGTTTATTAAATAACAATTATTTAGTTAGAAAATAGCCGATATGTAATAATTAATTATTTCATATCGAAAATGTAAATAAAATAATATTATTAGGGTTGACCTATTCAATGTGATTTAGGTAAAAGATATAATAATCTAAAAATTAATTAATATATTTATCGATTAAAATGACAATTATTTTATATAATATTAATATTATTTAAATAATAATATTAGGTTGAAGATAAGTTGTTATGAATGAATTGGTTAGTGATAATATTAAAAAATATAATTTATTTACCAATTCAAATAATAATATTATCATTCTAAAAAATAAAATAATTCATATGACATTATTAGGGATGACTTGTTCAATGTGAGTTAGGGATGTCATTAAACTACATCCCCAATAGCCTTCATTATTTTGTTCAATTTTGAAGCCCCTTTCCAAATTTGCAACATGTCCATGTTCTCTGCCTGCATCATAAAACGGGTGCTCATTAGGAAACACAAAGGGGTCTTTCTTTAAGTTGAATACAATGAACTCATAGAGATTGCATGATGAAAGATTAATTGTCTGTCAAAATAAAAGATATGAGATTCACAATCAGATTCTTCATTATGTTCACATTCACCAGCAAGACAACCCTAATAGCTTCCTCCTGGATCTGGCACATTATTGTCTTCAAGATGGTGAGGGATAGTTTCTTGTAGAATATTTATTCCTAGAGCAAACAACATTGTTCAGTCCCAATTTTGGGCCTATGTTATCCTTCAGAGTAGTAGATTTATCACAAGGAGGTTTTCTAATAGTCTCCTTCAAGGTGAGCAAAAAGACCTTCCTTTTCTAAGCCTACCAATAAGTGTTGGTGGGTGTCTCCAAAATATGCATTTCCGGGCCCCAACATTTGAGAAAACATTCAATGAGAGCTATCATAGAAGATATGCTCTTCAAGATGCATAAGTGCTTGAACCCGTCTTTCTGCTTGTACTCCAAACGAAGAAGAAATAATTTTATGATGGCAAGCTAGAGGAACTAAAATTTCCTTTAGAGATGAGAATTATTGTGACAAGGTCTTACCAAAAACTTATCACCAAGTTTAGAAACACTAAGGTTTAGTTTAAAGAAATTAATTGTAATATTGGATTTAATCAAGATGTTCGCCTATCCACTGAATTATTTTCACACATATGTTGAAGAATTAGAGGGTTGTTTAGAAAAAGCAAGTTGTGTCAACTTAAGTATAGCTAGTGCTTTCATCCCGCTTCTTATGTTGCTGATATTGATTTTAGAAAAATAAGCCCACATAATCTCAACAAGAAACTAAAAGCTCTAAATATGTGGTGTACAAGACCGTGGTAAACACTATGGAAAACAAGAAGCTTTTGTGATTTCTTCAAGCACTAGCCAAAACCAAACAAAGGTTAAATTAGGTTGGCATTAAGATGTCAAGTATTTTATTAATGATTAGGCTATAAAGGAAGAGGTCCCTCTATGGATTAACAATAATATTAAGCATGTTATTGCAAATTCTACATTTGAGTAATGATTTTCGTATGATAATGAATTAGAGGATGAGAGAAAATATAAAAACTATAAGAAGGTGATCAACATGAATATTTGGACTAGCCTAAAGAAGTAAATCAATATTCCCCAAATAAGGATAAACTCTCATGACATCCATATTGAAACTGGGGATTGGACAATTTATAAAACGACACAGTGGAATAATTTGTGCTCGTTGTAACATAAGATGGGCCTCTTAGAGTATTCTACTTCCAACTACTTTAAACCACAATTACAAAATGTTTGTTATAATACAACATTTCTAACATTTTCACTTATAGAACCTATAATGATTTATCAATGTTTCGATTAAATTTTTTAGAGTGCACAATAGCATTTCCTTATCTTTCCTAATGTCACATGAACTAAATTTGTTGTGAGATATCAATCATCCTTCTCATCATGAATTAAAGATATTTAATTAATGTTAATAAGAAAATGAACATCTCCAAGATAAAAAAAGCTTTATATTGAGTAATTGTCAATTCCCAAAATGCCATGGGATTAGAGAAAATTTTAAGGACTAATATTCCCAAGTGGGTTAATTCTCCATATTTTTCCCAACAAAGAAAAAACACAAAAACTCCACTTTCCATTTTTCTAAAAATGACTTCCGGGACTTTATAGTGTAAAATTATTTTACTTTTGAAATCACTAAAATTTTGTAGAGAATATACAAAATCATTAGAAATTTCAATATTTTTCTAAAAATTTAGCAAGACATTTTATAATTTACATATTAGAGACTAGTAACATTTGTCAAATTTTCTATCATAAATTTCTATGTTTAAAATTTTCCCTACATTTCCCCTTAAATTGTCCAATACAATTTTCAAAATATTTACTATATTATCAACCTTCTTAATCTTTTAATCTCATAAAATATTTAAAAAAAATAATCTAATTAATCTCCTACCATGTTAACAGCCTATAAATTATTTTTAACTAATTTCTTTAAAATATCACTCTTCTAATAAATATTTTTAATTGCAAATCAGATTTCCCGTTAACTATAAATTCAAAATTTTGAACTTAATAATGAAAATAAATTATTTTTAACTAATTTCTTTAAAATATCACTCTTCTAATAAATGTTTTTAATTACAAATCAGATTTCCCTATTAAATATAAATTCAAAATTTTGAACTTAATAATGAAAACACAACGTAACTTTGATGCATTTCAATAACATTCAAGTTTGTCTAACATTCATACGTTCAACGGCTTTTTTGGAAGGAGTTTTCTATAATGCGACTTTTTGAGATTCCGGTGACGGAATCCGGCGGAAGAAATTGACATGAAATCATGATTTGTTGCAGTTAAAATGGTTTTTTAACTGCATATTCGGATTCAGCACCCTGAAAAACCCCTGGGACTGTTTCATTGTGCAGAAATTAGCTATCAAACTTGGATTCCAATAAATTACTGCCGGATTTTCACCGGAAAAAATCGCCGGAAAGGCTTTCAAAAAGTCGCGTTAAAGACTACTCCTTTTTGGAATTTATATTTCACTCTTCATTTGCAAAACTATAACTACTTTCTTGCCCCTTGAAACCGTAGGATGGTCTCTTAAACAAAACCTGTTTAGTGTCTTACTGCGGGTCAGACTATCGGTGCGGTGAGTTTAGAAACTAAAGATCAAGGAGCGCGACTTTCCATATGGATTCTTGAAAAACTATTAAGGGAAGCCATCAAACAAAACCTAGCAAGCCAATTAGTCGGAGCTCTGAGGAGACATTTCGATATGACGGGAGTCAGAAACGGATCAGAAATGGTGTACGGCAGAGTTGAAAGTGTGGAAACCCTAAATTTTTAAAATAGGTGTAAAAATTATAATAATATTTTTTTATTTCCATGTAACGAAAAAAATTACATATTCAATAAACGACATTTTCTCCTCGTCACGGAAAACCTATTGTATTCCAACAACCTTTTCTCCTCGCCAAGGAAAAGCTATTATATTCCAACAACCACTGAAAAAAACCTATTGTATTCCAATGGCATCATCCTGCTTCAACGTTAGCGAATGGAAAAAGTTAAACTAAAACCTTCACCGCAATATTGACAAAGCTTTCTCCATATTTTTTGTACTTACTCCATACCGTTATCACCGTGGATCGCTAAAGGGGTTGAATTGAGCCATCTGTTTGATTGGTTTCCGCTCTGAATTTCTTGAAGAAGCCTATCCTCCGGATCAGGAGCGCCAGCAAAGCCATTAACGCTAAACGAATCCATATGGACGTCAGGCATAGGAGCTTCACCTTCCAGTATTTGACACACCTGCAATATCCTCAGCCTCCTCTCCTCCTCGGAAAACGTATAATGGTTAAACAATGCCCCAGCAGCACAGCCATTAACGCGAAACAAATCCACATGGACCTCAGGAAGAGTAGTTTCACCTTCCAGTATTTGACACACCTGTCGTATCCCCGGCCTTAAATTCGGTTCCGTATTGGAGCACAATAATCCCAATTTCAACACTTTCTCCATTTCAGTCTCATCGTATTCATTTCCCAGCTTCGGATCTGCCACTTCGAGCGGACTCGCATCGGCGTATAGCTCCCACACCCAGTCCACCAAAAACAGTCGTTAAGCGTCCATGGATAGGTCCAGGGCTTTCCTCCCGCACGCCATTTCCAACAAAAGAACACCAAAGCTGAACATATCCGAGCTTGAATGGTCTTGAATGAAATTCCCCGTAGCTGCTGAAAAGCCAACAAACATCTTCTCTTCCAGAACTATCTGCCCATTCCAATAGCCGGCAGCCTTGCTTCCAATCCCAAGGCGATTTCAATCATCGGAGCCTTTGGGAGACCGGTTCCCCTTCCAAAAGAAACGAAGAGAACCGACGAAGGTGGCTGCTTATCTAACCGGCAATCCGCCCCTCCGACAGGTTTTTCATTTTGTAACCATCCTGATTGAACGGTTGAAACTTTTGCAATCGTCTAACATAAGATCCTATGGCGTACGAGGATGACAGGTGGGCAGGGAGGTGAGTTCATTTCAGAGAGGAACGCTTTACGGCGTAAATATGGACCTCAGGGAGAGTTGTTTCACCTTCCAGTATTTGACACACCTGTCGTATACCCGGCCTTAAATTCGGTTCCGTATTGGAGCACAATAATCCCAATTTCAACACTTTCTCCATTTCAGTCTCATCGTATTCATTTCCCAGCTTCGGATCTGCCACTTCGAGCAGACTCGCATGGGCGTATAGCTCCCACACCCAGTCCACCAAAAACAGTCGTTAAGCGTCCATGGATAGGTCCAGGGCTTTCCTCCCGCACGCCATTTCCAACAAAAGAACACCAAAGCTGAACATATCCGAGCTTGAATGGTCTTGAATAAAATGGTCTTGAATGAAATTCCCCGTAGCTGCTGAAAAGCCAACGAACATCTTCTCTTCCAGAACTATCTGCCCATTCCAATAGCCGGCAGCCTTGCTTCCAATCCCAAGGCGATTTCGATCACCGGAGCCTTTGGGAGACCGGTTCCCCTTCCGAAAGAAACGAAGAGAACCGACGAAGGTGGCTGCTTATCTAACCGGCAATCCGCCCCTCCATCTTCGACAGGTTTTTCATTTTGTAACTATTCTGATTGAACGGTTGAAACTTTTGCAATCGTCTAACATAAGATCCTATGGCGTACGAGGATGACAGGTGGGCAGAGAGGTGAGTTCATTTCAGAGGGAAACGCTTTACGGCGTAAAAATTATATGATTATATATTATTTTGAAATTATTTTTAAGAACATCGCAGCGATGGTACGCTAACTGAAAAGACCATTAAACCGAAGATTCACTCACTAGCAATGCATCTGGACGGAATCAGGTCCAGATTCTCTGCATTTCTTATCTTATCTATACTACCAATTCGTGCATACAGCCAGCTGGTGGCCTTATCTCACGAAAATCCTCTAGCGAAGGAGGAGGACGCATAAGGCTCCGGAAGAACTACTGCTGCCTCCGTGGGATTTGCTGGGAATGATTCCATGCAGAATCCTTTGCCCGACCTAAATTTCTAGAGTTCTTATAGTTGATTCCATTCGGAGTCGAGCCATCAAAGTTAGTTTCAAATTTTCTGTTGATCCTTTAATCTTTTTACTGTTTTTAAGTTTACACTCTCCAGTTGTTCAGATATCAGAAGGTTTCTCCAAGTATTAAGGTGTTTCAGTTCATATTCTCCGTGTTTCAGATATCGGATGCTTTGCTGGGAATGCTTCCATTCTGATTCCTGTCTCTGATCCAGATTTCCAGCCTTCTCATTCTCAATTTTGTTCGTAACGGAATGATAAAAGTTCGTTCCTAAATTCCTGTTAATACTTCAATTTTTTCTTCCGTTTCAAACTTCATCTTCATCCGTGTTTCAGATTTCGGACAGTTTTCCTAAATCTTAAAGTATTTAATTTCATATTCTTTCTGTTTCAGATTTCGGACGCTTTGCCGGGAATGCTTCCATCATCCATGCTGAATCATGTCCCTGATCCAGATTTCCCCTGTTCTCACTCTCAATTCGACTCGGAGATGAACGATCCAAGTAATTCTCGAAAATTTCTGTTGATCCTTTAACTTTTTTTTCGTTTTTAACTCCATATTCTTCCGTGTTCCAGGTTTCGGCCTGTGTCCAAGTGTTTAGGTACATATTCTTCCGTGTTTCAGATTTCGTCTGCAGTTGAGAATTTATGTTCTCTGGTTTGGAAATGCAGAGCATAAGGTCACTGTTTTCTAATTGCCGACTAATGCAACGATTGTTAAGCGGAAACGGCACAGAAAAGGTTTTAGACTTTCCCACTCAGTAGTAAGTAAACTGCAAAAACAAAGAAAAAGGCAGTGAGAGTCCCAGTCTTTGCCGTTTCTTAAACCGCACTATCTGTACAACATGATGTCCCCTGCATCGGCTCCGGCACAATCGTTCGATGTCCTGAAAGCACAGGAAATAAATGACTCACTTCATTCTATATACAAGATCCGCGTCGGAGGCACTTTTATGGTAGAGCCTTCAGGTTGAGTTTGCCCCTTATTTTGTCCGTTTTGATTAGAGCACGCTACTTTATTCATGATTTTTGTGTGAAAGATCAAGGTAATTGAAATTTTGGGTTATTTTGTGTGAAAGATCAAGTTAATTAAAAAATTGGGGATACAGCTTGTGGAGAAGAAGCTATTAATGTCATGGCCGTGGTGATGAAGCAGCAGAACAGGCCTCTGCTCGCATTAAGCGCATCAATTCTTGATAATGTGCTCATTGATGTCTTTCGGGTATAATCTCATACAAATCATTTAATCGTAATTACTATATAGTATATTCTCTGCTCCCTAAAATTCTCTGTCTGGATTGCAGAAATGTGGTTGATTGGATGAGCATATTAGTTTGTTGAAGCATAAGCTCCAAATGATTCAGCAATACGCTGCATTCAACGGCAAATCCACCAAATGATTCAGCATTGAGCTACATTCGCTGGCAAATCCACCAAAACTTAGCCGCACGGTCAAATGAGAGTTTCAGGTTTTCATAAAGGTAAAAACCACTTGTTGAATTTTTTAAAGTTGACAATTGTCTTCAGTCGCTCACCCAACCAAAATCTCTTCCAGCATTTGGTACATGCCCTATTTCAGTATTGCCGGTGGTGGTGGTGGATAGCATGTGAAAGCTCTCAAATGACCCCACTTTGTTGGAGGTTCTCCAAATTAGATGAAAAAGGAGAAGTGCTGTGTTTAGGTGGAAGTAACAGTCTATTTATTTTGCAGGTTTGCATAGCTCTTTTTCTTACGAGGGACAAATTACAAGATTTTTGAACAAAAATATCTCACTGTTATTGCAAACAAATTTTATTTGCAAGAAGATGCTGGTACTTATTCACAAAAGGATACCAGTGCTCTTCTTCAATGGAAAGAAGATTTCATCTTAAATGATTATTGGTATTTTCTTGTGAAATGTTTGAAGGAGATATGAGTATTTATTAGTATCTTTTTAAAATTTATTACAAGAAGATGCCATTGCTCATTTATGATGTTATTTTCTTTCCGTTGTTGATGAGCACTGATATCCTTTTGTGAACAATTTGTGACTGAGTATTGGTATTTTTTTTGAATAAGATTTCATTGCAATAATATTTGGATATATTGTTTTCAAAAACTTCATAATCTGTGATTTGAAAATAAAATTGTTATATGAACCCGCAATATAAAGTCATTGCTACACATTTAAACATAGTATCATTTTTTCATATTTATATTCACCAAGTAATATTGGAATGGTGGCTTCCCAAGAACAATGGAAAAATGTTAGAAGAATCAATGTAAATACTTTCGAAAAATGAATATTAGAAAATATAAGGGGAAACCTCCTTCCAGAAAGATGATGCAAACATCCTAAGCTTCCTATCCATTTAAATTGTGGATAGTAGGTCAACTGCAATGTATTAAATGACCCCTACTCACTAATTGGAGCTGGATTATTGTTGGTGTAGATAACCAATGTTGGGGGAAAGCAATGCCCCCTTCAATATGATATGTATCATTTTATTTGGTATCCATGCACTTCACTCCTTAAATTATATACCCATTGTTCCATTTCAAGCTTCATTATGTATATCATGAATGTTTAAAAGAACAAACTAAACATGTAAAGGAAAAGTTAAATTTATTCTATAGATTAATTTAAATCTGTAAATGTTAGGACTTAAAAACCTTGTCATATCAATAATAGTGTTGCAAGAGCAATAACACCTATATGATCATAATTGTGGTCATGCCAAGGACAAAACTCAGTTAAGTTTTTCAAGGAGCATTTGTTGTAAATTACTTCATAGAATCTTTAGGTAAAGTATCAAAGATCTTATTCAATATCAAAGTCATGCAAAGGATAAAAGTCAGTCAAGTTTCTCAATGAGCATTTGTTGTAAAGGATTTCATAGAATCTTTAGGTGAAGTATCAAAGATTTTATAGAGTATTAAAGGATTGGGCAATATTTTGGGTAAAGTTTTTAAATAAGCATTTGTTATAAAATATTTAGGCAAAGTATCAATCATACATTAATTAATGAATGAACACTATATTATATATGTATCATTATATCTTTTATCGTTTAGTTAGTGGTTATTACATTTAATTTAATGTAAAATAAATTTGCTACCAACTTTTGAAATTATAATTTTTTAAATATCAAAATTGAGTTTCTTTTCAATATCTCATTTGTTTATGTGAAAAATTAAACATACTTTGTTGCAATTTTTTGGTGTCATAAAACAATTTTGGAAAATGTAATTATATTTTAAAATAATTTTGTATCTAATTATGTATATTAGAGAAGTGTAAGATAGGTGACTTTATGGCAGATTGGAATTATATCAGAAGAGATTATATAAAATAATAAGTAATCAAAGAACTTACAATTTGAAAAAATAAATGGAAAATTATTTTATATTTCGATATATTTGTAACAATAATAATAAATAATAAAGATATTTTATATATATGTAGAGGTAGATTAAAGGTTTCTTAGTTTCCATTATAGAAAATGGCAAAGCATGTAACATTGTGGAACTAAAACTAGATTGATTGCAATAAAATATCTCTACTAATTTGAATTAGTAGATACATTTTGCATAATATTAAAGTAAATCATTTTTTTTTAAATTTAAAGTCAAGGAGAAAAATATTTGTTACAATAGTTATTGGATTTGTGAGACTAAAAGGTTAAAATTTAAAAAATGTAAAATAATTTTATTCTGGGAATTTTATAGAAACATGCATACTAAGATTAACACCTCCAAATATACCTCTAAGAGCCACCTAATTGTTCCATGTTATTTTGACATGTCCTTTCTCCTCTTCTTATATATGAAGGTGTGACACCCTTGGTACTTGTTCCCTTGACTTTTGTAACATAGGAATGCAATGGCTTGAAGTATGGGACCATATATCCATGATATAAGAGGGAAGAGGAAAGAAGAACCCAAGTGGGATTAGTTTGCACCTTAAATTAATTGTATGGTGTAAATAATGAGAAAAAAGTGAGAAGTGTCCAAGAGGAATATGAAGAGACCCTTGGGAAAATGATAAAAAGGAGAATGCACAACAATATGGGGCTGAACATGTTCTTGGTGGAGATCATGAGCAAAGACAGAATAAGTTATGAGCTGAGGAAATGAGATTTCCCTAAGTGGACGAATTGTGACTAGAAGAGCAAGAGGAGTTGGGATTGAGTGCTTGTTGTGAACTTATAAATCACTCATGGAGTGCTTGCTACAATTGATAAACCACTCAGGGTTCTTGCTATTGCTGATAAACCACATACATAAGGTTTCTTGCTAGGGATGATAAACCACATGTAGAATGGTGCTTGTTGCGACCATTATTGTGAAATTCATTTGTGCTTGACTAACTAATAAACCACACAGGTGCTTGTTGTGGGTTGATAAACCACTCATAGAGTGCTTGACACAGTTGATAAACCACCCTCATTGTGGATTATGCTGTGCTTGAATAGATGATAAACCACCCACTATTATAATTTCCGATCCTCTGTGTCATAAGATGGCTTTCTGCAAAGGTTGTCGAGAAAGAAATTCCCCTTAGATCATGGATCTGGCTTGGTGTGGACTGATGTAAGTAATCTTGGATACAGTAGGTCTATGGTTGGGTGGAAAACCAAAGTCCCATTTTTAGTTGCCTTTCTTTTATGAATTGTAGATGAAAAAGCTCTGAGTTGAAAGCTATGAATTTAAAGAAAATTTTCTGTGAGTCTTGCATGATATTGTTGCATGAGCCTTGCTAATGAAATTGCTTGAATATTGTTCTGATTTTGTTTATGATTCTTTGCCATGCAACTATGTGGATTTATGCCTAGAAATTTTGTCTTTGAAAATGAAATGCTTGTAGGCTTGTAATAATGTGATTACTTTCCTGTACACACGCACACACACACACACACACACACACACACACACACACATATAGTGCCTCTAGAAAGACTTTAAAGAGGGATTTCCTATTATTTTGTGAAAAGTTGATGTTTTGGTGGCCTTCATGGCATCGTATGCCTCCCACCTGCTATTATAAGCTTGCTACGCTTATCTTTTTCTCAAAGGAAACCTACAAGACTCTATTATGCTAAATGGGCAAGTCCTTGGATTGTATGGATAGCTCTCTGTATTGTCTTTTGTGTCTCATCCATCGAGAACCCTGAGATGATTTACTTGCAGGAATCTCAAGAGGGATAGCACTATGCATTCTTCATAGGATGCCAAGGGCAAGAATTGGATTCTATCATAGGTCCAAACTCTTACAGAACCACTGTGGCAGAGCCATGATGATAAACCCTAACATATGCTTCAAGCAGAAAAGCCTTACCCTTAAACCCTTTTAACCTCATCTACGATCCCATCAGGATTTATTTGGTTGTGTAAAGGTTGGCTTGAAGGCCAAGTCGCTAACCTATATGACTACATAGCATAATCAAGTGTGAAGCTTGTATAATGGATGGTTGAGATTGAAAGCAAGAAGAGTAACGAATCACAAGAAATCTAGGATGACATAAGCCCGGGGGGTTACAGTCCTAGAAGCCCACAAAATATTGCACCAGGGAGACACCCAAACTGACAAGTACTGAGATGGCATGGCAAGACTGCAATGTGGAGAATGTCAGATGTTATTAACAAGAGGTCTCATTCCCAGATGAATGAAGTGGGTGCACTAGAGGTTATTCCCCGAATGAATAAAGCAAGGTGCAGCAGAGGTTATTCCCTGGATAAATGAATCGAGTGCACTTGAGGGTATTCCCTAGAAGAATGAAGCGAAGTGAACATAGAGTTTTAGATAGGCTTCAGAGTTGAGAGATGGAAATTTTCCAACAATAAACATTTCGATGTTTAACGGTTGCCCGGATGTCTCTTTCTTGGATGCTTGAAGTGGAGTTTCCCAGATGTGATTTCATGGATGCATGAAGCGGTGTGCACTAGATGCTTGATCCCGAAAGGTTGACCTTGGAGGAAAATAAATGCATTCAGGGATTTTTGGCCAGGTAACAGACCTTGGGAGATGGAAAAGTTCCATCCACAAGAGATATTTTGGTTGATCCTTTGACAATTAATCAGCCTTGGAGAGCTTAACCAAAGCAAATTGCAAGATGAATAAAGCATTTAGGTCAAGCAAGACGAACCTGGGTAATGGGGAGTTTAATGATATTTGATGGCTCATCGATTTGGATTAATAATTGCATACATGTACACATAATTTCATATGAAGGCATAGGAAGGTAATTGTGGAGGCCCATACCATGAATAGGTTGGCAACTATTATTACCACACCAAGTGGTAGTGAAAGGTTGACTAAATTGCCACATGGTTTCCATGTAGCAAAAGGATGACAAGGTAGTGAAAAACCTTAAAGAGCTATAACTTTTGATCAAAGGGATGGATCAGAGTAAAATTTTGTATCACCGAAATCGCCTTGATGAGATGAACGCAGTGGTGATGTCTAATTATGGTTTTAAGTAATTTGATGAGATCGAAAATTTTAGACCCCATTTCCATAATGACATCTTGGATTTTGGGTCAACATAGTAACCACCTCCTCCTAACCTGTAATTTGGTAGGATTTTGGAGGGGGTGTGCTACAAAGTGGTATTACAGAAACAAGCATAGACACTATACCTAAAAAGGCTCACTTGCACATGCTAAATGATTAACTGATATCCATAATATGCATGATCTGTTAAGTTTTCTTTTATGATTACTCCAGAATATTTTAATGCATTGATTATATGGTTACTGATTGAACATGGTTACATGTTGGTTGATATGTGATGGGTAAAGATTAGTGTAGACCAATGAGAAGAAGTAATCTGTATCAAATGCATGTTTCTTATTGATGGATAACATTTTTATGTATGTAAAGGCAGATTGATATGTATCCAAGTACCATAAGGAAAGAGGAAAGGATGAGCAGAAGAGCTAGCCAACATGGTATGAATAGAACCCAATAGGGACTTGAGGAAGAATCAGTTGGGAAAATGAAAGAGGAGGACACTCCTAATCTAATAGACACCTTTTAAGTCTAAGAGCTGAAATAAGATGTTTTAAGGAAGATAATGAAAATATTGTCAGAGATCAAATAGAAGTAAACACTATACTATTACAAAGCTTATCCAAATTACAAATACAAATACTACAGGATGTTGGCACTAGCCATCAAGACAAGAACAAGATTAAGGATAGCCCATCAGAAATCTACA
The DNA here is from genome assembly GCA_031772625.1 of Pinus tabuliformis. Lineage (NCBI taxonomy): Eukaryota > Viridiplantae > Streptophyta > Pinopsida > Pinales > Pinaceae > Pinus > Pinus tabuliformis. The sequence goes on from CM062817.1 coordinate 566,051,001, forward strand.
TACACAAAGGGAATGATAAGAATTTAGAAGGTAACTGATGAAGAAAGAGGAGAATACATGTAGAAGGAGGAACATAACTACTCAAATCTCTAGAAATATAATTAAGCAATCCTAGCTAATCATCAGATAATGCAACTATCAAATATCATCATCAAAAGAAGAATAGAAAGACTCCCATGCAAGAGGAATTCATGAAAGAAAAACCCCCAACCTTTGATGGAGAGGTAAATGAAGTAGAGGATGTAGAGGCTTGGATCTTAGGAATAAAGTACTTCAAGCTACATCACTATACCGAGAAAAGCTGATATTATGGTGGGAGGATATCAACTGCCTCCTTATGTCGCGCCTCGTTCACCTACTCCTTCAATGCCTTAGCTTGCTGTATCCTCGCAAGTCGATGAGTGAGGACTATTGTCTACGCAGTTCCTCTGACACTGTCATATTGTTGCTGAAGTTCTCATGCCTTTGTCTCTAGGCACTAGATGTTGGGGTCCTCCTACAGAGTCGTGAGGACCTCAAGTGCTTGATCCAACAAAGTGGTACAGTGTTGTACTGCACTTCCAATTTATTCCAATCCCACTACGATAGCACTAGCACATTGTTCTCGGACCTCCAAGGGAGTGGAAGGTTGCACCTTTAACTGCAGCTCGACGATCTAAAGTTTCAACACCAACACCTTGGTCGTTTCTTCTCTAGCATCGCGAACTTCAGTTGCCAACCTGTGGATCCGCACCTCTACTGGTAGGTCTGCTAGAGTGGCCAGCTCCGGGACGTGTCGGCAAGTGTCATCTATCACTTTCACCAATTGTTGGTTCTGTGACACCAATCTGTCACGCTGCAAACTGAATTGTTCCATGTTTATCTTTTGTTCGCTGAGAACTTGGATCGCGCGGATCTCCCTAGTGTGCAGTTCTGCCGTTATCCCATCATGTATCAAATACAGTGTCTCACGCAGAAGGGCAACCAAATTAAGGCCAAGGCCTTTGATCATGTTAATCGCAAATCTGTCGGTCTCGTTCGCTGCTACTAGGACCCCTTCTGGCAACACTATTGTGTTTTCCATCTGTGCGTGCAACATCTGCTCTGCTACCGAGGATCCTGTTGCGAGGTGGGTCGAAGGGTACCCACTCGAAGGGGCCGCACCTGTAACTCTTATAGCTACACCCTGAGGGCCCCCAACATAGTCTGGTGCTCCTGCATAAAATCCTGAAGAGCCTCATTGGTGACATCACGCACTGTCTCGCTGATGTGGTGGAGATCCCCCTCGGTTAGGGTGATTGGGTTAATGGCCAACTAAGAGGCCTTGACCTTCTTCCTCGGTCCTGTTCTTTCTGCTGTGTGTGGGTGCTTTAACTGTGTGGACGCGGTCCCTGGGTCTGTGCTCCCTTTTGCTGTTTCTGCTTCCTCTGTCTCTTGCCCCTACGAGGATGTTGCTTGGCCCTCGTCCACCTTCTTGGTTGCTTCCTCTGCCTCCTATGCTGCTGCTGCTGCTTCTACGGGCATCTTCTACTTGGCGGATTTCTGTGCCGCTTCGTGTGCTGCCCTTACCTCAGTTGTTGTTGTTTCCTTTCTCCTTTTCTTGGCCAATTGTGTGAAGCGCAGCTTGGCATCATCCTTCTTCTTCTGCGCTACCGCCTTCTCAAGTTCTACAAGATCTGGAGCATGCCATTTTGGAGGCCATGTCTCCAAGATAGTAAAAATTGCGTCGTCAGTGGCTACAAAAGGTAGCTTCGTCCACTGCTTCGTCGAATCCTTACACGCCCTGATAAAAATGTTGTGCATATCAGCTTTAAAGTCTGCAAAACTCTACAAACTGTTGTACACCATGGGCGACAGGCATGACCTCCAATTGATCCACATCTAGATGCTCATCTCCATGAGCACCCAGAAGATTTTGGTGTCGCGTATCCATTTCGCGTCCTTTGTGGCCCAGAGCGAAGCGTACTTCACGGCCTCCGGTAATTCTCTGTCAATGCTGGGGAATTGACTGTCCTCTGGTAGTTCCCCCGCTACGAGCATTATGGATAACAATAACCACACATAGTGGAAGGCTTTACCCTGCTCCTGGGCTTCACGAAAATTTGCAAAAATTCCTCACAGATGAATTTACACCAGTTGAACTGGACCCCCTCCACGCATTGCTCGGCTAGTGCAACCACCACTGTTGATACCTCATTGACGCAACACTTCCTCATAACCTTGTTGGCCAAGATTTGGGTTGCTATGCGTACCCCTTTGTCCTTGATGCTGGAGATGGCGTAGCCCCTCTTCTTCTTCTCCGACGTGTATTTTGTCTTCATGGCTTCTGCAAGGGCCAAATCATTGCCCTTTCCTTTGGCTATGGTCGCGGGGTCCTTTCCTTTGTAGGGGAGCCAAGAAATGTGGTGAATGAGGTCTGTCGTGATGGGGATAGGCTCCTCCAGCCATAGATACCCATCATGCATCAAGCAGAGCAGTTGCCTGATGATGAAAATGGTGATGGGTGCGCGGTGGAAATGTGGTACCCATAGTAAGTGCAACAACCCAGCCTTTTCCACACTGCACAGCCACTTCCGCGGCTCTAACATTGTCACCACCCCCTTAGTGCTCTTCTTCATGAGGTTCCCGGTCTCCAGGTGAGGGAACTTCTCACGGTCAGCGAGGTCCCAATCTTCAAACTTCATGGTTGGCACGTGGCCCATGTGCGTGCCTTCAAACACAATGCCATCTGGGAGGAGCAGGGTCTAGAGTGAACTCTTGGTTTAATCCAGGTCCTTCGGCACTTTGGCCTTCCCTTTCCGCGGAGGGACATATGTGGGTAGTTTTGTTGCAGAGCGTGTAGGTTGAATATCCTCCATGTTTTCATCTTCTTCTGCTGTGGTGATCAGGGCCTGCAAATCTTCTTCTTCCTCATCTGTTTCTATCGTGACAGCTTTCCCCTTTTCTGCCATCGATAGTTTGTTGCACAGCGGGTTCCTTAGGGACATGCGTACTGGAGCCATTTCCTATTTATCCTTCTTGGGTCTTGGCATATGCGGTGATTTGCGGATCTCTGCCACAACCCCGGCACCTTCTGGAACATCCTCCACCATTGGGGTCTACACGGCCTCACCAGCGGTTACCTCTTCAATTTATAATCCATCCTTAATTGTTGTCATCATTTCTAGGTTGTATTATGTCACTCGTGAACTCAAGGGCTCGATTATCGCTTGGCTCTCAATGCTCAGTGCTTGGCTTAATCGCTCAATTCTCAAATGACCAAGTGTTGTTTTCTGGCCATCCCTTTGTGTTTTATAGCATCTTTTTAATTCAAATTCGATCGTTCCCCCCAATTCCAGTCCATTAATGCTTTCTTGGTGGCAGATTTTCCCAAATCTTACCCATAAATCGCGTCTTAAATGCCCGCCGCCCACTCCATTTGGCCTCAAGTCGCACATTCCATCGTGAATAGTGACCTTAGTGGTCACTTTCTGGCCAATCCGCGCAGCAGCGTAGCCCTCAGGGCGCGGATGCGGACCTTGTGACGCTCTGCTTCTACGCGCATCCCCAATATCATGCAACTCCCATGCAGAATATGTTATAGTCCCGCACTTCCTTTCAACTCCCTGGAGTGCTAAGACTGTCCTTCTCGTGGCTAGTCAGGTGGTCGCACCACCTGTGTGGGGCTCCATCTCATTCTCTCCCATGGTTCGTGGAGAATCCTCACCTTGCATTGTTGTGGTTGGCAACACGCTACCCTGGTCACTACATTTGGCAATATCTGGTTCAAGCCAAGGCAACAGACTAACCAGTTCATGAGGATTGTTTTCAACTTATTCAGTATGATTGTACGCACCTTGCCTTACCATCCTAGGTATTTCGACGAGAAACGCTTCCTTTATCTTGTCTTCCAGCTTCTAGACCTCTGTGTCCATCAAAGCGCTTTTCTTCCGTAATCGTACCCTTTCTTTTTCAAGTTCACGGAGTCTAAAGTTTCCCCTTTAGATTTCTTCCTCAAGTTTAATGTGTTCAGTTTCTTGCGGCTATGTGATTCCTTAGTTTCGGGCTTCGTAGACCATCGTATCTATGGGTGTTGCTATGCGTGGACTAGGCTTCGCATGCTCCATAGGGATTATAGCTCCTGCTTCATACTTCAGCTTTAGAAGTGCTTGTGCGGTCAGGGTTTTGCACATGGTCCTATAAGCCCATAGAACTGCTGGTACGCGCAGGTCCCAGTCAGTGCGTCTCACATGGTGGACCGTGTTCAGCACTTCGCACACCTTGTCAAAGGCTTCCCCATGGATAATCTTTGGCACGCTTGGTCTTATCATACTTCGTTGTTCACACCATCGCCTTGCCCGCTCCTACTTGTTGGTCCTGTTTCCTATCGCGAGGATGGTGTGCGTTCGTGTAGGTTGCGTACCATACACCTGTACCCATCTGGAGAGGTGGGTGCGCAGGCTATTTTGTCCATCATATCCGGCTTTCATCCTCATCTGAGGCTTTCCATATTGTGTGAGCATCATCCTTTTGCATTCACGCCAATCCTCAAAACTTCTTTGATGCGCACCCCACCATCTTGCGGGCGTAGCGCGCAGTGCCCATTTTAGAGCGTCAAAAAGCTGCTATTCTGGTACTTCTTTTTCAAATTTGGTCAGGGAACCATCCACTTCACCCAACCCGTCATACATGGGCAAATCTCGTACCTCTATTGTCATGCAGCATAGTGATCTTACCATCATATTGCTATTGAGCGTGGTTACCTCGTGTAACTGGTTCTACCATCATTCTATTTCCTCGTCTGAATCTAATGTGCAGGAGCTTTCGCACTCCCATGAAATCCCGCCATCCACTGTAGGATTCACTCAATCCTATTCTCGAGCAGTTACCTTGTAGATACAATCTAGATCGTCGTCGTGCACTGGCTCTGTGTAATGCGATCCTTCCACAGGGTCTAAAGGTACCACTACGCATAGTGACTTTTTCTCAAAAATCATCTTGTGCTTCTTTAGATTTATCACTCCATTCATGTCAGTGGCCCAATATATTCCTAATAGCGCGGGATAGGGCTTGTGGTCATCGACAATCTCTATCATTCAAAATAGGCAAGCGCGCTTGCACCTTCGATATCTACCGTTATTCGTGCAATCTTCCCATCAGTAGGACCTTTTGCTGGTTCACCATTCGTAATTGAATAGGAGACCATTGCAACGCAAGCCTACCCATGCACTCCCATGTCTGTTTTTGCAGTACGTTCACATCCGATCCTAAATCGAGAATCACTTGATCCATTTCATATTCCCCGATTTGCACAGTCAATCTCATCTCCCTTCCTGCTCGCTTTGTGTGCTTCCTGAGCTTCTGGACTACACGCAGTTCCCCTGATCCAGCACGTCTAGTGATGATTTCTTGTAGTCCCTTCACAGCCTTTCTATCGCGCAATAACTTCATGCATGTCTCCAGAAAGGTAGTAATCATTGATGGGTCCATCTCCGGTTCTAGTTTGTCTTTACTACCTAAAGTGGAGGCCTCCGTCAAGCTCTTCTTAGCTTCCATGAATGCCTCCTTCGCATGCTCCAAATCAAACTCTGGCTCCTTTGTTGGAGCTTTGCGAACCCAAGCACCTTACCTTTTTCATCTCCTGTCATGATACCACTTCGGAGCACGATGTTTACATTCAGGTTTTCCTCGCGTGGCTTAGCCCTCATCATTTGGAGGTTCTGAGTTGGGGGAGGCTCAAGTATTCCTTTATTGCACAACCTTGCTATTAGTGTGGGGCAGTCCTCCGTCTCATGATCAAACTGGGTACAATATAAAAATGATGCTCTCGTTGGATTCGTACAATCGCGAGCATATTGCCCTGGCCCTTTGCAATTGTAACAAATCAGCTATCCGCGACCCCTTCCTAGTCCCATTCCACCTCGACCCTGTTCGTGCCCCTGAAATCTAGTGCAAGTTATTCCTGCATTTGATCAAGGGCTCGTGTTTCAGTCTGAACTCTGTAGGTAGGAGTATGATCCATCATCAATTCATAACTTCTACAAGTGTGCTCATCATGGCTTACTGACCTACAGAAGTTACAGAACAATTGCTGGGACGTCTACGTATACTTCTGTAATAGGTGGCAGTTATCTGTAGCATGCTTTCCTCCTATTTGACATATCGCACACCATAATATAGGCACCGCACTCAGTCCTTCTTGTGTCTCTGGTCTCAATGGCATTGGCCCTCCTCCCGCTAGGTAGTTCGCAAAGACTTGACAATGGTCCTTGTCATGCCCCTAGCCCTTGCATTTTATGCACCATACCTCCTCGCGTGCTTCTGGGTGAGTTGTTCTGTCCTGTTTCAATATCTACATTTCCAGACACAAATTTTTCAGTTGCATGTGGATTTGTTGGACTCCCAGGCTAGGATCTTGTATTGGGGTCTCGTGCAATCTCATTGCAATCTCCAAAGCTTCAGCCTAGGTGAATAACTTCTGCTGTGACAGCGCCATCCTTAGATGTGGCGTTAGTGATGCTACAAACCATGCACGGTGCTACCCATTGATCAAGGTCATATTTGCTTCACAAATCACACCTTTTAGTCTCTGATCCAGCTCCCAGGGGATCTCGCCTGGAAGCATCATGATTTCCTTAAACCCGATAATTGACTATGTCTCCGATTTTGGCCTGCTAAATTCCCTGTTCAACGCAGCCTGGATATCCGCGATCCCCATGTTTGGATTGTCATTAGAATGCTTAATGTACAATGTTAGTGCGCAATCCTGCAAAATTCTTACCAACATTTCCTTATTTATGTTGTCATCCGTGACTCCTTGTGCTTCCCATAAAACCTTCCCATAAAACCTTTACCACGAACCAGAATTGGTTCGGATCTTTGTTTCCTACTCCTTTGAACACTGGCAACTTTAGCGCGCTCGCCATATTGAACTTTGGCAGTAGCAGAGGTGGTGTGGGCAGAGATGGGGTTGAAGATGGTGAAACTGGTGGTGGTGTAGGTGGGGGTGGTATGTGCAGAATTCGCTGCCTTATCAGACTGATTGCACTTCTTGGTGAAACTTTCGCGAGCTCTTCCTCACTCTCTCGCCGAGGAAAAATTAAGGGTCTAGTTTCTATCTCTACGCTACCTTCGTTTCTGTAGATCCTCCCACTTGATGTAGCCCCAAACATCAATTTTTTCGCATAACCCGCTTTTCACACAGTAGCATTTTAATCCAAGTGTTCAAAGATTTAATGTACTTACCTCGTGGTCCTTTGAGGAAGGGTCGTTCCGCCTCGCTGTAGCTGACTGAAGTATCTACCACAAACTTGGTGATAAACCCTCCTATAATTCGATTGAGCTAATGGCCCATAGCGTGCGCGATCTTATCTTTTGATGCTTCTAGTTTGCGCACCAACTCTCGAGTCCACACAATCGGTTTGTTGAGCCTACACCTTACTTTACTATTTGTTAGCTTCGCAATCCACTCATACAACTCAGAGAGGAAGGATGCAAGGAAAATTTCGTGGATTTCCGTATATAAGTAGCGCTCTAACAATTGTTCCTTCGATACTCGCGGATTCCTGTTTTCCTGCATCGCGAACTCGTGAATCTTTCTGTCTAGCCACTCTTCAATTTCTTTCTTCATCAGATTCCAGTGACACGACATCAGACATATCTTATGTAGATCTTGGTCCTGACAACAGAACCATTTGTTGGCTTGTTGGGGCCTGACCCATGTTCAAAGATGATTTAGCCAAACAAATACCGGTACTACTGGCCCTTTCGACAACAATTTGCAGAGCGCGGACTGAGGTCACACCCGAAGTAGTATGGGAGGGTGCTAGAACCAGGTCTCTACGCCATGGATATGTCTGATGAGTTCAAGTGGTCCGCGGTTCGACCCTGCACACACGTCGCTACGCCCACTTACCTGTACCTCGTAGCCTGAGATGTTGTCTTCGTGCAGCCCTACTTGGGGGCTGAACGTTGTTATTACCCAAGTCCTTACTAGTATTCCATTGTTAGTTGATTAACTTAGCCTACTTGTATGCATTAAGTTATACTTAGAAGAATAAATCATTCATATAAGTGCGCATAGTAAATAAACAATATATTTGCAATTTATATCAACCATGTAATAAGTCAAGAACATATACACAGAATTTGGGTAAAACTTCTCTTTATTATTCTCTTCTTCGGTTACAGACTCGACTCCGCCCTGCGCACTCAGCTGCAGGGGTCCACACACTCAGCTATGGACTACTAGGCCTTTACGCACTCAACTATAGAGCCTTCTCCTACTCTACGACCCAAGACACACTTAGACACTTAGACTCTTTACTTCTTCGCTATTCTCCGCTATCTCTTACATTTAGAGCCTTGCTCTATTTATACACAGGCTGACATTACATCCAAAACTAGGGCAGACAACCCTATGACTCTAACATGCTTCCGCGCCTGCAATTCGCGGGGCTTTACAACATCATTTGGTTAAAACATGGGCTTTGAGCCCCAAAACGTGCCTTGGGGGATTCCATGCCCAACAAGTTAAATGGCCTATTAAGGAATTTTTTAAGAGAAAGTTGAGGAAGAATATGAGGAACATTATGGAGCATAGTCTGTAACCACCCCTCCCACATTTACCCACTTTAAATAGTCTGTTAGGGTAAACATGAGATGAAGAGTTACTATGACATGGCCCAACCTCCTAGGTCCAATTAAGGAAGTGGGGCTAACAAACTAGCCACATACTGACATCCCAAAGGGGCTATAGGTCACTCAAAGGCTAGAAAACCAACCCAAGTGGCCAAACCCTAAGTGGACTACTTTTTCTTTGCCTTGGGCCCACAACGTCACCGATAACAAAGCATGCATGCAGTTATAGCCCTCCAACCACATGCACAACACTTCTTCAATGTAGTTATAGCACAATTTCTCCAGTTATGAGCATGCAGTCTCGATATCAGTGCCACGTTTTCAAGCTTGCCTCTAGAACAATGCCTATAATTGTTTGAGACTTTCCAGAATCTTATTTAACATGGAAATAAGGCTAAACATTCAATCTCGACTCAAGAAATTGACCTAGGTTACCTAGAACATAACAAACATTTCATCAAACACATGATAAACATGTAAGCTAAAAGCTGTGAATACATATCTGATCATAAAAGTGTAAGATTCATCTTAGGATCATCGAGAAGGCCCTATTCCCTCTCCAAATAGCCACATAACACTTAGTATTCCATATATTCATCAAATGATCAATAGCTAAACAATTCATGACAAAAGCCATAGAAGATACACATCATTAAAACAACATATAACCAGAATATAACCAGCATATAAACCATGGAAACCCAACCATAATATCACAAACACATTGCCAACAAGTATACATGAATCACAATAGAATAATATCTCTTATTAACATAAGAAGATACTAACCAAGTCAGGGACTTCCATGTACCAATCGACCAGATGTTGGGTTGAACCAAATCTCTCTTTCAGCCAACCACCATAGCACCATATTCCAAGCATGAATGTGGGATCTCATGGAATATACCAATACAAACCAAACCAAGGATTCCAGAGGCCAGATCACCTCAACTGGTGATTCCACCTCACGGTCTGACATCACTAACACCAACCAGATCGGTCAATATCCAAGCTTTCGAGAGCTCTAGGAACTAGTAACTCAACCCACATCCTTCTAGGGCTCTAGAGCATCTGTCCAAACCAGCTCCAGGGACTAGTAACTTAACCCAATAAGGGCTCCAAAGCGCTTGCCCCAACCTATGCTCCAAGACTATTAACTCAACCCAAGGCTTTTTAGGGCTTCCAAAGCATTTGTTCCAACACACAACCATAAGGAATCATGAGCACCAACCATAAAACAATCAAGTGGAAAAACCCACAACACCATGGCTATCTAGGAAATGGCAAGGCAAGTCTAAAACGACTGTCAATCTAGGAAAATATCGATGCCAACGATAACACATAACAAAATAATGACATGCATATACCATGCATACATAAATCAACATGGAAAACACACATGCAACCTCTTACCTGCAAAGGAATCTAGTTGTAGTCGTTGATCAAATAATCCCCTTGCGCTTTCCTGCTTTCCCTTTACTTCTTTATCCAAATCAAATGTATTCTAATGTACTCCAAACATGCTACAAGAATGCTCTAAGTATCCAATAGTATGAGAGAATTAGAGAATAGAAGAGAGATCCAAAGCTATATTGGCCAAAAAATAACAACAAAAGATATGAACTGATCCTCAGAAGCCTTTTTATCATTAAAGTCTTTAGTTTCTTCATTTTCCTTCATTTTTCTTCAATTTTCCTCTCATGCAAATCCGTGCCTCTTCATCTTCCTTTTCTCCTATTTTCCCTTATTTTCATAAGTAAATGTCAATTTCTTTAGCTATAATAACTGAAAGTGACATTCACTAGGATGTTTTTCCCACCATTCAACTTGGAATACATGTCCCATAACCTTGGTCTTATTTTTATTTACAAGGAAAATCAACTAGGGGTTGGTACAAACCCCTCCCCTTTGGGGGAACATCGTTCTTGGTGTTCTATGACACCTATGACTAGCAAACCACTGAAAATAGAACAGACTTCCCATGGAGCTTTATAACACAACTCGTTATAGTATTTACAATGACCTCTTTTGAAAAAAAAAACATGATACCCCTTACTAGAGCTTTATAACACAACTCAATGCAGTATTTACACTAACAACCACATATACTTATACATGTTTGCTTCAACCAACAAATAATTGTATTGTTTATGGAGGTTTGTAACCACAACTCAATACAATATTTATAATAACATACATATATACATATGCACATTTTCTCTAACCAGAAAATAAAAATATATGATGTCTGCATCCACAACAAGGCAATCCAGAGGCTCACACCTCCACCCTCAAAAGTAGTATCAGTATTCACCTCCTTCCAAAGAAGTCCAAAATCCACTACCAAAGTTAAAACTTGCATCCAATGTCCAACAGTACGATCCTTACGCGACTTGTTCTCTCAGTGAACAATTACCGACTCATTGCTCTAGGGAACACTCCCAACATGCTTCTTATTCCATCTACAAATTCTAATGACCAAAGAAAACTCATTCCTCGACCTTTCCTTTTCTACTACACAATCCCTCGAGAAATTAGGTCACCTCCTTCCATGCAGTCACTCACCTTCCAAGTTCCTCGACATCCCCTTCCCCGACGATCCATCCCTTAGCTTCAAAATCATCATATCAGTCATAGCATGCTCATGGAAATCAATGGACACTATTGGGTACCAACATCCCATAATAGCCTTACTCCTGAACTAATTTAATAGTATATTGTTGCTTGTTCCAACTCCTTTTACTGCTGCTGCTGCTAATTCTTGTAGTCAGTTTCACCACCCAAACTGGGCATTTCCCTACTTTCCTGTACCAAGCACATAATTTTCATTAGACTCAGAAGGAATGGAAATAAATTCAAATCATACCTCATTAGTAGCTTGTCATTAAGGTACACCTACAATTTTATTTACTTCCTATCACAACAAGTCAAACTATCTCTTTGATCGAATCATCATGTATAAACATATAACATCCGATTGGCTCAAAACACAACCATAATAAATCTTATTCATAATTCACATGTAACCATCATAAATTAGATTCATATATCACATGCATACTTAAGACTGAAATAAAACACTGATACTTATCTTTCAATTGGTTCTTTTCTTCTACCTTTGTCCTTTCTCCTTTCCGTACACACACCAGATCAGTTGCCACATCCTGCAAGCACCAAATGCCTTTTCTTATCTTCAATCATGTAGACATATACATAGTGTATTTCACACACAACACCCACACACAACGTACAACACCACACAATAAATGCACCTACACCCAACATACAACACAACACATACACCTACACCCGGTGTACAACACAACACATACACCTACACTTAGTGTAGAACAAAATACATATACTTACACCTAGTGTACAACACAATGAATATATGTACACAAAGTGCAACACCACGAATAGACATGTCATGATACAATGACTACACAATACACATAACACAGTACCCCATATGCACAACAAAATGTGTACGACATGTACACAATACCACATGTACACACCACATGCACAACATGTAAACAACACCACCTGCACAATGTGTACACAAAACCACAAGTACAATGCACCACCTGCACAATGTGTACAAAAAATTACATGTACACAGCACCACCTACACAATGTGTACACCATACCACATGTACACAACACCACATGAAGAGAACACCACATGTACACAACATTGTATGTAAAACATGTACACATCACCATATATACACAACACCATACGTAACACTGCACCACATGTACAAAAAACTACACATACAACATGTACACAACACCATCTATAAACAACATTGCATATACAACATGTACAAGACATCACATGTACACAACACCACATGTAAGCAACACCACAGGTAAACAAATGTACAACATATACACAACAATAGTACTGCACATCCAGATACCACATTATCTCTACCAAGAAACCTTGCTTCTAGTGTCTGATCCATGCTTGTCCCAGAATGTCGCAGATCACATTTCTTTCATTCCATTGATGTATCCCTCACCACTATCTGTCCATAAAACAAAAACATAGAAATAGTATAAGCACATAATATCAATTCATAACCACATGATACTGACCTCATAGATCTGTTAGGGCTACTCTTCCCACTTGATTCCTCATAAAACCAGGAACCATTTTCATGCCATTCACCTGCATAAGAAATCATTCCTCCACAAGAATGATCCTTGATGACCTTGTCAGACAATGAAATATATATATCTATATATATATATCTCTATATATATATATATATATATATATATATATATATATATATATTAGTATAAAACAATCATGATCCCTGATCACCCGGTCAGACAATGACATAAATACATACATATATACATCTATAGACATCAACATAATTATAATCACAGAACAATTAACAAATATCATAAGGCCAAGGTTAAGAGAAATCCATTTATTCTTGCACAACATGCACAACATTGAGAACAACAGTTCCCAACATAGCCAAGGAATATGATGCCTCAAATCCATTTACTTTACCTATCTTGTTACCTTTCTCATTACTGTCCTACCACCGTCCATTTACCTCAATGGACCCAACCAATCCAACTGGTTGTCATATTCTTGCCTTTAGCTACCGTTATACATGCACCGGGATCCATATGCGTCCTATGTTTCCTATTGGGTTCCATTCAACTCTCTCCAAGCTCCATTAAATTTCCTCTTTCCCCAACCAATTCCCGAGACCTTTAAAACATAAAAAGGAGATAACAAGAAACAAACAGGAGGAAAACTATTAAAAACCAATAATCATACAACACCACAAATAAAGTGGTATGGACATACACCATACATAAAAAAAACTGCAAATCAAGTGCAAACAAATCACAAAGCATCAAGAGAAAAAAATTAGCAACAAACACCATGACTCAGCTCCATGGTTCTTAGTGCTTCCAAGGGAAAGATCAACCTGAGCCTTCTTCAAGACTTCATGGAAATCCCTTTTGTAATGCAATCCTCTGCATCATACTTCCATAAACACATAACTGTCATTGCATATATAAACATAACATTATATTGGTTAGCTTACCTTGGTGTACCCAACACACTGACCTATAACTGAACACATACATATATCATCTCTCAAGGAACTCCAATTCCTTGAAAAATCTAGCCATAACTCGAAACCAGCTGTTATACCTGTCAAATACATGTTCATGAATATAACACATATCCACATAATGTCAGCCCAAATAAAGGTTAAGAAGACTTCATGTTTTCATGCAAAGCACTCATCCATTTAGAATTGTGATTTCCAAACATAGCTAAAGTAATTCTTGCCCAATTCCTTTCTTTTACCATTTTCCTAGTGGCAATTGAGTCTTATTATGTGAGTCTTATTAACTAACATATATCATGCATGTAACCACAACAACAATAGAATGATAGGCATGTACATAACCATAATTCTTATAACAACCATCAACCAACATACCTGCATGCCCAACATACAAACTTGTATGACGATACCCTCTTACCCTGAGGTTCAATGTTGCAACCTCGCTCTGATGATCTGCATCTCCTGCTCCATCTCAGCCAACATATCAACATCATACATGAGAGTAACACTGACTATATACATGACAACCATATCCACTACCACACATGCACATGATCGACATGCATGCATAACAATCACATAGCTAAGTAACACAAATGCATGATAAACACATTTTGCCCATCTAGTCCATGTGTTGAACTTGGGAGCTTTGAATCCATCTTGTAACCACCCCTCCTGCATTTACATGCTTTAACCGGTCTATTAGGGTAAATATGAGATGAAGAGTTACTATCACATGATCCAACCTCCTAGGTCCAATTAAGGAAGTGGGGCTGACAAACTGACCACATACTGACATCCCACAAGAGCTACAGGTCACTCAGAGGCTAAATAACCACCCTAGGTGGCTAAAACCTGAGATGGACCCCTTTTCACTACCCTGGTCTCACAATTGCACCCACAACAAGGCATGCATGCGGTTATAGGCCTCCAACCACACGCACAACACTACTTCCATACAGTTATAGCCCAATTTCTCTAGTTCTAAGAAGGTAGTCCTGGGATCTGTGTCACCTTTTTAGGCCCACCTCCAGACCACTACCCTATTAAAATAGCAACAAGAAATCCCAATTTAATTTGTCCTTGAATTAAATCGATATTCTATTCTCATAGCAACTTGTAATAGTTAACTAAGTTAATTTGACTTAGTTGGCTCAGTAATTTCGGGTTGGAAGTCTATCTAGATTCATGTACAGTGTTTCCTAAATTTTAGGGGTTCAAGTTGAGTTATTTTGTGTTGTAATGCATTAACTCAATCTAATTGAGTTAAAGTCAATTAAACTAGTTAAATCAATTAGAGGAACTAGTAGCAGGTCTAGTAGTGGGGATTAGCTTCAGTGCAGCTTCAATGTTCCACAAGTTAACTAAAGGTTCACTCATAAATAACTCATGCATGTCACTTTAGAGGAATACCTCGTTGAGATTAGATTTCAGGGACAATGTACTATCAGTTGTATAATTTTCTGAGTCGTACAGATGGTGCATGTAATCAGTAGAAGGCCTATGATGGATTGCGCAGTTGCGGTGAGGGATTTTCCCAATTAAATATGGGCTAATTCTCTTAGGGATTGTGCAAGGAAGTAGGGGCTTGTTAGGAAGAATATTTGGCTTAGTATTGGCATGAGTTGATTTGTGAAGCAGAGAGATAGATTGTACTTGTGTAGAGATTGTTCAGGTTGAACAACATTGTATTTTCTTCTCAGATCTTCTGCTTAATTCAATTTAGATAGTCAAGGTTTTGAGAAGTTGCTTTACCCAAAAAAATACTGTGTTATGCACGATTGAAATTCTTGCTTTTCTACTTAATGTTTTCATCGATCAAGTTCAGTTTCCGCGGATGAGTAGAATAGATTCTTGTCTTTTCTTTGAGCATATCACATAAGTTGTTGAATCTACAAGTAAAAATATACATAGTATAGGAGCTGAAGACATTATAGAAGCGGACAATTGAGTTTGTTGTGCAGGTGAAATCGAATTTGCAAGTTCATACTTCAGAGTCAGTAATATGTCACTCTATGGTTTGAGACGTGAGTATGCCCTGGAGGGCAGCTCGAATTACATAGCTTGGAAGGATAGGATGGAGGCAGTGTTGGAAGATAATGGGCTGAAGGAATTAATAGATCATGATATTCTGAAGCCTCTAACATCTAATGCTAAATATTTGGCTGAATGGAGAAAGTGTGTGACAAAAGTGAGAAGGATTATCCTATAAGGAGTTCAATATCATATTCTTGAATCTCCACTGTAAGGAAAATCCATTTGCAATGTGGAAGGTATTGAAAAACCTGTTTCAAAATAGTAGTGACCACAGGAAGTTGGCACTAAAGGAAAAACTCAGAAATATGAAGATGGAGAAGAGCGACTCTATTTAGAATTACTTGACCAAGTTTACCCAATGTCGGGATGAACTTGGAAGTCTTAGGATAACTATTACTAAAGACGATCTAGTTATCCTAGAACTTCTAGGACTTCCCAAGAGTTGGCATAGTTACCAGGGCTGAGTTAATGGGAGAGAGAAGCTACTACAGTGGGAGCGATTATGGTCCAACTTGGTACAAGAAGAGATTTGGCAGAACACCAAAGACAGATCCTCATCAAAGCATGATGATGAGGAGAATTGTGCCTTAGATGGTAAGGCAAGTAAAGGGAAGGGGAAGCCATCCCATTCCAAATCAGATTCTTGTCAGGGTGGCAAGAAGAAGGAAATCTCGAAAATCAAGTTTTTTCACTGTCACGAGGTAGGACACTTTGCCATAAAGTGCCCGCACAAGAAGTATGGTAAGAAGCCCTGAGGAGGAGCGGTAGGTGAATATCTTGCTTCATAGTTTAAACTAGATTTTACCCTCATCGCTTGTATGGTGTCATCGATGATGGCTAGTGTGTGGTATTTGGATGGTGGAGCTTCATTCCATATGACCCGTAAAAAATAGCTCTTTTTTAACTTGTAGGAGAAGGATCTCATGATGCATATCGAGATGGGTCATGATGGGAGGTATAATGCGACCAAGATCATTATAGTTACCTTTCAGAAGGAGTTTGGTTCTCCCCTCACTTTGTGAGATGTTATGTATGTTGTGGGTTTGAAGAAGAACTTGGTTTTTGTTGCCATGTTGGAGGATAGAGGCTATGATGTGATATTTAGCAAGGGAAAGGCATTCCTTCGTCACATAGCCATAGGAAAATTGAAGAGGATAGGGGTTCGAGTGAAGAACCTCTAAAAATTGGAGGTAGAAGACAGCAGTGCTTTAAGCACCAAAGCAGAGAAGGTGTAGGTCTGAAACATCGATGAGTTGTGGCACAGGATATTGGGTCACTTGCATCATGGTTCTTTGAAGATATTGTAGAAAATTTCTACATGGCTTCCCAAGGGTACACTAGAGCAGAGAGACACATGGAAAGGGTGTAGATTGGGGAAGTACACCAAAGCTTCCTTTCATGACAAAGAAAGTCAAGCACAAGCGATCATTAATTGAGTTCACTCAGATGTGTGTGGAACGTTCTCAACAACATCCACGACCAAGCACAAGTATTATGTTATATTTGTTGATGAATTTTCTCGTAAGTGTTGGATTTTCTTCATGTAGAAGAAAGATTAAACGTTCACAAATTTTTGTGAATTTAAAGAACTTGTCAAGAAATATACTGGCAAGAAAGTTAAATCTCTCATAAGCGATAACAGTGGAGAGTATTTGTCCAATGAGTTTAAAAACTTATGTGCATTACAAGGAATTCGATGAGAGTTGATAACACCTCACAACCCATAGCAAAATGGGGTGGCTGAAAGGAAGAACATGAGTATTGTAGGAGAGGTACGGGAGATGATGCATGATCAGGGCCTACCATTACACTTATGGGCTGAAGCATGCAACACAGCTATTTATTTGCAGAACATAAACCCTCATCGAATTCTTGAGATGACTACACCAGAAGAGGCTTTTTCAAGGAAGAAACCAGATGTGGCACACTTCAGGATCTTTGGTTCATCATTCTACTTCCATGTTACCAAAGATGCATGGGAAAAGATAGGCCAATAGTAGAGTTGGGCATATTTGTGGGGTACATTGATAGACCTCTCAACTTTCGAGTGTACCTGCCAACCAACATGATGACAATGGTTCATAGAGATGTAAAATTTGATGAAGAGAAGGCCATGAGATGTTCCCTTGAGAGAGAGCTTCAACCACATGTGGATGAGGAGATTTTAGCTCCAAAGGAGGAACCTCAAGATGATGTGGAGCAGCCATATGCAGAGGAGAAGGGAGTGGAAACACCCACTCATGCAAAGTCTTCTAGAGATGGGAGAAAGTGCACAAGGGAGGCTAACATATTATTGCATGATGCTAGAGAGAATGTGGATCACCCACATCATAGCACTGGCAGATGATTTCACCAAAGAGGTACAATGGCTACATGGCTTTGATGAGCGGGAGTGTAGAGATTGAGCCATCCTATTTTGAGGAAGCAGTGCAACAACCAATTTGGGTTGATGCCATGGTTGAGGAGCATGTCTCCATTATCATGAACAATGTTTGGGAAGTAGTCCCAAGACCGAAAGACAAGTCAGTGGTGAGTTCCAGATGGATTTACAAGGTAAAGAAAGCAACTAATAGTAGTGTGGAGAAACACAAGTCCGAGTTTGTGGCTAGAGGGTTCTATCAAGTGGAGGGGATTGATTACGATGAGACTTTTTCTCCTGTAGCAAGGTACTCATCAATCAGATCCATTCTAGCACTGTCAGTGTAGATGGGATGGAAGATACATCAGATGGATGTAAATACAACATTCTTCAATGGCATGATTGAGGAAGAGGTGTATATTGAGAAAACTGAAGGTTTTGAGACCTTTAACAGAGAGTCGCACATGTGCAAACTCAAGCGAGCATTGTATGGATTGAAACAAGCACCTCGTGCTTGGTAAACCAGGATCGATAGCTATTTCACTAGGTTGGGCTTCACCAAATGTGAAGCAGATGTGAACCTTTACCATATTATGGTTGAAGGTAAGTTGTTTATTATTGTTTTATATGTCGACGATTTGATTATGACAGTGATGATAAGATGATCAAGTATTGCAAAGAGGATCTTGCAAGAGAGTTTGAAATGAAGGGCTTCATGATCATGCACTAGTTTCTGGGGATGGAAGTATGACAAGGAGATGAGGAACTGTTTGTCTCTTAGGGAAAGTATGCCAACGAGATACTAAATAATTTTCACATGGAGAACAATAAACTCACGGAGACTCCTCTAGCTAGTAACTAGAGAAAGGAGGATGCTACTTCCGGTGAAGTAGTGGAGGCTACTATTTATAGGCAACTTGTGGGTTCACTCATGTATTTGGTGAACACATGATTGGAGATGTGTTATGTAGTTA
The DNA here is from genome assembly GCA_031772625.1 of Pinus tabuliformis. Lineage (NCBI taxonomy): Eukaryota > Viridiplantae > Streptophyta > Pinopsida > Pinales > Pinaceae > Pinus > Pinus tabuliformis. The sequence continues at coordinate 566,070,086 of CM062817.1, forward strand.
ACTAGCTTAATCAAGCTATGGTTAAGCTGACCAAATGATATTGGAAGGCAACCAAACATGTGTTGAGATACCTCAAAGGCACCACTAAGTTTGGTCTTTGGTACATACGGACAGAGGGAGTGAATCTTTAAGGCTTCATCGATGTAGATTGGGCAAGGAGTCCATCCGACAGGAAGAGCACATCAGGTGGGATCTTCAGTATTGGGTCAACAATTATTTCTTGGTACAACATGAAACAGAGATCAGGTTCACTTAGTTCCACATAGCTGTAGTACATGGCTGCTAGTCAAGGAGCTTGTGAGTCTATCTGGATGAGGAATATTCTTGTTGGTTTGTCTAGTCAGTAGATGGATCCAATAGTGATTTACTGTGACAATCAGAGTTGTATAAAACTCTCTGAGAATCTAGTTTTTCATGATCGGTCCAAGTATATTGATATCCAATATCACCATCTTCGAGATTGTGTGCAAAGGAGAATCATGTTGTTGGAGTACATTCCCATGGAGGAGCAAGATGTAGATATTTTGACAATGGCATTGTTAAGATGAAAATTTGTGTTTCACAGAGGCGGGATCAGGGTAGTAGATAATCCCTTTCTTGTTGAGAGGGAGTGTTAAAAATAGCAACAAGAAATCCTAATTTAATTCGTCCTTGAATTAAATCAAAATTCTATTCTCATGGCAACTTATAATAGTTAAATAAGTTAATTTGACTTAGTTGGCTTAGTAAATTCGAGTTGGAAATCTATCTATAGTCATGTAGAGTGATTCCTAAAATTTAGGGGTCGAGGTTGAGCTCTTTTGAGTTGTAATCAATTAACTCAGTCTAACTGAGTTAAAGTCAGTTAAACTAGTTTAATTAGTTAGAGGAACTAGTAAGAGTTCTAGTAGTGGGGATCAGCTTCAGTGCAACTTCACTGCTCCACTAGTTAACTAAAGATTCACTCATAAATAACTCATGCATGTTAGTTCATAGGAAGACCCAGTTGAGATTATAGTGCAAGGACAATGTACTATCAATTGTATAATTTTCCGAGTTGTACAGATGGTGCATGCAATGAGTAGAAGGCATATGATGGATTGCACAATTATGGTGAGGGATTTTCCCAATTAAATATGGGCTAATTCCCTTAGGGATTGCGCGAGTAAGTGGGGGCTTGGAAGATATAAAATTTGGCTAAGTATTGACACGAGTTGGTTTGTGAAGCAGAGAGATAGATTGTACTTGTGCAAAGATTGTTCAAGTTGAACACACATTGTATTTTCTTCTTAGATCTTCTAGTTATTGCAATATAGATAGTCGAGATTTTGAGCAATTGTTTTCCCCAAAAAAAATTGTGTTATGTGTGATTGAAATTCTTCCTTTTTTGCTTAGTGTTTTCATTGATCAAGTTTGGTTTTTGCTAATGAGTAGCATTGATTCTTGTCTTTTGGTTTAGCATATCACAAAAGCTGTTGAATCTAGAAGTAAAAATATACATACCCATAATTGCTTGAGACTTTCCAAAATCATACTTAACATGGAAACAAGGCTAAACATTTAATCTCAACTCAAGAACTTGACCTAGGTTTCCTTGAACATAATAGACATTTCGTCAAACACATGGCAAACATGTAAGCTACAAGTCATGAATACATATCTGATCATAAAAGTCTAAGATTCATCGGAGAATCATTGAGAAGGCCTTATGCCCTCTCCACATAGTTGCAATAGCACTTATTAGTCCATACATTCATCAATTGATCAATAGTTAAACAATTCATGACAAGAGCCATAGAAGATACACATCATATGAACAAAATATAACCAGAAAATAACCAACATATCAACCATGGAAACCAAACCATAATATCACAAACACATTTCCAACAAATACACATGAATCTCAATAGAAGAATAACTCTTATTAACATATGAAGATACGAACCAAGTCAGGGACTTCCAGTACCACCTCACCATAAATTGAGCTGAACCAAATCTCCCTTTCAGCCAATCACCCCCGCATCATATTCCAAGCTTGAATGTGGGATCTCATGGAATAAAACAAGATAAACCAAATCTGGGCTTCTAGATGCAAAACCACCTCAACCCTCAACCAGTGATTCTAGCTCATGGTCGGACATCACTAACACTAACCAAATTGGTCTCTACCTAAGCTATCCAAGTCTCCAGGAACTAGTAACTCAACTCACAACCTTCCATGGCTCTAAAGAGTTTGTCCAACCTGGCTCTAGAGGCTAGTAACTCAACCCACCAAGGGCTCTAGAGTGTTTTTGCCAACCTAGGCTCTAGGAATAGTAACTCAACCCAGGTTGTTCTAGGGATTCCAGAATGTTTGCCCAACCCACAGCCATAATGAAACTTGAGCACCAACCAGAAAAAAATCAAGTGGAAAAACCCACAACACCATGGCTATCCAGGAAATGGCAAGGTAAGGCTAAAACCACTGTCAATCCAGGCCAATCTCCATGCCAACGACAACACATAACCATATAATGACATGCATATACCATGCATCCATAAAAACACACATGCAACCTGTTACTTGCAAAGAAATCCAACTGTAGTCGTTGATCCAATAATCCCCTTGTGCTTTCCTGCTTTTCCTTGCCTTCTTTCTCTAAATCCAATGCATGCTAAAGTTCTCCAAGCATGATCCAAGAACTCTCCCAATGTGCAATAGTATGAGAGAATGAGAGAATAGAAGAGAGATCCAAATCTATACTAACCAAATACTAACCAACAAAAGCTATGAACTGATCCTCAGAATCCTTTTTATCATTGAGGTCTCTATTTTCTTTATTTTCCTTCATTTTTCCTTTAATTTCCCTCTCATGCAAATCTCTGTCTCTTCATCTTCCTTTTCTCCTATTTTCCTTTATTTTCATAAATAAATGCCACTTTTCCTTTGTCAATGCGTTTTCCAATTTCCTTAGCCATAATAAACCGAAAGGGAGACTCACTAGAATGTTTTTTCCACCATTCAGCTTGGAATATGTGTCCCATGACCTTGGTCTTATTTTTATTTACATGGAAAATCAACCAGGGGTTGTTGCATAGTTGAAGTAAGAAGAAAATCAAATTTGGGATGAGTTCATGAAGAACTTGGAAAAATCATATCAACATGTAGATTTGATGACAACGACACCAAGGGAGACTAGAAAGACTTACGTTTTAAAAACTGATAATTTGTATACAAGTGTTATACATATCAAAGGGGAAGGAAAATCAATGATAGAGAAATAAAATAATCTAAATTCTATTACAAGAAAGAGAGAGATATAATTATCTTATGGGGGTAATTAAGATGGAAGTCATACACAATGGACAAATACAACTACAAAAGAATAATTACGAGAACTTATTGTTGCAATGAACAGGAAAAAGTTTCCTTACAAAATTAGCCAGAAAGAGGAATAGAAATATGAAGAGCAACAATCATATACAATGCTAGTGGAGTGGAATTTGATGGGGGATTTGAATTGCTAAAAATATTAATGAGAGAATTTGAGAATGAAATTTTATTTCATTAAAACCCAAGATGAATAAACCGACAAATCTCATTGGTAAACTGTAGAACATGGAACATAGGCTAAAAAGGAAACTAATGTACATGGAGGGATAATAGGCTACATGGTTGTAAACATCAATGAAGAGATGGAAGCAATCATTTTCATGATTGATTGCAATTTATATGAATTTAATATTTTTGCAGATGCAGGTAAAAGTGGGAATTTAAAGGATGAAAATCCATCTTTCATAAAGCAGCCATGGAGAAGGAAACAAATTGCCTTGAACTTTTTTGGAAAGATTTATGTGATGAAGAATGGAAGATGAATAATGAAAGGGCAATGAAGACCATAAAATTTTCAAGTTTGAACCAAAGCTAGAATGGAGCAATGTCAGCAACATGGATCAACAAAAGAGTATATTGGACATAGAGATTGAGGATTTATGTATTATGATGAAGAAATTGCTTAAGAAGAGGCATGTTGAAACAAATAAGAAAGTTAGCAATAGAAATCAGTTGAATACAAGAAAGTACATCATTAGGGCTAGCAGAGCATTACCAAATAAAGTATGGAAACCTAGAAGATTGAGGACAACATCAACACATCAACAACAGATGAGTAAGTTCTACATCAAAATACAGGATACTAAATATGGTCATGACAGTGAGGCAAGTGGAAAACAACATAATAAAGTACATGATTTAGGAGGAGAATAAATTGCAGTATATCCACCTGCAATTGAAAAATGTGAGATAACAAAGGTGAAAGGTACAACTAGCAGAAGCAAACTCATGAATAGGAGTCCATGATTTTTTTTATTTGGGGAGTCTGATGCAGGACCATTCTACACAACAACAAGACCTAGGAGGTCTTTCCATCTTTGCTAAAGGGAGTGGGTTCCCTTAATTTAATTTGAGCCAAATTTATGTAATTAAAAGATAGGAATTAATTTTATTGAAAAGGAAATTGTTATAGAAATTTAGTTGAGAAATGAGGAGAGGATTTTCTCATCGATATTTACAAATTGTTTAAGGAAAAGCTTGTTTAGAAGTTGGAGAAAATAATTTAGATATTCTCCACATAATTAAGTAATAGCAAAATTCAAGGATTGTTAAGAGATATTAGGAGGATTTTTAGGATATAAAGAGACTTTAAGGAACTTAAACCAACTTTGGCTCAAATATATTTGTATAAATATATGTAGGCCTACAAGGCACGCTGGAATGTGTGAGAGAGGATTGGTTAGGGCCATAAATGCACATATTGTGAATTTGGCCCATTTGTACATAAATTTTATGTTAATGAAGATTCTGGATTTTGTTAGCCTCCTGCTGCAGCAGGTATTCATCTTTCATGATCGACATTTTTACATGCCAAATATGTCATACTTTGCATGCTGTAACGTTCCATATTTGCTACAGAGGCTAGAGAAGTGTCCATGAGAGTGTGCTAGTCTAAGTGCCACTGCTATGTTCTGTTTTTGATGAGTTGATCCATTTTTGATGAATTTTCAGTTAAGGGAAGGACAAACAGCTTAATCTTGGTCTCCCTAGGTTTCAATTTCTTGTTGTAGAATATAGAGAATCAGTATCTGTCCAAACATCTTAATCTTGGCAGACTTGTAGATAGGTAGAGAAACAAGGGTGCTCAACAGCTTAATCTGAGCCCCTGGGTGAAATAAGTGTAGATGTAGATAGGAAGACAACAAAAAGAAAAGAATGAAAAGCTGGGTATGCTAGTTCAAGTGCACCCAAACCAAAATAATGGAAAATTCTAGGTGAGTAGGCCGGGTAGGTAGTTTTGTGGTTGCAGAATCATGGCTTGTGACCCATTTCATCTTTTCAAGTATCATATCTATTCATATCACGAGTTTGAGGCAATTTTCCCTTGGAGGACTTCAAGCGAGGCATGACTAACTCCCCCTTCTTCTTATTCCCCAAATCATTCACTAACCTCCCCAAAGAGGTCAAGATCTGCTTGATATCTCTTAAGTTTTATCATTTGCCATATCATTGCCTAAGTAAAGATCTGCTTTGCTTAAAGATGCTTATATTTCTTATATTAGTCATTCTCCCCCTTAATAGCCTAAGATTTACATACTTAGCGCTCTCTCATCACATTTCATATTAACTACTAACTTTATTATGTAACTCCCTATCTATCTCCCCTCCCCCTACTAAAACTATGTTAGTAACTCCCCTATATACTTATCCCTTCCTCTGGTTGAAATATAACCATAAAAATCGCTTGGGAATTACTAAGTTTACTTGAAACTTAGTAAGAACCCTCATTTCACTCAAAAAACCATCTTCCTAAGGTGTTTGGACTCCTTCCAAAACACAAAACCCCCCTTCAAATGCTATCGGATTCCTTCCGATGCATCAAGAACCCTTCCAAAGCTTTAAAAAAGCCTTTTCCGATCGCATTAACCCTCCTCCGATGAGTTCTCCCCCCCTCCGACGCGATATCGTTGTCGGAGGTCGCAGAATTCATTCATCGGCCCGCCCCCTTTTATGTCTCCCCGATATCACTTCGTCGATGCGATTTCGCGATCAGCAGTCGCAAGTTTCCGTACCTGTATATATATTCCCCCTCTCATCTGCCGATGCGATATTGCTATCGCACCTGAAAGAATATCGCATCACGATCCACTCATTTCCGCAAATATTTCCCATTTTTTCGCACAGCCGCATGCCTTATCGCTTTCCCGATATCGGCGATCGCTCCCATCACATCACTTGTGTAAAAGCCATTGCCCCCTGTCCCCGCCGATTGCCGATCTCCGATTTAATCCCTGTCGTACTCCCACGTCACCCTGCCACATCACCCTGCCACGTCATTGCCATACGGGACCCACTGCTGACGTCATCACTAAAGGAAGGTGCGAAGGGCGCAAATCGCAGCAAAGAGAGCCCGGAATGAAAAATTGAGGCAGTTTTCAATGTGCGATTAGCACTTAGCGCTAATCGCGCATCGCTAAGAAAAAATGACCAAAATGGAAGGCTTCATATCGCTCGGCTACCAAGATGCCCGAAAATTCGTAGTTTTGATAGGATTTCTTCATTTATGTTCGTATTCAAATCGGCCAGTGCCGGTAGCATTCCAGAAACCACGGAAATCATTTGCAACAGCCATTCTTGCCTTGAAAGGGCAGAAAAGGGGGGATTTGACAGTTTCAAACATGTCGAGGGAGAGAAAATGGCCCGATTCAAGTGTCAAAGAGTATCAGAGGAAAGATGAAGCCTTGATTAAATTAAAAAATATCAGTGAAGCGGCAAAGAGTATTAGATCGAAGCGGGCGAACATTAAAGGCCCCCAAGCAAAGTCAAAGAAAGCGGTAAAGCCATTTAAGGGTTCTCAGATCACAGTTAATGCACATCAAAGCCACTCAAGAGTAGGGGATCAAAGCCCAAAGCACAGTTATGGCTAAATGAACCGCACAGAGCCATAAGGACAGATTTCGACTCATTTTTTGAGGCAACTGCCCCAGCGCAGCACTTAGATATCTTTTTTGCATTAATTCCACGACAAGATTAGATTAAAGAACTCACTTCTCTCATATCTGTTTAAGATCTACTGTAATGGATATTTTTAGATATTTTCCCTATATAAACCACCCTAATTCATTGTTTAAAGGGTTGGTTGGTTGATTCGTTCCACTAGAGACTCGCTCTGTATACTTGATGTTTTCCTTAATCAAAGACTGCTGAAAAGCTTGGAGGATGGACTGTTTACTGTTTGTTTAATGGTTGAAGAGTGAATGTGGAATTCTTGTGCTGCAACATGACTCAATAAGTGCTTCTTACCTTTGTTTTCCAGTTTACATATGCTCATATCACCCATGCATCACCATCTAAATAGCAGATAGAAAGATTAGCTTAGAACTTGCTTGCTTGCACTCTATGCTCAGTTTCTGCTGTTTCTTTATGTTTTCCTCTGAATTGGTAATGAATAGAATTCCCTTTGGCTCATATTTCTCCTAATTCACCCATGTTTGACAGTTATCCAGGGATTCTTTACTGCTCCTGGATAGAGCTCATTCACCTTCCCTCTGTTAAGCTGAAAGAGAGATTCTTAATTGCCTCTCGTTCCTTAGCCTTCAATCCATCTCCATTTGGCTTGAAAGTTGTTTCATGTGTAGCTATCTTGCTCCATATTCCTCTTGTGAACAAGAAAACGCACCAGCAGTCATACTCCATGACTCCATGCCCAATGGTTTGAACTTATCACACTATGCATTACCTCTCTACTTGAAAGCATCAACCTTCCCACCAACACCTAAACAAAACCCCTTGAAATCAATAACTAGCCTAAAATCATCATCAACAAAGTTAAATCATTAAGAGAGAGCCCTCTCTGATTGCAGGTGGGCTAGCACCTGCAGTCCAAAGATTGGTTTGTGGTTACCTCGGCCGTATCCCTTTAAGGAGCTTTAGGGACAACCTGAGTGTTAACAGATTTTGTGTGTGTTCAATCCTTGTGTTAATGGAAATTGAATGAATTGTGTGTGAAATTGTTCCATTTGTGTGAGAGTTTTAAATCTGATATGTGTATTTTGTGGAGGATAAAGAATGCAGGTTGAAATATGCTATCTCATTAGGAATGAGACAATGTTTGTTGGCATCAAAAGGCTAATCTTAGCCATCATAATAAAGTATGTATGTTCCCCTTGAGGTTATTTCTAAACTAAGGTTTTTTATTTTAGAGGTTTAAAAATACATCAACTTTATCCTTTCTCAATAAAACAACCTCTTAAATTGAGATCATATCCATAAGTCTAAATGGTTCTCATCTATTTAAAAATACAACTTGGGTGTATTATACATATACCAGATTTTGTAAGAACTAGAGTCACCCCTCACAAGTATTTTCCTTTCACCTTCCAAATTATTGGCATCAAATTTGAATATGTTCCATGAAAATATACAATATATATTAATTTTTATTGAAATTTAATGTTAAGTTACTTCTGACAAGTATTTTCCTTCCTTTCAACTTCCAAATTATTGGCATCAAATTTGAATATGTTCCATGAAAATATACAATATATCTTAATTTTTATTGAAATTTAATGTTAAATGCTTATACAATATAGCATAATTTTATTCGAAGTTTAATGATAAATGATTAAAGGATGTTCCTAAGGAGAGAGGCCATTTAGAGTACATGAACCCCTAGAACTTGTTTACAATATATCAAGCATTAGAGAAAACCTATTTCCAAGGTCAAGAAGTTTATATGGTTTTAAAATGGTAAGCTTTTTTTTCAAAATTAAATTAAAAAAAAAAAGTGTCTTTATGTGTTTATGATATCAATATTTAATATGTATGTCTGTGTACGCTCAATTGGTTGTCATCAATATTATGTTTGACTAGTTTTTCACTATTAGATGTCTCATTTGAATTTTCTTGTTAGTGTTTAAGATCACTTTAAATGCATTTACAACATGCTTGTGTGTGCTTCCATTAATGTGTAGTGCATGATTTGTTGATTACCATTGATTGTATCATAATGAATATATACATTGGATATAGATTACCTAATCATTGTTAAGTATTGTCTTGATGATTATGTTGCATTCTTTCTTGAAGCATTAGAGAACCGGGGTTCATGATAGCATTCTACATGATACACACATGTAGAGTGGGTTTCTCGCTTGGAGGATGATTCAGCTTACAATCTTAGAGGAGGGTATATGGCATGGAGACAATAGGTTACTTGCATAAAAACTTCTACTTAACCTTCAAAGAATTAGATTGAGGAGTGATTTATAGGTGTGGTGGGCCTATAAGTACATACAACTTAGGAGGTAGTATTGAACCATCCTTGAGAAACATTATTCTTTAGAGTCTTTCTTGTTGGATGTGCAATTTTTCAAGATTAACATGTGTCAATTGGAGTTGGAGTGCTCAACGTGTGGGCCCATTTAGTAATCATGTATGTATTTTGTTGTGGATCTAATCCACTTTTTAGTTGTTGGATTTTCTAACCTTTCATAGAATTAAATGGAGGATAAAATGTTTTCATCAGTTATACATGTTCACTCATGTAACCACATATTTGTATTAGATATGTGAGATTTAAGAAAACTTTTTCTTCATAATGTATTTTTTCTCTATTTGTCTTGAGTGCTAAGGTTCTTTGAATAATTTCAAAGCAAGAAAGGGGTTAGGGTTCACCCTAAGAGATGCATAAACTAGTGTTTGGAATAAAATATTGTGGAGTAAAGGAAGTATTTTTATAGTACCTATGCAAAAGAAAGGCTAGGGCTTTGTTATGGTTTCCTTAATAAGAGTTTGAAAATCCTGATTACTTATGCTAATTCGATAAATTGGTTATATGCACATGTAGTTCGTGCGTGTGTGTCCCACTTATCCAAATTTGTTGTACTTTCTTATTTTATTTTCATTTTATAATATATTATTGATTGGGTAAATTATAGCGCTAAATTTGCACATTGATTTAATATAACATAGTGTATAACTGGATAAGTGATTTAACATATATATAAGATAACTAGGTGGAACTATTATTGTTATAATATGATGTAATATGACATTTCAACTATTTTATATCCTTGGAAAGTGTGTCATAAAGATTGTAACTTTGTTGTAAGTATACTTAAATGGTATTTAATTTTATTGGATTCTTTATGAAATTGGGTTAAAGTGAAGTGAAATATTGCTACTCTAAATTAATTTTTTTATTTAAGCTCAAAGGATAAATGTTTACAGGAAATAAATACAAAAAATTGAAAGTTCAGGTGAAATTTTTGAATTTGCAATAAAATCTATTTATCAAAAAATCTTGGACATGCTAAATATTTATATGTCCTCATGGTTAAGTGCAATAGTCTAAATTTAATAGGGTGGAATGCATTAATTTAGAATCTCTCTCTCAATATATATAGTATTCTTTAATGAAACATGTAGATAGAACACTACTATAATATCATGCTAGTAGATGCAATGGTTACATAATAATTCACATATCATGGTGAGAGCCAACTCTAGAAGCAATAAATGTTGGATGAAAGAAATTAATATTAATATAGAGGTTGAGTAAGGATGCTATTGGCTTTTATTCATTGTTGTTTCTATAGACAGGCTATAACTTTATTTAGATAATTAATGTCATGTGGACATGCATTTGGTTAGGCTAGCTATCATTCTCCTCATAGTTTTACACTATTTTTAAGATAATATTACCGTGAACATTGATAAATAAAATATCGATAATGATCATTAAATCTAAAAATAACATTTAATTCAAATTTATTTATAATAATCATATCTTAAAATTAAAAAAAGAAAAGAAAATATAACCATATGTCAAAAAAAGTCCTTTAATTCCCGGATGCGGGTGAACAATCTAGAGTGTAATACAAAGATGGCTTGGCAGGTGGGCGCATGGCCGCTTACCGCAACCAGATGGAGCTGCAAGACGCAGGAGTTAATGGTTCATACAATTACCTTTATTGCTGCATTAATGCAGCTCTCTCAAGCGCGCCAGTTTGATAGTTTATCTGCAATAGGGCTCGGCACGGTTCTCATTTTTACTCTTCCCATCTGCTTATGCTGGCATAGCAAGGTTGATGCTTCTTGTGAAAGAGACAGTTCAGGGCACTGTCTGGCTCTGGTTCTAGAAGCTTACACTCTTCCAGGCTTTCATGCTCATATTTATCTGTTATGCACTCTCCTCAGTCGACACTGCGCATTCCCCTCTTTGACTGTTTGTTCTGCTTCCCTAGCTCAATTCAACATGCCCAGAGAGCGCCCTAGAATGGGCTGTAGAAGAGGCAGCTCTTGTGGTAGGGTCCTTCGCCAGGGGTCCTCAACAACCTCGGACCCTTCGTCTGAGGCTTCAGATTTCAGTTTTTATTGCTATCCTGTGACCAGAAGTGGTCGTGGCAGAGGAAGGAGGCAGTTTATGTCAGAGGTGAGCTCTCAGCACTCCAGTACGCACACGGCTCGCTTCTGCCTCCCTTGTAGTCTTGGCAATTCCTCCTTCATTGTTTCGGTCACTGTAGAACTGAGTGAGCATGCTGGGGGTTCGGAGACAGTCGGTTCAGGAGTTCCTCAGCACCAGCGGATGGAAAACTAGAATGTTCCCTCAACGAATGTGACTTCGCAGAGACGGGACATTGGGGGCTTTGCTATTCAGGATTCGCCCACTCTTGCTAGCCTGAGCGCTCCTGCAGTAGAAGAACTTGCAAGAAAAGAGGGTCAATCCGCGGATTTTGAAGAACCAGATCATTATGGGTGCCGCATTATTGAAGAGCAGCCTCCAACACAGCATGAAGACTAAATAGGTTTGCGTTTTTAGGTTTTGTTCAAATGATAAAAGCGGTTGTTCAATCCTCTCAGGAAACAAGGTCATCATATGTTTGTAGCTCCCAGTAACAGGTTTTTTCAACTTTTTGAGGGTCGGTTTCCCCTGCGTGGGCGGCATTCCCCTGTCTGTTGGTTACTGTCTTGGCTTAGGTGGTTTACAAGTCAGATTTTGGTCATTGTCTGGACTCTAAGTCTTTCGTTATGGATTTCAGTTATTCCAAGTCCTGAAGCTAGTCTTTATGTAAGTCTTCGGGTTAGTTTGTCAAATGTTTTTTTTTCAGTATGCCGTTTCATGGGCTAGAACTCTCGAGGCCTTTGCCTTGCTGTAAGCATATTTTGTATCAATAATAGAAATAGACCAACTTAGGAAAAAAAAAAGTCCTTTAATATAAATAACTTAGAATCAATATCCAATCTATAATAAATTGATACCAAAAAATTTAGAAAAGAAGAAGTATAGGTTGAAATGTTTTTATGATCTTAAAAGTATTGGTAAAGAAGCTAAGTTATATCTTTTTTTTTTTAAATATATATATTTTTACTTGTGATTCCAATGTATATATATGATTGTTTACTTTAATAATTCACATATTATGGTGAGAGCCAACTTTAGTAGTAATAAATGTTGGATAAAAGAAATTAATATTAAAATAGGGTCTAACAAGGATTTTATTTATCTTTTATTCATTGTTATTTCTACAAATAAGTTATAACTTTATCTAAATAATAAAGGTTGCATGGACATGTATTTGGTTAGGCTAGTTATTATTCTCTTCATATTTTTGCACTATCTTTAGATAAGATTACTATAAATATCAATAAATAAAAAATAATGATCATTAAATCTAAAAATCACATCTACTCAAAGTTTGTTTATGATAACCATATTTTAGAACTTTAGAAAATAAAAATAAACCATATCTTAGAAAAAGTCCTTCCATATAAATAACTTAGAATCGAAATCCACTATAGAATTAAGAAAATGACATATATAGGTTGAAATGTTTTTATGATCTTAAAAATATTTGTAAAGAAGCTAAGTTATAGTTTTCATGAAATAAATATATTTTTACATCTTTGTGATTCCATTGTTTATATATGATTGAATACTTTGACATTTTATTATTTTTTTTAAAAGTGAGTCAATTTAGATTTTTTTTTTCAATAATGGTGAATAAGTAACTAGTTAGGGAGAATATCCAAGAGTCCTGTAACTCTAAGAGTATATCTAACCTCCCTAGAAACTATTTGAGCCTTATCACAAAGGGCCAAAATTGTTTCCCTGTAGGATTGTGCCAATCAGTCCGTCATTCCATAAAAGAGACATTTTAAATGTTATTTCCCATTCATACAAAGAATGAAATAATCAAGCACTTATTATACAAATTGTCTAACATAAAGAAAAAAAGGCATTCTAAATTGTGTAATTCCAATATTGTGGGTGGTGAAAGAGGATATTTATAAATATATCTAATTTTTAGGCGAACAATGATAAGATAATAAAATATAAAATATAAAATAAAATGATGTAATATGTAAAAATAATTAATTTAAAGGAAAAGAAAAAGAAAAAAAAAAACTCGGATATTATTTGCTTCAAAAATATTAAAAAAAAAAAAAAAAAATCACAACCATATTATAAAATACAGTCATAGAAAATAAAAAAACACAATTAAAAAAAAAGAAGATTTTGCAATCCTTATAGTTATAACAAAGTTTTAAAAAACATTTAAACGCATTGTAAGGATTGGGTCTGCGTTTCGAACCAACTAATGTGGTTCATCCTCAGGACCTGAGGATGAACCACATTAGCTGGTTTGAAACGTCGACCCAATCCTTACAATGTGATTAATCCAAAAGACTATTTTCTAAATTATGGATCACAAAAGTCTTAGATCTAACAACATTTAAACATTTGAAAATTATAAGATTATATTTTATTTTGAAATTATTTTTAATAACATTTTAATATTTATAATATAATAATCTATAAAACTTATAAAATTAAAACAAATTTGCTTTACTTCATTTTCAAAATATTCTAAAATCATTATTACTAGCATTTGCACCACATGTTGCAAAGGAAATGCCGTAAGGCAATGGCATAAGAAACAATAGCATAGAAGAAAGAAGTCAATGTTCAAAGTGAAGAATTTATGAAAATTCTCTTCATTAAGATTTTGAAACCTTTATAAGTAAATGATCTCTTTTTGTTGTTTTAATTTGTGTCATCTCAAAAAAATGTTTCTCCTATAATCTTTGTTATTGCTATCTTAGCAGTGACATTGAGTTTGTATGTTTATGATTTCCAGAATATTGTGAATTTTGCAATCTCCTCATAATTAACAATCTAAAAGCCCCCATCTTCTTCGTAGTGAAAGCATCTTCAATTACCTCTTTCCTCCTTGCTTAAGTAAGGGCCACAAACTTCATTCCTTCTGGAGGTACCACCTCATTTGGTGCTCTATAGAACGTGTTGAAAGGTGGTACCCCCGATCTGTCTGGAAAGGGAGCAAGGAACACCTCAGATGTGGCCGCTTCGGGGTATTTATTTGCTACCAAAACTGCCTGCACCTCCACCCAAGAGTGCATGTTTTCCAATTTTTCTTGTGTAGGTATGCTCTCATGTTTTCCAATTTTTTCCCTTTAGCTAAGCCATTATACACTTACGATCATACTTGCAGGGGTTATCTAGGGGGAACTTCATGGCCTCAAGGATCTTGGCAGCTTGTTTAGTTGTTTTTGATTGGAAAAAGCATACCCCCATTGCAATAGGGTAGATTATTTGACTCTTCTTGTCAGATGTGGCCCCCCTTCGGGGTCTTTGTCTGCTGCCAAAACTGCCTGCACCTCTATCTAAGAGTGCATGTCTCCTCTTCTTCAGAAGAATTCCTTCTTATTGCTACTTTTGCTCAACCATGGGAGGGGTGAATGGATACTGTAAGTCCTTTTTTATTGTAGTAGGAGCATTGGGACCAACCCCTAGCCCAAGCCCCTTTGGCCTCTTCTACACTGAAGGAGGCTCTATTGGTCCTCGCTCCTCTTTAGACAAACCTCCTGAGGCCTTCTAGCCCATAGCGGTCAAAATTGGTTTTTTCTTTTGGGGTACACCTGCTTAATGGTCTGGGACTAAAATGGGATACTTGGAATATGAAGAGGCTGGTCCTGGATAGCCAATTGTTATTTATCCATTTGTTCTTTCTAGGTTCTAGCAATGCTAGTAGTCTATTCCTCTTCCTGCTCTTATTGGGCATGGACCTAGTCATAAAGTAGTTCTTAGAACTGTTGTTCCTATGGGAGGCTGTCATAGGTTTCCTTTTCTTCTTTCAAGTAGATTATCATCAATACAATCTAACTCTGACCAAACTAGAAACCATAGTGCCTTGTCATTTACAAGAGGGTAGGTTTTCCATTGTAAAGTTCAAGTAATTATGTGGCATAAGGGCTAGAATAGACATGTTCTTCAAGGAACCTCCACTCACTTAATTTAAGTGCTTTAATGAGACTACGAGGATGCTTGGAAGGTTGCATAGCACTAACAACGCTCCACACCTTGTGGCGAGGCTTGATCCTACACTCGAAGCTGCAATAAGACATTAAATTAGGATATGATAAAACAAACTTTGCAGGAAGCCCTACAGTGTGCATGAAAAACTCCATGTTCTTCTGCAACTTATCCATGGAAACATTCAGTATATATGGGTTTCTCCTAAAAATCTCCTTCATCTCATCTTCCACGAGGCCAAAAGTTGCCCAATACTACAATTTTTTTTCCAAAAGTCAAGGCATATTACTACTGACTAGAATTTGAGATGCCCATTTAAAAACCTTGGAAACATCAGCCTCTGTTCCGAACAGAATTTGAAGATATTGCATGTTAGGACACAAACGTTTCTCTATACTGCAGTTAATCAATCTGGATGCTCGAGATAAGGCAAGTTTTATGTCTTGGGCAGTGAAACCCCATGTTTTCATCCACTCAAACTTGGATTTCAACAGCCAATCAGCATTGAAAGTGAGAATAGATGGCTTTCTGGTAACGAGGTTCCTTACCCGGTCATGCGTGAATCCCGAATCTATCAAAAACCGAATGGCTTGTTGGGCTGTAGAAGTGGATCTCATTCTAAAAAAGGTTGGCCTTATTTTGAGGACAGGTGCAACCCACATTCGTTGAGTAAGAAATCCGAAATGAGGCATGTGTTCTCTGCTATTGGGTAACCTGTGGGGTTGTCATTAGCAGCAATGGATGTAGAGATATGGGTATGAGAATCATTTTGATGTTTCAAAAATTCCATTTGTTGCCTCATCCCCTGTGAAATTGCCTCAACATATCTCAGAGAAGCCTAATCATAAATCAATCTACCAAGGCCAGCATGGATGGGATCATCTACAATGTGTTCCTCATATCTGCTTTCTCCATATTTCTACAGTAGTTCTTGCAAGCTACTAACTTAGCAGGTGCACTTGCGCATAAAGTTTCTAAAGGCTGTGTAAGGTGACCAACAAATGCATTTCTACATTAAATAGTGTCTGCAACAATACTAATTGATTCAAACAACAATCGCTGATAAGAAAACAAACAATTCATGCCACTTTAAAGACTATAAAGGTTATAAGAATTTAAAAGGTCCCCACATGCCAATGGGATTGGGCATTTACTTTTACAAATTAGCCATAATTCAGACAAACTAAAAATCTTCATGTCTACAAGTGACTAGAGGCTTTCACAGTTGTTGAGTATTTCTGGAAAAGAACTGTGTAATGGATTTTCGATCGGTCTATCCTCGCCAATGCATTATAGTCGCAATATTACTGGCAAACAAACAGGGATCATGACACTAGATCTTAATAGATAAACGATCACTTGGTTAATGTACTTAATCATCAAGAAAAGGGCAATACAATCTAACTTTGACCAAACCAGAAACCATTGTGCCTTGTCATTTACAAGAGGGCAAGTTTGCCACTGTAAAGTTCAAATAATTCTGTGGCATGAGGGCTGGAATAGACATGTTCTCAACTAGTTACTTGGTATTCATGTTTTGAAAAAGATGTTTCTTGATTTTGTGCTTGATTTTCGTATTATATTTTTTATTATAAATATTTATTACGTATAAAGCATTTGCAATAAAAAAATCGAACATATTGTATATGAGCAGAGATACCATTTTGAATATGTTCATGGCAGACCTATCTAAATGAGCTGCATGTGCTCTTCTTTGCTTAAACAAGAACTGCTTTCTGATAATCGAGTTCCAATCAAAGGAAATTTTTTACCTGCAACAACTGTAGTTATTGTGTAAATTACGTGATAAGCCACCTTGAAAATATCAGTGGGAATGTTACAACTTATACTAGAAAATTTCGTCATCAAGGTTTTATCTGCTTTCTCCATATTTCTACAGTAGTTCTTGCAAGCTACTAACATAACAGGTGCACTTGCGCATAAAGTTTCTAAAGGTTGTGTAATGTGACCAACAAATGCATTTCTATATTAAATAGTGTCTGTAGCAATACTAATTGATTCAAACAACAATCGTTGATAAGAAAACAAACAATTCATGCCACTTTAAAGACTATAAAGGATATAAGAATTTAAAAGGTCCCCACATGCCAATGGGATTGCACATTTACTCTTACAAATTAGCCATAATTCAGACAAACTAAAAATCTTCATGTCTACAAGTGACTAGAGGCTTTCATAGTTGTTGAGTATTTCTGGAAAAGAATTGTGTAATGGATCTTCGATCGGTCTATCCTTGCCAATACATTATTGTCGCAACATTACTGGTGAACAAACAAGGGTCATGACATTGGATCTTAACCGATAGACGATCCCTTGGTTAATGCACTTAATCATCAAGAGAAAGGCAATACAATCTAACTATGACCAAACCAGAAATCATTGTGCCTTGTCATTTACAAGAGGACAGGTTTTCCACTATAAAGTTCAAATAATTCTGTGGCATGAGGGCTGGAATAGACATGTTCTCAATTAGTTACTTGGTATTCATGTTTTGAAAAAGATGTTTCTTGATTTTGTGCTCGAGTTTCTTATTATATTTCTATTATAAATATTTATTATTTATAAAGCATTGGCAATAAAAAAGTTGGACACATTATATACGAGTAGAGATACCGTTTTGAATATGTTCATGGCAGACCCATCTAAATGAGCTGCATATGCTCTTATTTTCTTAAACAAGAACTGCTTTTTGATAATCGAGTTCCAATCAAAGGAAATTTTTTACCTGCAACAACTATAGTTATTGTGTAAATTACATGATAAGCCACCTTCAAATATCAGTGGGAATGTTACAACCTATGTTGCACGAGTTTCTGGAACTTGGGAACGTTGGGAACTTGGGTACGGGTGTCTGGAACGGCTAGAGGTTTCCCCAAATTTTCCAGGAAACGGCTAATTGGGAGCGGCAATATTATATAATAAAAAAATAATATATATAATCAAAAAGACCGCTGCCATAGCAAAAAGATATATATGTTGACATATGTTACCAAAAATAAGTGTTGACATATGTCTCCTATTTTACCAAAAAGATATAATATTTACCAATAGGGTGAACCTTTACTAAAATTACATTAATATAAGTTACAGAGGTAAGAAAAAGAATTTGCAGATATTTCTTTAAAAAATTTAGTGATCCATAACAAATTTAAAGGCACTTTTTTACTAGTGTAGTGTAGATACCAATTTTAAGTTTGAAGCCATGTCTTATTATTTTCTTTTGAATTAATCATTGCGTTGTATCCATGAACATATTTGAGTAAAATGTTGGATCGTACATGTAAATGTTTAAGCCATGAGCTCTCCGCCTAAATTTTTAAACGCTGCATTCCCAAACAACTCGAATATATACAAAAACAAAAATAAAAATAAAATATGCTTGATTTGTTTTTTTTACCTGAACTTATGAAAACGAAACAAGTAGTTTATTGCTGAAGGGCAGCGCTCCAACTCTCAACACACTTAGCTCTCTCAACACACTCAGCTCTCCGCTCTCAACACACTTAGCTCTCCGCTCTCAACGCCAAACAACAACTAAAGCTCTCAGTGAAAAGAGGTGTAGCAACCAGCATTTATGGAAAAACTGAAGGGTTTTTTTGGCGCCAAAAACATTCCCACCCATTCATATCCACAGAAACTGGTGGAAAGACGAATAGTGCATCGTCTATTAATAACAAGTGCGTATTTCCCTCTCTGATCATACAGTGTGTAACAGCAAGTGCGTCTTTCTCTGCCCAGGTCCTTTTCTTTGGGGTTTACAGTATTTTTTACTTAACATATTGGTAGTAATCCACTATACAATTTCATGGGTGAATTCAATTACTAAATTCTGCAACTTCCTGGGTAAATTCAAAGTGAAAATTACTAAATTAGTGAATTCAAGTAGCCAATTTTCATATCACGCTGGCAGTTTCCACCGAAACCATACTGGAATGTTTGGTTCGAAACTAGCTGCCATAGCTAAAAGACCGCTGCCAATTCCAATTTCCACATGGGTCCACATGGAAACGCTGGAGCGTTGCAAATTTAATTCTGACCAGTTCCGGAAACCGTCCAAAGTTTCATTTACCGTTCCCACAAAAAACGGAACGTTCCTGTGCAGCTCCAAAGTTCCAAGGAGCGTGGGAACCACCGGAACGGGTTTCCCAGCTCTCAGGAACGGTTCCCGTGCAACATAGGTTACAACTTATACTAGAAAATTTCATCATCAAGGTTCTTTCTATGCGATGCTTGTGCATAACATTTGGTGCTCTGGCATGTACATTCAGATTCAAATGTAGTGTTTCCCCTTGGTATTTTCTTGCACATAATGGAGTCGTAGAAATGACTTTGCTTATTAGCGTTTACTAGATAATGATATGACTTTAGAGTCTGTTGACGTCTCTTTTCTTAGTAAAACATTTGTCTTTCCAAGAAGTGTGTCACAGAACCTGCGGAGGCTTTATAACCCCATAAATTATAATATTGCAAGACAAGAAAATGAACAAGTAATTAGTTGGGATTCAGGACAAGAGAAAATTGCAGAATACATGCCAAATATGAAAAGGTAAAAACCAGACCTCTATCTTTTACCAATTCATGTATGCAAATTGATACTGAGATCACTTTTATCATACAAAGGGAGTGTGTGATGGATAGTGTGAGATAGTTTATCTCATTTGCAGGTGGAGTTCAACAATAAGTTAGGAGTGACCTAGAATTTAGGAAGCTATGAAGTTTATAACCTGTATCTAAAGTAGGGTCTTTTCACTTCCATCATATTGTTTAGAGAACTGTTACTTGTATCTGTCAGGTTTCTTCTTACCTGCTATTTTCTGTTGTATCAATGCATGCTGGCCTATGGCATTGTCTACATTCAAGCATCAAGGCTAATTTTTTATGAGAAGATTCAACAGGCATAGGTTTTCCATAATGTAAAAGTCATTAAGAAAACAACCCATCCATCAGAGCACACTTATTTTAATTCCTTAAGTCACTTTATTTTATCATAATATACATGAAATGTGTGGTTCGTTCCATGGGATACCAGCAAATTAACCAAGCATTCGAATTGATTCTCAAGATTAGTCCATCCTTGATTCCTTCCTTTTCTGTTTCATATTGCTCGAAAAAAAGACTCGGGTTTAAACATCCACATTATGCTGCACAAGAAAAAACTAAACTTTAACCACCCTCTCAAGAGCTGATAATCCAACCACTTATAAAATATTACAAGATGATGTTATAGTGTTTGATCTATTTCATTAATGAGCGTATGGAGTCCAACTTTCCAAAATATGAATTACAAATTCTATTGCCTCTTTGGTTATTGATATCTATCTGCATTCAGATTTATATATGGAGAACAATGACCCTGTAAATTATAATATTGCAAGACAAGAAAATGAAGAAGTAATTAGTTGGGATTCAGGACAAGAGAAAATTGCAGAATACATGCAGACCTCTATCTGTTTCCTCTGTCCTCTACATACACTATCAAATGAAATGAAATCCACCAATTCATGCATACAAATTGATACTGAGATCACTTTTATCGTACAAAGGGAGTGTGTGATGGATAGTGTGAGATAGTTTATCTCATTTGCAGGTGGAGTTCAGCAATAAGTTAGGAGTGACTCAGAATTCAGGAATGATGATGTTATAGTGTTTGATCTATTTCATTAATGAACGTATGGAGTCCAACTTTCCAAAATCTGAATCACAAATTCTATTGCCTCTTTGGTTATTGATAGCTGTCTGCATTCAGATTGATACATGGAGAACAATGTGTCACTGAGAAGAAATCAAACGCTGTTACAGTCCATGAACAAACTTTTGAGGGAAAATTGCTACGAGATTTAATTGTGCTACTAATTGGCATACTAGTGTCAGCCCTAAACAGCAAGCATTAAGGCAATAGAGTACGAATGAGTGTTACCTAACATCAAATATCTTTGGGACTGCTTTATTACAAGGTTGACTTCAATGAAATTTTAAGGCTTTTAGATTTTTCTAGTAAATAAATAAAAGAAGAATTTTTTTTCTTACATTGTGATTTCTACTATCAATGTAATTTCTCCTATTAATCAGAAAAATAAACAAATTACAAATGCAACAAAAAATGAAAAAGCACTCACTTTATGGAAATGTATCAAACAAGTAACACTCTTTTAACTGCGAAAAAGCTAGAGGTTGTTAAAGGGTTATGTAATTGAATTTTCAGTGTTTTGCATAGCACTAATAACGCTCCACACCTTGTGGCAAGGCTTGATCCTACATGCCAAGCTGCAATGAGACGCTAAATTAGGATATGATAAAACAGCCCTGCAGTGTGCATGAAAAAATCCATGTTCTTCTGCACCTTATCCATGGAAACATTCAGTATATATGGGTTTCTGCTAAAAATCTCATTCATCTCATCTTCCAGGAGGCCAAAAGTTGCCCAATACTTCGTTTTTTTTTCCAAAAGTCATGGCATATTACTATTGACTAGAATCTGAGATGCCCATTTAAAAACCTTGGAAACATCGGCCTCTGTTCCTAATAGATTTTGAAAGATACTACATGTTAGGACACAAAAGTTTCTCTATACTGCATTTAATCAATCTGGGTGCCCGAGATAAGGCAAGTTTTATGTCTTGGGCAGTGATACCACGTGTTTTCATTCACTCAAACTTGGATTTCAACAGCCGAACAACATTGAAAGCGAGAATAGATGGGTTTCTGGTAATGAGGTTCCTTACTCGGTCATCCGTGAATCCTGAATCTGTCAAGAACCGAACGGCTTGTTGGGCTGTAGAAGTGGATCTCGTTCTGACAAAGGTTGGCCTTATTTTGAGGATTCTTGAAAGCTCAGATTAGCGCAGCCCACATTCGTTGAGTAAGAAATCCGAAATGAGGCATGTGTTCTGCCACTGGGTAACCTTTGGGGCTGTCATTAGCAGCAATGGATGTATAGATATGGGTATCAGAATCATTTTGATGTTTCAGTGCAGCTGTGGCTCTTGTGGTTGCAGCGGCGAGTGCAACCATTGCCATTGGCAAGCGCAACCATTGCCATGACGTGTTAATTTAATCAAATGGCATCCTTGATACTCTGCAACGAATTGTAACTACTTTCCCTTCATCCAAGGGTGGAACTATTTTCAATCATCTAGTACATAATCTTATGGCCCATAATGATGTCAAGTAGGCAAGAGAAGGAGTTCATTTCAAAGGGAACGCCTTACGGCATAATTAACTAATAAAAATAAACTTCATCATCTTATTTACATGCTATATAAACTTCAAAATAATCTTATTTACCTGCTATATAAACTTCAAAATAATATTTGTCGCACTCACGGAACAACCGTGGTCGTGACTGTAGACTCCATCATGTAAAATGACAGCGCAGCTCGTGAACAAGTGGTACGCTAATTGAAAAGACCATTGGACCGAAGATTCACTCACTAAGCAATGCATCTGGACGGAATCAGGTCCAGTGAAACTAAAATTCACTCGAGAAGCAATGCATCTGGACGGAATCAGGTCCAGTGAAACTAAAATTCACTAGCGAAGTCCAGGTTCTCTGCATTTCTTATCTTATCTATACTACCAATTCCTGCATACAGCCAGCCAGGTGGTGGCTTTTCTCACGAAAATCCTTCACCCAAGGAGGAGGAGGCATAAGGCTCTGGGAGAACTCCTGCTGCCTCCGTGGGATTTGCTAGGAATGATTCCATGCAGAATCCTTCGCCCGACCTAGATTTCTAGAGCTCTTATCGTCGGTTCCATTCGGAGCCGAGCCATCAAAGTTAGTTTCAAATTTTCTGCTGATCCTTTAATCTTTCTACCGTTTTTATGTTCACACTCTACAATTGTTCAGATTTAGGAAGGTTTCTCCAAGTATTAAGGTGTTTAAGTTCATATTCTCCTTGTTTCAGATATCGGATGCTTTGCTGGGAATTCTTCCATTCTGATTCCTGTCTCCGATCCAGATTTCCAGCCTTCTCATTCTCAATTCTGTTCGTAACGGAACGATAAAAGTTCGTTCCCAAATTTCTGTTGATACCTCAATTTTTTCTTCCGTTTTAAAGTTCATCTTCATCCGTGTTTCAGATTTCGGACGATTTCCCTAAATCTTAAAAGTATTTAATTTCATATTCTTCCTGTTTCAGATATCGGACGCTTTGCCGGGAATACTTCCATGCTGAATCATGTCCCTGATCCAGATTTCCCGTGTTCTCACTCTCAATTCCACTAGGAGCCGAACGATCCAAGTTAGTTTCGAAAATTTCTGTTGATCCTTCAAATTTTTCTTTAGTTTTTAACTCCATATCCTTCCGTGTTCCAGGTTTCGGCCTGTTTCCCAGTGTTCAAGTACATATTCTTCCGTGTTTCAGATTTCGGAAGGTTCCCCTAAATCTGCAGTTGAGAATTTATGTTCTCTGGCTTGGAAATGCAGGGCATAAGGTCACTGTTTTCTAATGGCCGACTAATGCAACGATTGTTAAGCGGAACCGGCACAGAAAAGGTTTTAGGCTTTCCCACTCAGTAGTAAGTAAACTGCAAAAACAATGAAAATGGCAGTAAGAGTCCCAGTCTTTGCCGTCTCTTAAACCGCACTATCTGTACAACATGATGTCCCCTGCATCGACTCCGGCACAATCGTTCGATGCCCTGAAGGCACAGTAAATAAATGACTCACTTCATTCTATATACAAGATCCGCGTCGAGGCACTTTTATGGTAGAGCCTTCAGGTTGAGTTTGCCCCTTATTTTGTCCGTTTTGATTAGAGCACGCTACTTTGTTCGTGATTTTTGTGTGAAAGATCAAGGTAATTGAAATTTTTGGTTATTTTGTGTGAAAGATCAAGGTAATTAAAAAATTGGGGATACAGCTTGTGGAGAAGAAGCTATTAGTGTCATGGCCGTGGTGTTGAAGCAGCAGAACAGGTCTCTGCTCGCATTAAGCGCATCAATTCTTGATATTGTGCTCATTGATGTCTTTCGGGTATAATCTCATACAAATGATATAATCGTAATTCTCTGCTCCCTAAAATTCTCTGTCTGGATTGCAGAAATGTGGGTTGATTGGATGAGCATATTAGTTTGTTCAACCATAAGCTCCAAATGATTCCGCAATAAGCTGCATTCACCGGCAAATCCACCGAATGATTCAGCATTGAGCTACATTCGTTGGCAAATCCACCAAAACTTAGCCGCACGGTCAAATGAAAGTTTCAGGTTTTCATAAAGGTAAAAACCACTTGTTGAATTTTTTAAGGTTGACACTTGTCTTCAGTCTATCACCCAACCAAAATCTCTTCCAGCATTTCGTACATGCCCTATTTCAGTATTGCCTGTGGTGGTGGAGGATAGCATGTGAAAGATCTCAAATGACCCCACTTTGTTGTTGAAGGTTCTCCAAGTTGGATGAAAAAGGAGCAGTGTTGTGCTTAGGTGGAAGTAACGGTCTCTTTATTTTGCAGGTTGGCATAGCTCTTTTTCTTATAAGGGACTCATTACAAGATTTTGGATAGCACTTGAAAGCTCTCAAATGACCCCACTTTGTTTAAGGTTCTCCCAATTGGATGAAAAAGGAGTAATGCTATGTTTAGGTGGAAGTAATGGTTTCTTTGTTTTGCAGGTTTGCATAGCTCTTCTCTTATAAGGGACAAATTACAAGATTTTTGAACAGAACATATCTCAATGTTATTGCAAACAAATTTTATTTGCAAGAAGATGCTTGTACTTATTCACAAAAGGATACCAGTGCTCTTCTTCAATGGAAAGAAGATTTCATCTTAAATGATTATTGGTATTTTCTTGTGAAAAGTTTGAAGGAGATATGAGTATTTATTAGTATCTTTTTTAAACTTATTACAAGAAAATGCCCGTGCTCATTTATGATGGTATCCATTGTGGATGAGAACTGGTATCCTTTTGTGAACAATTTGTGACTCAGTATTGGTATTTTTTTGAATAAGATTTCATTGCAATGATATTTGGATATATTATTTTCAAAAACTTCATAATCTTTGATTTGAAAGTAAAAGTGCTATATGAACCTGCAATATAAAGTCATTGCTACACATTTAAACATAGTATTCACTGAGTAATATTGGAATGATGGCTTCACAAGAACAATGGAAAAATGTTAGAAGAATTGATGTAAATACTTTTGAAGAATGAATGTTAGAAAATATAATGGAAACCTCCTTCCAAAGATGATGCAAACATCCTTACCTTACTATCCATTTAAATTGTGGATAGTAGGTCAAGTGCAATGTATTAAATGAAGCCCTACTCACTAATTGGAGCTGTCTTTATGGCTTATTATTGGTGTAGATAACCAATTTTGGGAGAAAGCAATGTCCCTTTCAATATGATATGTATCGTTTTATTGGGTATCCATGCAATTCACTCCTTAAATTATATATCCATTGTTCCATTTCAAGCTTCATTATGTATATCATGAATGTTTAAAAGAACAAACTAAACATGTAAATGAAAAGTTAAATTTATTCTATAGATTAATTTAAATCTGTAAATGGTATGACTTGAAAACCTTGTTATCTCAAAACTCTAGTGTTGCAAGAGCAATAACACCTATATGATCATAATTGTGGTCATGCCATGGACAAAAGTCACTTAAGTTTTTCAAAGAGCATTTGTTGTAAATTACTTCATAGAATATTTAGGTAAAGAATCAAAGATCTTATTCAGTATCAAAGTCATGCAAAGGTCAAAAGTCAGTCAAGTTTTTCAATGAACATTTGTTGTAAAGTATTTCATAGAATTTTTAGTTAAAGTATCAAAGATTTTATAGAGTATTAAAGGATTGGGCAATGTTTTGGGTAAAGTTTTTAAATATTTAAATAAGCATTTGTTATAAAATATTGGGTAAAATATTTAGGCAAATTATCAATTATACATAATTAATGAGTGAACACTATATTATATATGTATCATTATATATTTTATCTTTTAGTTAGTGGTTATTACATTTAATTGAATGTAAAATAACTTTTCTGTCAATTTTTGAAATTATGATTTTTTAAATATCAAAATTGAGTTTCTTTTCAATATCTTATTTGTTTATGTGAAAAATTAAACATACTTTGTTGCAATCTTTTGGTGTCATAAAACAAT
This sequence comes from Pinus tabuliformis, assembly GCA_031772625.1. NCBI lineage: Eukaryota > Viridiplantae > Streptophyta > Pinopsida > Pinales > Pinaceae > Pinus > Pinus tabuliformis. The sequence goes on from CM062817.1 coordinate 566,096,572, forward strand.
TTTAGAAAATGTAATTGTATTTTAAAATAATTTTGTATCTAATTATGTATATTAGAGAAGTGTAAGATAGGTGACTTTATGGTGGATTGGAATTATATCACAAGAGATAATATAAAATAATAAGTAATCAAAGAATTTACAATTTGAAAAAATAAATGGAAAATTATTTTATATTTCGATATATTTGTAACAATAATAATAAATAATAGTGATATTTTACATATATGTAGAGGTAGATTAAAGCTTTTTTATTTTGCATTATAGAAAATGGTAAATCATGTAACATTGTGGAAATAAAACTAGATTGATTGTAATAAAAGATCTTTACTAATTTCAATTAATAAATACATTTTTCATGATATTAAAGTAATTTTTATTTTTTTAATTGTCAAGGAGAAAAATATTTGTTACAATAGTTATTGGTTTTGTGAGACTAAAAGGTTAAAATTTAAATAATGTAAAATAATTTTATTATGGAAATTTTATAGAAACATGCATACTAAGATTAACACCTCCAAATATACCTCTAAGAGCCACCTAATTGTTCCATGTTATTTTGACATGTCCTTTCTCCTCTTCTCGTATATGAAGGTGTGACACACATGGTACTTATTCCCTTGATTTTTGTAATGTAAGAATGAAATGGCTTCAAGTATGGCACCATAGATCCATGATATAAGAGGGAAGGGGAAAGAAGAACCCAAGTGGGATTAGTCGGCACCTTAAATTAATTTTATGGTGTAAATAATGAGAAAAATGTGAGAAGTGTCCAGGAGGAATATGAAGAGACCCTTGGGAAAATGATAAAAAGGAGAATGCACAACAATATGGGATTGGACCTCTTCTTGGTGGAGCTCATGAGAAAAGCTAGAATAAGCTATGAGTTGAGGGAATGGGATTTCCCTGAGTCGACAAATTGTGACTAGAAGAGAAAGAGGAGTTGGGATTGAGTACTTGTTGTGAGCTGATAAACCACTCATGGAGTGCTTGCTACAATTGATAAACCACTCAGGGTTCTTGCTATCGCTGATAACCCACATGCCTAAGGTTGCTTGTTAGGGATGATAAACCACATGCAGAAACGTGCTTGTCATGGGCTAATAAACCATTCATAGAGTGTTTGACCTAGTTGATAAACCATTATTGTGAAACTCATTTGTGCTTGACTAACTAATAAACCACCCAGGGTGCTTGTTGTGGGTTGATAAACCACTCATAGAGTGCTTGACACAGTTGATAAACCACCTCCATTGGGGATTATGTTGTGCTTGAATAGCTGATAAACCACCAACTATTATAATTTCCCATCCTCTGTGTCATGAAGATGACTTTCTGCAAAGGTTGTTGAGAAAGAAATTCCCCTTAGATCATGGATCTAGCTTGGGGTGGACTGATGTAAGTAATCTTGGATACAGTAGGTCTATGGTTGGGTGGAAAATCGAAGTCCCATTTTTAGTTGCCTTTCTTTTATGAATTGTAGATGAAAAAGCTCTGAGTTGAAAGCTATGAATTTAAAGAAACTTCTCTGTAAGTCTTGCATGATATTGTTGCATGAGCCTTGCTAATGAAATTGCTTGAATATTGTTATGATTGTTATAATACTAGTGATTCCCCCATTGCTATTTTCGTTGTATCCCTTATTGTTATTGTTGTGCCCTTATTGTTCCCATATTGTTGTTATTGTGCCCCATAGAATCCCACTATTGTTATTTTTGTGCCTTTATATTATTATTGTTAGGTTTGCTTTGGTTATATTGTGACCCACTCCTATATATAGAAAGGAGGTTTTGTCATTTGAATCATCCAAGAATGTTCATTTGTGTAATGTAGAGGAGGTTCCCCCCTCGAAAAGGCTGAATTCTAAGGTGTTGATCTATCTTTTCTATCTTTTTGTGAGCGGGTTTCATAACATTTGGTATTAGAGCTTTGGATTATAGGGTTTCACTGCTCCAAACAGGTCATTGTGGAAGTTTTGCTATAACTCTTTTTCTGTGACATTTCAGAAGCTAACAAAAAACCCATTTGAGAAAAAATCGCGTTGAACCTCAGATCCGAATTTCAGATCTTGTCTCGCTATATTTTCGGAGATATGATCTGAGGAAGTTAGGGTTTTTGTAAACTCCATAATTTCATCTAAAATAGGTCATCATGGAATTTTCGCTATAACTCTTTCACTACGAAGTTTCAGAAGCTAAAACAAAAACCCATTTGAGAAAAAATCGGTTTGAATCTCGGCTCCAAATTTCAGATATTGTCTCGCTATATTTTTGGAGATATAATATGAGGAAGTTAGGGTATTTGCAGACCCCTGAATTACATTCCAAACAGGTGACCTTGGGAAAATCGTCATAACTTTCGCTCTGAGCATCAGATTGAATTTTCGTAAGAAGTACAGAAAGGGGACGGATTGTAGTTTTTTGGGTATCATTTTCAGAACCTAAGGTTGAAACAATGACCTGCGGCACATAGTGCAAGTTCACTCTACTGAACTAGTCTATACTTAGGTCACCGTGGGAGATTTGGCATAACTCTTCATTGGAGAATCGAATATTGATCAGACTTGCGGGGTTAGAAAGATCACTCAAAGGGTTACCACAGGAAGAAATTCTAGACCTTGGAGATCCAAAATTACAGAGATACATCAGATTCAATATCGAGCTCCTACAAAGTGAAAAAAGGTGTGTAGTTTTTTTTTTTTTTATTTTGCATAAGCTTGGTTTGAAAAATTAGTTTGAAGGAATTCAAAGGGCATAGTGAAGCATTATTATTGGTAATTGATGCCCCGAAGAAAGAAAATTGAAATACCTAGTAAGAAACCTGAAAGCTCTAGCATGACTCATGAAGAAGAGGAAGAAATGCAACATGATATATCAAAATTATGAGACCAAGTGCAACAAATTTCACACGCACAAAAGTAACAGAAGCTAAGATGGATGGTTTAAAAAAAGACGTAGAAGCTAAGATGTATGGCATGGAAGCTAAGATGGATGGTTTAAAGAAATGCATAGAAACTAAGATGAATGGCGTGGGAGCTAAGATAGACGATGTGGAAGCTAAGATGGATGATGTGGAAGCTAAGATGGATGATTTACAGAAAGTGAAGACAGATTTGAAGACAGATTTGACAAAGTTTCTACAAGAAATGCTTACTAATGGTGAAAGGATAGTAAAGGAAACTCATGATGAGAAAAAAAAAATGTTAATCATGATTTCATAGACTCTAACGTTGGATCGAAGAACCACCATGTTCCAAAGATTGATATGAGGAAGTTTGATGGCAAGGATCCCAGAACATGGATACTACAAATGGAGCAACTTTTTGATCTCCATAATGTGCAAAATACACAAAAGGTACGCATTGCAACTTTATATTTGGAACCAAATCAGTTTGTATGGTATTGATGGCTTTGCTTTCGTAAACAAATTGTCACATGGGCTATTTCTACGGATGAAGTGATAACACATTATGAGGATACAAAAAGCAACAATTTTTTTAGCCAATTGATAAATCTCAAACAAAAGGGTTCAACGATGGAGCACATTGAAGACTTCCAAAACTTGAATATAAGGGTAAAATATATTCCAGAGGAGCATAGGATTGATGTGTTCATAGGGACTTTAAAAGATAACATCCAACATGAGGTTCGCCTTTGGGAACCAGATTCATTGGAGAAGGCATTCAGGTTGGCAAGAAAAATGGAAAGAAAAATTATGGCAACAAGGAAGCCTACCACTCACAATCATAAACATGGAAGTGTTGTTGCCCCAACCATCCACAACCTACAAGGTTGACACCACAACAATTGGAAGAAAAAAGAGCAAAAGGGCTTTGTTACAATTGTGATAGCAAATACACTAAAGGTCATAAGTGTGCAAAGAAGAAATTATTTTACATAGATTGTGAAGAGGAGGAAGAAAAGGAACAAGAAATGTCAAAAGAAGAGGATATACACCAGGAACAACCCCTAGATAAAGAAGAAATGAATCTGAGCATATCTTGTAATGCATTGGCTGGAATTACCACTCCTCAAATTATGAAGATAGAAGGGCATATCAAGAATAAAAAGGTAATAGTGTTGATTGATTCGGGAAGTACCCATAATTTTATTCATTGTAAGATAGCCAAGGAATTGAATTTCTTCCTATATCTAGCACTAGAGTGTCAAGTGATGGTTGCAAGTGGAGGAACCATAAATTGCTCAAGAAAGTGCCATAATATCAAGCTATCCATTGGAGAATATGTATTGAATAGCCCCAATTGGATGAAAAAGGAGTAATGCTATGTTTAGGTGGAAGTAACGGTCTCTTTATTTTGCAAGTTTGCATAGCTCTTTCTCTTATAAGGGACAAATTACAAGATTTTTGAACAAAACATATCTCACTATTATTGCAAACAAATTTTATTTGCAAGAAGATGCTTGTACTTATTCACAAAAGGATACTAGTGCTCTTCTTCAATGGAAAGAAGATTTCATCTTAAATGATTATTGGTATTTTCTTGTGAAAATTTTGAAGGAGATATGAGTATTTATTAGTATCTTTTTTAAACTTATTACAAGAAAGTGCCATTTCTCATTTATGATGGTATTTTTTTTCCATTGTGGATGAGGACTGGTATCCTTTTGTGAACAATTTGTGACTGAGTATATTATTTTCAAAAACTTCATAATCTGTGATTTGAAAGTAAAAGTGTTATATGAACCCACAATATAAAGTCATTGCTACACATTTAAACATAGTATCATTTCTTCATATTTATATTCACCAAGTAATATTGGAATGTTGGCTTCCCAAGAACAATGGAAAAATGTTAGAAGAATTGATTAAAATACTTTCGAAAAATGAATATTAGAAAATATAATGGAAACCTCCTTCCAGAAAGATGATGCAAACATCCTTAGCTTGCTATCCATTTAAATCGTGGATAGTAGGTCAACTACAATGTATTAAATGACCTCTTCTCATTAATTGGAGCTGTCCTTATGGCTTATTATTGGTGTAGATAACCAATGTTGGGAGAAAGCAATGCCCCCTTCAATATGATATGTATCATTTTATTGGGTATCCATGCAATTCACTCCTTAAATTATATATCCATTGTTCCATTTCAAGCTTCATTATGTATATCATGAATGTTTAAAAGAACAAACTAAACATGTAAATGAAAAGTTAAATTTATTCTATAGATTAATTTAAATATGTAAATGTTATGACTTAAAAACCTTGTTATGTCAAAACTTAATAGTGTTGCAAGAGCAATAACACCTATATGATCATAACTGTGGTCATGCCAAGGACAAAAGTCAGTTAAGTTTTTCAATGAGCATTTGTTGTAAATTACTTTGTAAAATCTGTAGGTAAAGTATCAAAGATCTTATTCAGTATCAAAGTCATGCAAAGGACAAAAGTCAGTCAAGTTTTTCAATGAGCATTTGTTGTAAAGTATTTCATAGAATCTTTAGGTAAAGTATCAAAGACTTTTTAGAGTATTAAAAGATTGGGCAATGTTTTGGGTACAGTTTTTAAATAAGCATTTGTTATAAAATTTTGGGTAAAATATTTAGGCAAAGTATCAATCATACATTAATTAATGAGTGAACAATATATTATATATGTATCATTATATCTTTTATCTTTTAGTTCGTGGTTATCACGTTTAATTTAATGTAAAATAAATTTTTTGCCAACATTTGAAATTATAATTTTTTAAATATCAAAATTGAGTTTCTTTTCAATATCTTATTTGTTTATGTGAAAAATTAAACATACTTTGCTGCAATCTTTTGGTGTCATAAAACAATTTTAGAAAATGTAAATGTACTTTAAAATAATTTTGTATCTAATTATGTATACTAGAGAAGTGTAAGATAGGTGACTTTATGGCGGATTGGAATTTTATCACAAGAGATGATATAAAATAATAAGTAATCAAAGAATTTACAATTTGAAAAAATAAATGGAAAATTATTTTATATTTCGATATATTTGTAACAATAATAATAAATAATAATGATATTTTACATATATGTAGAGGAAGATTAAAGCTTTCTTAGTTTTCATTATAGAAAAAGGTAAAGCATGTAACATTGTGGAACTAAAACTAGATCGTTTGCAATAAAATATCTCTACTAATTTCAATTAGTAAATACATTTTGCATGATGTTAAAGTAAATCATTTTTTTTTTAAATTTAATGTCAAGAAGAAAAATATTTGTTACAACGGTTGTTGGATTTGTGAGACTAAAAGGTTAAAATTTAAAAAATGTAAAATAATTTTATTCTGGAAATTTTATAGAAACATGCATACTAAGATTAACACCTCCAAATATACCTCTAAGAGACGCCTAATTGTTGCATGTTATTTTGACATGTCCTTTCTCCTCTTCTTGTATATGAAGGTGTGACACCCTTGGTACTTGTTCCCTTGACTTTTGTAATGTAAGAATGCAATGGCTTGAAGTATGGGAGCATATATCCATGATATAAGAGGGAAGAGGAAAGAAGAACCCAAGTGGGATTAGTTGGCACCTTAAATTAATTTTATGGTTTAAATAATGAGAAAAAAGTGAGAAGTGTCCAAGAGGAATATGAATAGACCCCTGGGAAAATGATAAAAAGGAGAATGCACAACAATATGGGGTTGGACCTCTTCTTGGTGGAGCTCATGAGCAAAGATAGAATAAGCTATGAGCTATGGGAATGGGATTTCCTTGAGTGGACGAATTGTGACTAGAAGAGCAAGAGGAGTTGGGATTGAGTACTTGTTGTGAGCTGATAAACCACTCATGGAGTGCTTGCTGCAATTGATAAACCACTCAGGGTTCTTGCTATTGCTGATAAACCACATGCATAAGGTTGCTTTCTAGTGATGATAAACCACATGCAGAAAGGTGCTTGTCATGGTCTGATAAACCACTCATATAGTAGTTGACACAGTTGATAAACCATTACTGTGAAATTCATTTGTGCTTTACTAACTAATAAACCAAAAAGGGTGCTTGTTGTGGGTTGATAAACCACTCATAGAGTGCTTGACATATTTGATAAACCACCCTCATTGTGGATTATGTTGTGCTTGAATAGCTAATAAACCACCCACTATTATAATTTCCCATCCTCTGTGTCATGAAGATGGCTTTCTACAAAGGTTGTTGAGAAATTAATTCCCCTTAGATCATGGCTTTGGCTTGGTGTGGACTGATGTAAGTAATATTGGATACAGTAGGTCTAAGGTTGGGGGGAAAATCGAAGTCCCATTTTTAGTTGCCTTTCTTTTATGAATTGTAGATGAAAAAGCTCTGAGTTGAAAGCTATGAATTTAAAGAAAATTATTTGTAAGTCTTGCATGATATTGTTGCATGAGCCTTGCTAATGAAATTGCTTGAACATTGTTATGATTTTGTTTATGATTCTTTGCCATGCAACTATGTGGATTTATGCCTGGAAATTTTGTCTTTGAAAATGAAATGCTTGTAGGCTTGTAAGAATGTGATTACTTTCCTGTATATATATATATATATATATATATATATATATATATATATATATATATGTATGTATCTATATATATATATATATGTATGTATATATGTATATATATATATATATATATATATATATATATATATATATATATATATATATATATATATATATATATGTCTATAAAAGGACTGTAAAGAGGGATTTCCTATTATTTTGCGAAAATTTGATGTTCTGGTGCCCTTCATGGCATCGTATGTCTTGTACTTGCTATTATAAGCTTGCTACGCTTATCGTTTTCTCAAATGAAACCTACAAGACTCTATTATGCTAAATGGGCAAGTCCTTGGATTGTATGGATAACTCCCTATGTTTTGTTTTGTATCTCATCCATCGAGAACCCTGAGATGATTTACTTGCAGGAATCTCAGGAGGGATAGCACTACGCATTCTTCATAGGATCCCAAGGGCAAGAACCAGATTCTCTCATAGGTCCAAACTCTTACAGAACCAGTGTGGTAGAGCCATGATCGTAAACCCTAACAGATGGTTCAAGCGGAAAATCCTTACCCTTAAACCCTTTTAACCTCATCTACGATCCCATCGGGATTTATTTCGCTGTGTAAATGTTGGCTTGAAGGCCAAGTTGCTAGCCTATATGACTGCATAGCATATTTGAGTGTGAAGCTTATATAATGGATGGCTGAGATTGAGAGCAAGAAGATTGATGAATCACAAGAAATCTGGGATGACATAAGCCTGGGGGGTTACAGTCCTGGAAGCCTGCAAAATATTGCGCTAGGGAGACACCCAAAATAATAAGTACTGAGATGGCGTGGCAAGACTACAATGTGGATAATGTTAGATGTTATTCGTCAGAGGTCTCATTCCCAGATGAATGAAGTGGGTGCACTAGAGGATATTACCCAAATGAATAAAGCAAGGTGCACCGGAGGTTATTCCCTAGATAAATGAATCGAGTGCACTAGAGGGTATTCCCCAGAAGAATGAAGCAAAGTGAACCTAGAGTTTTAGGTAGGCTTCAGAGTTGAGAGATGGAAAATTTTCCAACAATAAACATTTCGATGTTTAACGGTTACCTGGATGTCTCTTTCCTGGATGCTTGATGTGGAGTTTCCCAGATGCGATTCCTCGAATGGATGAAGTGGTGTGCACTAGAGGCTTGATCCCGAAAGGTTCACTCTGTAGGAAAATAAATGCGTGTAAGGAGTTTTGGCCAAGTAACAGACCTTGGGAGACGGGAAAAGTTCCATCCACAAGCGATATGTTAGTTGATCCTTTGACAATTAGTCAGCCTTAGAGAGCTTAACCAAAGCAAATTGCAAGATGAATAAAGCATTTAGGTCCAGGAAAATGAACCTGGGTAATGGGGAGTTTAACGATATTTGGTGGCTCGTCAATTTGGATTAATAAATGCATACATGTACACATAATTTCATGTGAAAACATAGGAAGGGAATTGTGGAGGCCCATACCATGAATTGGTTGGAAACTATTATTACCACACCAAGTGGTAGTGAAAAGCTGACAAAATTGCCACATGGTTTCCACGTAGCAAAAGGATGACAAGGTAGTGAAAAACCTTAAAGAGCTATAACTTTTGATCAAAGGGATGGATCAAAGTAAAACTTTGTATCACCAAAATCGTCTTGACGAGATGAACGTAGTGGTGATGTCTAATTATGGTTTTAAGTAATTTGATGAGATCGAAAATTTTAGACCCCATTTCCATAACGACATCTTCGATTTTGGGTCAACATAGTAACCACCTCCTCCTAACCTATGATTGGTAGGATTTTGGAGGGGGTGTGTTACAAAGTGGTATTAGAGAAACAAGTGCAGACACTATACCTAAAAAGGTTCACTTGCACATGTTAAATGATTGACTGATATCCATAATATGCCTGATCTGTTAAGTTTTCTTTTATGATTACTCCATAATCTTTTAATGCATTCATTATATGGTTACTGATTGAACATGGTTACATGTTGGTTTTTATGTGATGGGTAAAGATTAATGTAGACCAATGAGAAGAAGTAATCTGTATCAAATGCATATTTCTTATTGATGGATAAAATTTGTATGTATGTAAAGGCAGATTGATAGGTATCCAGGTGCCATAAGGAAAGAGGAAAGGATGAGCAGAAGAGCTATCCAACATGGTATGAATAGAACCCAATAGGGACTTGAAGAAGAATTGGTTGGGAAAATGAAAGAGGAGGACACTCCTAAACTAATAGACACTCTTTAAGTCTAAGAGATGAAATAAGAAGTTTTAAGGCAGATAATGAAAATATTGTCAGAGATCAAGCAGAAGTATACACCATACTATTACAAAGCTTATCCAAATTACAATACAAATACTACAAGATGTTGCACTGACCATCAAGACAAGAACAAGATTAAGGACGGCCCATCAAAAATATACATACATAAAGGGAATGATAAGAATGCAGAAGGTAGCTGTTCAAGAAAGAGGAGAAGACATGTAGAAGGAGGAACATAACTACTCAACTCTCTAGAAAGATAATTAAGCAGTCCTAGCTAATCATCAGATAGTGCAACTATCAAATATCATCATCAAAATAAGAGTAGAAAGACTCCCATGCAAGAGGAATTCAAGAAAGCAAAACCCCCAACCTTTGATGGAGAGGTAAATGAAGTAGAGGATGTAGAGGCTTGGCTCTTAGGAATAAAGTACTTCAAGCTACATCACTATACCGACAAAAGCCAATATTATGGTGGGAGGATCTCAACAACATCGAAGACATAAAGGATAAATAGATGACCTGGAGAAATTTTGAAAATTACTTTCAAGAAAAGTACCTATCTAAGAAATATTATGACAACAAAGCCACGGATTTCTACAAGCATAAACTGGGGAAGATCACACCTGAAGAATATACTAGTAAATTCTTTGAGCTACTAAGGTATGTACCTTACATCAAGGATGAGAAGACTAAGATCTAGAGGTATGTCAACGGACTACTGCAAGCATATCGAGATCGAATAAAATTCGATGATCCTAAGACTCTGGAGGAGGTCATCCAGAAGACTAAGCATTGTTATGAATAGTCTTAGCATAAGACTAAAGTATGGACTGACTAGAGGAATAAAGGAAAATGAAGAAAGGGTGGAAGGTTTAATAACTTCACCAAAGGTGAGGATAAAAAAAAACTCCACTATCAGTAGAAATGAGCCCCATAAATTAGGGAGTGAAAATATTAAATGAATCTATTAGTGCTAAGAATGCAGAGAAAACCACTTAAGGATAAACTTCCCTAAGTTGTAGAAGTTTAGTGCAAAGCTGCACAACATACATGAGGCATCGACTGCGAAAAATGTGGCTCTGAGCAACCCGAAAATATATGTAGCATTGGATAATGGACAAGCATACAAACAAGTAACAATCATTCAAATGGAAGGTATGATAAAAAACTCTCCAGTCTCAGTTTTAATTCAACCAAGATCCAATTTCAGTTAGATGAATCCTAAGATTGTGGAAAAATATGATTTGCCAAATAAAATCCATGAGGAATCATGGCTTTCCAGTTGGCAATGGAACAAAGAGAATAATAACAAAGATGGTTGAATCCTTCCTTGTACAACTCGAGAGCATCACTACATTAGTTAAACTGAATTTCCTATCTTTGGGATCATATGATGTCCTAACAGGTATGGATTTCTTGGTAGCCCACAAGACGAAAGTGGATTGTTACAATAAGGTGTTGGAATGTATCATGAGGGTGACCCAATTGCATTCCAAGGTATGAAAAGTCTAATAACATTTACAAATATCTTTGCAGTGTATGTGAAGTGCTACAGTAGGAAGGGTTGGGCCCTCTACACTAGTCAAATCACAGAAGAAAAAAGAACTAACTCGGACCCCTTTGCAAATTATCTGAATCTAAGTGAATATAGTGATGTATTTCAAGAGGAATTTCTAGGACTCCTGCCCTGTTGAGACATTGACTTCAAAATCGAATTGATTCTGGGAACAACACCTGTAGTGAAAGGCCCTTATCGCATGAGCATGCCTGAGCTTGTTGAACTAAAAGTACAGTTGAAAAAATTGATGGAAAATGGGTATATTCGGCCTAGTGTATCACCATGGGGATCCCTTGCACTATTTGTTAAGAAAAAGGATGGAACACTATGTTTGTGTATTGAATATAGGAAATTAAGTAAGGCCACTATGAAGAATAAGTACCCACTGCACAGGATTGATGATTTGTTTGATCAATTGAGAGGGGTTGCAGTGTTTTCTAAGATTGATTTAAGGTCAGGTTACCATCAGGTCAGAATCAAGGAGGAGGACATTCACAAGAATGCATTCAAAACAAGGTATGGCCAATATGAATCCACAATGGTTCCATTTAAACTGACAAATTCTCTAACAACTTTTATGTTCCTTATTGTGCTCAGGACATTTTTGGATAAATTTATGTTGGTATTTATGGATGCCATCCTAGTCTATTCAAAGAATGAAAAACATTAAGACCACCTAAGGGTTGTTCTACAATTTATCAGAGAACATAAATTATATGCCAAACTCAGCAAGTGTGATTTTTTCCAAACCCAAGTTTACTACCTCGATTATATAATCTCAAATGAGGGAGTGGTTGTGGATTTAGAGAAGATCAAAGCAATAGTGGATTAGCCCCACAAGTAAAAATGGGGGAAAATTTCGATGTCTATTCATTGGATATATGACTTATTGGTGTCTTCTATCTGATACATTGGAGCTAAGCAACATTTTGGTGGCATTGTGTCGAATAGTCGACACTTTATTAAGTGTCGGATATTTGACAGGACTGACGTCGAATATGCAACACCAAAAATGGTCGAAAATGTCATTAAAAATCAAACACTTTGATGTTGGTTTTGCGACACCCACATGCATCATATATGCGGCAGGAAAAATGTTGGTAGAGATTCCCACATGCATTAGATATCTGACAGGACCTATGGTTCATTCCATCGCCCTAGATGATAAAAATTACGACACTTTTCCATTGGATATTTGACAATTTGTTAGTTTAGTCCAACGGGTACTTCCGACAGTCGAACATTGAATAATCAGTAGTAGAAAAAGTTTGTGCGATGGAAATGTTATATCTCCGATGCTTCATTCTGCCGGTATGGAGTGGCAAGTCTAATAGTGAAGCGTTGAATAATCGACGTTAAATTAAGTTAGTGCGACGAGAGTTTTATATCTCTCACGTGTCTTTCCATTGGTATGGAGTAGAAAGTCTGATGGTTTAGTGTTTGATAATCGAAAATAGGAAAATTTTGTTCGACGTGAGTGTTATATGTCCAACACTTCATTCTATCGGTCGTGCATCGAATATTCGACGGTAGTCTCGTTTGATAAGAGTCATATATGTGACGATTTCCACATACCGTGGAATATCTGATGTGATTCCGCACATTAAAATTATATATATATATATATATATATATATATATATATATATATATATATATATATATATATATAATTTGATGGATTTACATGATGTTTTCTTACTTTACTAAGGATTCTATGGTATCCAAGGGTGTGAAGAATGCTTTGGATTTCCTTCAAAATGAGTTTCATGACATGGATGTTAATGAGTGCTTCTAGCAATTTCTGTGCAGACATGAAACCCACAGCTGTGAACTGGATTGAATGGCATGGAAAATCAATGGTGTGTGATGCTATCATCACCAAAGAATTTTTTATCAAGGTTTTGAAGATAACTGTTCCAATTTTTTTTAATTTGAACATGCTCAAGAACATAACTAGATTTGCACTAGCTAGTGTAATGAGAGGCTTCAATGCTTACACATCTAATATTTTCTACTATATTTATTATAACTAATCTATATATTGGTTGAATTTTCCAATATATATTAATCTAACAAAATTCTAACATATATTAGTTGTTAATTCACAACAATTTCTGATTATGATGACAATTTAAGTACATATGAGTGTAATGTCCATGATGGGATATATGAAATGTCCTCCCCACTATAATAGCCTTTGGTTGAATTCCCATGTAAAAAAATATAATACCAAGGTCATGGGACATGTATTCCAAGACGAATGGTGGGAAAAGCATCCTAGTGTGTATCACTTTTAGTTAATTAATGGCTACGGAAATTGGCAAAGGCACAGAGGGATTAATTGACATTTATGTATGAAAATAAAGGAAAATGGGAGAAAAGAGAGATGAAAGGTCACATAATTTCATGAGGAGGAAGTTGAAGGAAAAATAAAGGAAAATGAAGAAAATAGAGGCCTCAATGATAAAAATGATTATGAGGATCAGTTCATGGCTTTTGACAGTTTTATGGTGGAACTCTCTCTGTGTTCTCTCTCTCTCATACTCTTGCACACTTAGAGATTTCTTGGAGCCCTCTTGGAGCATTATGGCATACTTTGGATTTGGAACAAGAAGGAAAATGAAAATGAGAAAGTGCAAGGGGAAAACATGATTGCTTTGTAGGTATCGAGTTTCATGTATGATTTAGTTTCTAGTTTTGGCATGCATGGTGTAGGCATGTGGTTATTTGGTTATGATCTATCATTGCCATGGGGGATTTCCTAGATTGACTATGGTTTTGCCTAGTCTATCCATTTCCTAGATAACCATGGTGTTGTGGGTTTTCCCTTTTGTTTTTTGATTGGTGCTAAAGTTCCTTATGGCTGTGGGTTGAGTTATTAGCTCCTAGATCCTTGGTTGGATGAATGCTCTGGAAGCCACAGAACAAATAAGGTTGAGTTACTAGTCTTGGAAGCATGGGTTGGACAAATGCTCTGGAGCCATTGGCAGGTTGAGTTACTAGTCCTGGATCCTTGGTTGTACAAACTCTTTGGAGCCTTGCAACAATTGTCGGTTGAGTTACTAGTCTTGGAGCCAAGTTGGAACAAATGCCCTAGAGCCTTAGACAGCTTGGGTAGAGACCCATTTGGTAATGGTTAGTGATGTATGACCATGAGGTGGAATCATTGGATGAGGGTTGAGGTGGTTTGGCCTTTGGAATCCTTGGTTTTGGTTTTGCTTGGTTTATTCCATGAGATCCTGCATTCATGCTTGGAATATGGCTTGGGGGTGATTGGATGAAAGAGAGATTTGGTTCAGCACAATTTATGGTCGGGTGGTATGTGAAATTACCTGACTTGGTTGGATTTGCATATGCTAATAAGAGATCCTTTTCCTATTGTATTTTATGAGTAAATGTACTTATTATTATGTGGATTTGATGGTTGTTCTATCACTATCATTATTCTGGTTATATGTTGGTTATATACATGGTTTCATGACAGATTCTAGTTATGGCTCTTAACATGTTTTGATTGGTAAAATAATGGATATTGAATTCTAGTAGATGCTATTGCATCCATTGTGAGACGACATTATACCTTCTTTATGATTCTCATATAAGTATCAGACCCCTATGTTTAGATATGCATTCATGAGCTGTAGATTACATGTTCTCACTGTGTTGGATGAATTTTTTTTCATGGTTAGGGTTGTTAGGTCAAGTACTCGATCAATTTTTGTGTTAGAGGCTTTTTCCTCGTGTTATTTATTGTCTTGGAAAGTTTCATAAAGTTTTGGAAGTACCCTCGAGTCTAGCCTTGAAATGGTGGCACAAATTTCATGGTTGCAGGCAAAAAATTAGGAAATTGGGATTGCAATCTCTCCCTTGTAGGCTTGTGTATGCGACTGGAGGCCTACAGTCGCATGGATGCTTGATTATGCATGCAACTGGGAGTTCAAGTCAGTGAAAAAGCTAACTAACTCAGGGTTTTGGAACCTGGAGGGATGGTTTATCTCTTGGTGGTCATGTAGCTCCTGAGTAAGATCATTAAAGTTTCGGTTTGTCTATGCCACTTCCTTAACTATATTTAGGAGGTTGATTCATATCATAGTAGCTCTTTTTCACATGTTTACCCTGGTAGACTAGTGGACGTGGTTAGATATGTGAGGGGTGGTTACATAGTGGTATCAGAGCATGGTTCAAACACTTGGACAGGATGGGCAGATTGTGTTTGTCATGCATGCATGTTAGTTATCTATGTGTTTGTTATGCATGCATTGTGATAGTCATTATTGCAGTATTGTGTCATGATGATGATGATATGTTGACTGAGATAAATTAGGAGAAGCGGATTATCAGAGCGAGGTTGCAACATTGAACCTCGGGGTAAGAGTAGATCGCCATGAAAGTTCGTATGTTACGTAGATATTTGCTTACCTTCCCTCTACTCTCCAATGTACTTTTCTCCTTTTATCTCTATATTTGTTTCCTTGCCAATTTCTCTTTGACCTTCCGAGCTACCTTATGTGCTTCCTCAACAGTTCTTAGAAGAAAAATACTTAGCTCGTCTTGGATTTCATAGCTTAAACCATTAATATATCTAACTAGATTTTCAATTCCTTATATACATGGCCAATTCTATACTTATAAAATTATTTTGTATAATCTTTCATAGAAATTGATTTTTGCTTGTGGTTTTGCATTTGAATAAAGAGATTTAGCTGAAAATATTTGGGCACAAATTTACCTTTTAATTTTCCCACCATCTAGTCCCAATTAGTAATCTTCTTCTTACCTTTGTTCCTTTTTTCTTTCACACTGTCCCACCATATATAGGCATGGCCCTTCAATCTATTAAATGCAAATTTCACCTTCTTCTCGTTGGCTACCTTCTTGTAGTCAAAATATTTATCCATGGTGCAAATCCAATCAATCAATTCTACAACGTTTAAGTTTCCTTTGTACATATGAACTTCCAATATTGGTTTGGTGCTCAATCCTATAATTATCTTAACCATTCTTTATAATTGAGTTTCTTCCCAACATTAGATTCTTCTTATTGTAAGGAATCTTCTTGGTTGTTGATGCCTTCGATATCAACACCTCTCCTTTGTGTTATCTCCATTCCATATAATATTTTTCATATGCTTCCTACTTCTTCATGTAAGATTTGGTTGGTTGTTGGTCTTTTGCACAATTTATCTTACAAGTAATTTGCTTCTTAAGAAACCTTCTTTTTAATCCCAAAAAATATACTCACCACTACCAAAGATTTAAATTTTGTAAGTACAAATATATTTAAAATATCGATACTGGAAAAAATTATAATAGTCTCCTTCTATATCATCCTTAAAGAATATTATTCCCTTTTAAATTTCTTGAAAAAAAAATCCTTTGATTATAAAACATTGTTTAATGTTACTATAAATAGTTAAAAATAAAATAAAATAATAATAAAATCTTGAAATCTCATGGGCTTGCTTTACACAAGTTTAAAGCCTACCATCAATGCCACTTCTTCCTAAAAGAAACATTAAACATACTAGTAGGTCCACATATAGGTCTGTGAAGAGGATTGTACTTGAAATTAATATTTGATGTATGAAGAGACTATGATTGCTCTTAGTACAACTTTGACCATTTTCCTTGTGCAAGCCACAGGCATAGTCACCAATGCCAAACTTATCAAGTCATGAGCTCCATGAACACAATGCCAAAGTTTGGACTCTTATCTTTGCCACATTGAAGACGAAATCAAACTCAAGCTCCGTGCATCTTGACACAAGGAAATTATAGGAAAATATGCTATGCCACAAGGAAATTGAGCTCATGCCCTCTCACACTACAAACAAGTGCATGAATCAAAGTAGTTGGTTCCACGATATTTGTAAGAGAAGATCCACGAATTAGAGAAGGTTCCAAAAATTTGGAAGAGTTTCATGCAACTCCATGCCTCAAACCTTGTGCCTCGAATCTTCATGCCTTGGCTCCACACATGTAAGCTTCTCATCCCTTAGCTCCACAACATGTAATCTCAAACTCATATGGCCTTAGGCTTTTCTCTCCACAATTTCATGCAGGATTCATTCTTCACATAAAAATTCCATCACTTTGAAGGCTTTGGATGCAACCTCACTTCCTAACAATGGTACATAACCTCACTTCCTAACAATGGTACACAACCTCATGCCAATAAAATATTTTATACCAAAATGATGGAACTAAAACCAAAACTCACACATTAAAAGAAAAAATTAGACATAAAACTAGTAATTACTCAAAAATAAGATTTTATTTCATTATGAATCTTGGGACTTTCCTTGCTTTCTCAATAAATGAATTACATTCCTATTTATACTTGAATAAGGAAACATATCTATGGTTCAAGAGATCATTCCACTCCTATAGATTTCGAGGAAGTTGAGGGGAATCCTATAAAACTTAGGAACCTATCATAACTATATGAAATCAAATTAAACAAAGTCTTTTGGTAGAAATCACATGAGAAATTTTTTTGGCCAAAGCGTTTCGAACCAACAAGTGTGGTTTTATCATCAGGACCAGATCAAGAGGCAGACCATGACAAAGGCTTAAATAGAGAGCAATGTAGAGACATAATTTCAAGTAATGGCTATATTTGAACAATAATGTTTAAATTATAATATTAATTTATTAATATGTTAAAAACAAATATTATTAAGTAACAGTTATATTAAATGGCTAGTTTTTGAAAAGAAAAAATTTAAATAATGATATTATTTCATTAATTTATTAAAAATATTAATAGGTAACGGCTATATTAAACGGCTAGTTTTTGAAAAATAATATTTAAATAATGATATTAGTTTATTAATTTATTAGGATATTAATATGTAACGTCTATATTAAACGGCTATTTTTTGAGAAAATATTTAAATAATGATATTATTTCATTAATTTATTAGAAGTATTAATAGGTAACAGCTATATTAAATGACTAGTTTTTGAAAAATAATATTTAAATTAATTTATTAAAACCAAATATTACTAATTCTTGAAAAATAATATTTAAATAATGATATTTTTGTTTTGTTTTATTTATTTTTCCATTAATTATTTTTAATTTATTTTATTTTATTTCCATTAGTTATTTTATTTATCAAATGATCTTGTCTCGATTAGGGTCTTCACTCGTTTTTATAATTTTTGACTCCCCTCCTTTAAAGTTTGACTTTGATTATTTATTTACTTATTTTAAAAACTAGCCGTTTAATATAGTGGTTACTTATTAATATTTGTTTGTAATAAATTAATAAACTAATATCACAGTTTAAATATTATTTTTTAAAAACTAGTAATATTTGGTTTTAATAAATTAATTTAAATATTATTTTTCAAAAGCTAGCCGTTTAATATGGAGTTGTCTAACGAGGCGGAGGAATTGCCCGGACAGCCAAAAGTGGCCGGAATCTGGGCAAAAAAATTTCAAAAAATCTTGTAGAGACAGTGTTTGAATTGTGTTTTTGATAGTGGAAATGGATTCAGCACCATCAAAAACGTCTAGGACACCTAAAATTTTAAAGTTTAACAGCTATAACTTGGATTTACAAAAATCCTTGCCGGATTTTCTCTAAATATGCCCAAAATTTCCATAACTTTCCAGACAATTCCTCTGGCTAGTTAGACTACGACATTTAATATAGTCGTTACATATTAATATTTTAATAAATTAATAAACTAATATCATTATTTAAATATTATTTTTCAAAACTAGCCGTTTAATATAGCTGTTACCTATTAATATTTTTAATAAATTAATGAAATAATATCATTATTTAAATATTTTCTCAAAAACTAGCCGTTTAATATAGCCGTTACATATTAATATCTTAATAAATTAATAAACTAATATCATTATTTAAATATTATTTTTCAAGAACTAGTAATATTTCATTTTAATAAATTAATTTAAATATTATTTTTCAAAAACTAGCCATTTAATATAGCTGTTACCTATTAATATTTTTAATAAATTAATAAAATAATATCATTACTTTTTTTTTTCCAAAAACTAGCCATTTAATATAACCGTTACTTGATAATATTTGTTTTTAATATATTAATAAATTAATATTATAATTAGGCCCATAGGCCTTCCTTTGAATCAATTTAGTAGTCTACACTTTCATTCCCTGATTGAGATCTGGATTTTCTGTTGTTTGACATCTGGCACAATTTTTTCTCTATCCTCTGATTAATATCTGGATCTTCTACTATTTGACATCTGGCACAATTTTTTCTCTATCCGCTTGACATATGTTTCCCACATGCATCATTATTCCAGGTTTCTCCGCGTCTGGTTTGGTGGCATTATTCCTTAGCTCTCTCCAAAACCCGGTTATGCCATGCACGATCAACAAATTCAGTGCATTTACGTTATGACGAAATGTAAATGACGAGGCAGCACGAGAAACTTGGATAGAATCCAAAAAGCTGTGGGCTATTTCAGGCCTTGTGATTTCACTGCTCTATGCCAGTATTCGCTGGGAGCTATCACCCAGACCTTTGCTGGGCATTTGGGTACTATTGAACTAGCTGCAGTGGCTATCGAGAACTCTGTTATAGCAGGGTTGGCCTTCGGAACTATGGTGGGCCAAACTAAAAACCATTTTCTATTGGTAGTTTTTTTGTTTGTTTCAGTTTTGTAAAGCTTGACTTGAATTGAATTGCAGCTTGGCATGGGCAGTGCACTAGAGACACTGTGTGGTCAAGCCTTTGGAGCAGGGCAGATACACATGCTGGGAGTGTATATGCAGAGGTCATGGATTATACTTCTTGTCACAGCATCAGGCTTAAGCCTCATTTACATTTTTTCACCGCCCATATTGAAGCTCTTTGGGCAATCTGATGAGATTTCTGACTTGGCTGGGAAGTTTGCCATCTGGATGCTTCCTCAGTTATTTGCCTATGCACTAAATTTTCCAATGCAGAAGTTCCTTCAATCGCAGAGAAAGGTCATGGCCATGGCCTGGATCGCTGCAGTGGCTTTAGTCATACACATTTTCTTGAGCTGGCTCTTTATTTTGAAGCTGGGATGGGGTTTTCCAGGAGCAGCCATAACTCTCAACCTTGCATGGGTGATAGTTGATGTGGGGCAGCTGATATATATAATGTCGGGTGCCTTTCCTGGTTCATGGACTGGAATGTCACGGTTGGCATTCCAGGATTTGCCTGCCTTCATCAGGCTTTCCTTGGCTTCTGCTGTGATGCTATGGTTTGTTTTCTTCGATCATTTATTGCTATGCTCTCTAGTTTTACTGTTTAGTTCGTTCAAATCTTAGCAAAAGTACTCGTTCTGATCCTGTACTCTTTAATTGGCAGCCTAGAGTTCTGGTATCTTATGATATTGATCGTTTTAGTTGGGCGCCTGAAAAATCTAGAAATTGCAGTAGACTCAATCTCCATTTGGTATGATAATTTGCAAAAACATTTCCTGTATCTAATATTCTTTATTGGTACATCAAAGTTACAGAGTATAGTAATTATCTTACTGGCAACCATTATGCCTTTGCAGTATGAATTTGAACGGATGGGAAATGATGATAGCCCTTGGATTCAATGCTGTTGTCAGGTCTGTTGGGTGGTTCCAGTTCTTCCCTATGATAGTCTGATTGAACTAAATAAAATCATTTGAGTCGTGCCCAAAAACTAGAGTATGATGATCTCTATCTGTATTCGGTTTGTTCTGCTGCAGTGTGAGAGTGTCGAATGAACTTGGAGCTGGGTGCCCAAAGGCTGGACAGTTTGCAGTAGTGGTGGCAACCTTGACATCACTAATGATAGGAATAACATGTATGATCATTATTTTCGGCACCAGAAATGAATTTCTAGTGGCTTTTATGAATAGCAAGGAGGTTATGCATGCAGTATCCAAGCTAGCAACTTTGCTTGCACTGACAATGCTTCTCAACAATGTGCAGCCAGTTCTATCTGGTAAGATCTTTAATAATTTATTTTCCTATCCTTCTTGTTAGAATTGCACAGTACTATTTGCATAGTGCAACATGTATAAAGTGAACAGAGTCCACTGGTTTGAGACTGTATCGAGGCTTTTCTGTTTTTTCCTATCATTAATTTTCTGAGTAATTTTTTTTACATTCTGTATAACAGAGATGCAGTCTATGCTTTTATAATAAAATTACTGGCCATGAGATCCATTTTCAGAAAACTTTTTCCTGACCCCATCTATATTAGCGATATTGAAGAAAAACTATAATAGTCATTTAGTTCAACACATACTTACAAGTATAGTTCAGTAAGAACAGTTAGGTTTCTCACAGTGGTAAGGAAGAGGACTCACACGCTGCAACATCTTAAGATAAATCCCAAGGTGTTGTTGTTGTGACTATACAATCAGTAATGCCAGTGGGTATCTATTAACTGCTAATTGGCTAGGTCTGGTATTCGATGAGACCAAGATGGATGAACAGTGAAATACCTTCATGGTCCCATCTATTGGGGGTTATGCTTGCTTCAGTGGTAATTAGGGAGATAATATAGAACTTAGAGACTATTGGGCTGAGAATAAGTGTTTGCTCCTCTGAGTGTATTTACAATGTTCTTGAGCCTCCCAGTTACTACTGTTGCCTACCTCCTCTTATAAAAATAATACTAATAAACGGGTCTTATTGCATTGCAAGAATGTGGCGTTTAGGGATGTGTTGTGTAATCTATTGATTGTGCAGAGCTTTACAGAATGGTGATGGATGCTCTGCATCATACTTACCTTGTTTGAAAAATTATTTTGAATCTCCTCGTTCGGAGTCATTGAACCTTTTTTTAGCTTTCTCCACCGGTCAAACTATGACTCAATCTGCACAATGCCCCACCTCTTTGCTCCAAGGTCTTCCTCAGCTATGATCCCATGACAATCAATTATATTGTTAACAGTTGATTCTATTTTTATTAGGTGCACTGAATTGCTCAGTGGTGATATCTTTGCTCGTATTGTTCTACTTATGGCTTGGATCTCTGCCTTTCTCTGCTGTTCACTGACCTTAGTGAATTTTTTTTTTTTTATCTTCCATATCACTTGCTTTTCTTTTTGGCAATGGTGAGACTACATCATAGTCATGTACAAAAATAACACACGAATAAGGCTGGGAATTGAACAGGTGAATTAACATCTAAGAGTGCCTTAACCGCACACCTGATCACCACTTATCCAAAACCCGTGACATCTGTAAAATACTTGGAACAAGCATTGCCAGTAAAGAGCCTCCAATTGAGCTACCAAAAGGATTGAAATGACTACTGAAACCCATGTGTTCCATTCCTTCCATGACTGCTGCAACAGGGATGGCATGGATACAGATTTCTTCAACTTCAACAAAATGTTTGTCTTGAGCAGATGGCAGCCGAATAGTCAGAGACATTCACGACTTAGCATTTACTATCTCACTTTTTGCCTTGTAGAATGTCTTTTCCGGCCTTAAATTGTTTACGAAAAAAAGGAGGGATTGAATTAACCTCTTGTCTAGCTTCTTCAACCCGTTTGTTTTCTTTTGAACATTCAGTTGTGCTTACTGTTCCTCATCAACTGATATTGTTGGTTTCTTGTTCATTGCACCTTCAATATTTCTCCTATCATTCAATATTTCAAGACAAGATGCAGCTCTAGCCTCACAAGAAGAATCCAAACCAAGGGAATCAGAAAGCTTTACATCAACCCAACTATCCTCATCACTGCTGGGAGACTCACCTTTAGTAATATCTTTTGGAAACTCATTCAGATCCCTCTGCAACATGTTATGTGGGATCCTTGTCAAATATTGCCAAATTCTGCGTGTGAACTGATTCTATGTAAGGTTCCTTGACCTCCTCAAATGCCTGAGTTCTATCTTCTTCCATTGAACTTACAGAACTGTTGAAGGACCTATTCATGAGGCTAGCCCTATTAAGTGGGTCACCTTTTCCTACAGAATAGTTTCTCCTTCACAGTTGGAATCATAAATCCCTGTAGCATTTTCACAATGGACAGTGCATACCATTGTCACTATGAAGCTATGACAAACTGTATAATTCATACAGCTGGGCAGTACTTCTTAAGCAAATGCTAGTCTTTCCATAAAATTGACTGCACCAAAAATGACATAGGCCATAGATTTAGAGAAGCCTATGCCATTGATTGAGAAAATCAAATCATGAAACTCTTCAAGAAACTCCATTTCTAATTTTTCATTTCCAGGAAAAACAAATGAAAACATCCTCCTTACGATCAAAATCCCAAAACCCAAACATCTAAGACAAAATGGCAATAAAACTTATTTATCAGCACGTGATAGACCAACCAAGACTTCAGGCAGAAACATTTAAATTGTTAATACTTGCAAAAAAAAAATTCACCAGGATTCCATAAAGTTGGAATCTAATAAAATAGACTAGAAACCACCCTAAAACAAATCCATTCACTAGGAATCTAATCAAAGTTTGATAAATCAAAACATAATTAATATTTCTGTAGCTCTAATATATCATACACCATAAAATTTGCCATGTTTAATGTGCTTCGGCCATCCTGTGCATCAAGATATGTATAGCTGAGATTCTTGAGGGATTTTACGTGCCTTAAAGAGTTTCTACATTTTTTAAATTGTTTTTCAGTAGTTGTACATTTGAATGAAAACAATGTATTTTTTCTGTTATGCTCTCTTAATTCCCTTGGTGTTGCCTTTAAAGCATAATTATTGAGAAAACCGTATAAACTAGTTAGTGAGCCTTATGAAAAGTAACAATGCTAAACCATAGAAGCCCGCTTGGTCATATATGAGAGTTGCATTACCCAAATTGAATTTGAAGTTTGCTTGATGCAATATCTATAGGAGTCCCGAGTTTTGTCATTTAGTAAATTACTCTAGGTAAGTTAGACGTCAAGAATCAATCAACTCCTAGGACCTGGAGAATCAATAACAGGTTTGCAGGTTCTTCAGCTGTCTAAAATTTGGAATATACATGTAATCTGAAGTTGTGGCATTTGTCATGATTAAGTCAATGACAAGCATTGATCTGTCATATGATCATACTGACTCCCGAATTCCGTAGAATTCTTGTAATTGATATCATTTGCTCTTTTGATTGTTTGCATGTGTTCCTTCATCCTTACTAAATTATTTAGGGGCTGCTTGTATGCCACGTACCATTATAAGCTCTTCACTTGCAGTTACATTTCCCATAGGACCATCATTCTAGAGAGATACATATTTAACTTTCTTAACACCATGATTCTTAACATTACTTGAAGCACATTTTTAACCAAAATGGCTAGATTCATAGCTTGTTTTATGACTTACAAAGGAGTACACGCAGTTCAGTTGCCAACAGCAAAGCCTTCTGCAAAATATAGAGGTCTCAAGAATCATTGTTATTCAATATTGATAGAGATC
Organism: Pinus tabuliformis; assembly: GCA_031772625.1. NCBI lineage: Eukaryota > Viridiplantae > Streptophyta > Pinopsida > Pinales > Pinaceae > Pinus > Pinus tabuliformis. The sequence continues at coordinate 566,121,310 of CM062817.1, forward strand.
CAAAGATCTCAAGGAAGTTGCAGAATGAATACTTCCAACTACGCAACGAGATATATGGGGTTCTGACACTGGAAGTGGATATGATTTTCCTTGCCTTGCAATTGGTATAAGTAGCAACTGTAACCATGGATATAGCATACTACTCCAGTATTTGATCGCTAGTGTGCTTGTGAGTTATGTTGGAAAATGTTTCTATAGATAAGGGTAGGAATTTGCTACAATGATCTCTTGCTTTTTCTCCAACTGCATTCTGTAGATGCTCCAATAGTATAAATATTATATATTAAATCCGCATATATTATAAACCTATTAAATTTCCAAACCATACATCAAAGGCATCCAACAATACTCAAAAAGTTTTAGTCTAAGCCACCCACCTTGTTAGAACTCCAGTACTATTACGGGTTGATTTCTTCCAGAATATGCAGCTACTTGTCCTTGTACGCGGACTACGGTGACAGTAGGTCATGGTGACACCTATCAAGGCTGTAGTACCTGTAATTTTAAAAACTGAAAGAAAGGTGCAAAGATGCAAGACAAAACATAACTTTTAGGGTTTCTTTTTATGATTCTTTCTTTTTATCAGCAATGTGCTTTTTAAGTTTGTAGGGTCTGTGTGCATCCCACATTAGAAGACTGGAAACACCCCCTCTAGGTTGAAAATAGTTAGCCTCTAGGAGGTGGCCAGGAAACAGCTTAGAAAGTTTTCCATGAGATTTTTGCAAGTTAGCTTATGATCTACAAGAGCATTTATGGCTTGGATTCTTCAACAACTCCAGTATTTGATCGATAGTGTGCTTGTGAGTTATGTTGGAACATGTTTCTATAGATAAGGGTAGGAATTTGCTACAATGATCTCTTGCTTTTTCTCCAACTGCATTCTGTAGATTCTCCAACAGTATAAATATTATAAATTTATTTTATATATTTATAAATTAGGAAATATTCATTTTCCATGAAGGTAAGAAAGGTAAAAATATTTTTTCTATATTATTAAATTTATATAGGTGATTTTAGCTTAAAGTTTACGAATTTGAGAAAGATTGAAAATTATAATTAATTAGGGAACAAATTTAATATTTCCATTATTTAAATCAATTAAGATTTGAAAAAAAATTGAATTCGTATTATATTTTTGTTTTTTATATTGAAATTTGATTATGTTTTTGTCTTTTACATGGGGATTTAGTGGAAAATTTTGGTATTTCTTTAGTGTATATAAGAAGCATATTGTTAGAGTATTTTTGCAAAAATAAATAAATATTATCAATTATATTATATTGTATAGTGTGTTTTTTATGTTGGTAACTTAGAAGACATTGTATTATAGAAAATGTACACAAATTACATGCATATGAGCTTTATGATGTACACAGATTACATAGAGAATGACCAAAAGAGAAAAACAAGAAAAGTAAATTTAGGTTGGAAAAACTTGTTTAGATGTCGCAAAGATTGTCAAATTCATGGATATAATATTTTATGTGTTATTTTTCATTATCAATCTCTAATCTCATGGATAGAATCTTTTATGTGTTATTCTGCATTATGATTTTGAGTAAAGTGATCTACGATGTACTATGAACACCTGCAAATATGCTTTGCTACCTTCAATGTGAAGCTCAAAGACAATTGCATCATTCAAAATTCAATATTCCAAATCAAAGTTCATTTATTACTTGATTATGGAAACCAAAATACATTTTTTTCAATTTAAGAATCTTATCGGCCTCTCTTTGCACCTTTTGGGGCAATTGCTAGTTTAAACATTATTGTTCAAATATAGTCGTTACTTGAAATTATGTCTCTACATTGCTCTCTATTTAAGCCTTTTCCATGGTCTGCCTCTTCATCTAGTCCTGATGATGAACCACACTTATTGGTTCGAAACACGTCGGCCAAAAAATTCTCTCATGTTATTTCTACCAAAAGACGTTGTTTAATTCAATATGGATCAGAGAAGCTTGAATACAGAAAATATATGAAATCAGTTTTGATGACATATTTTTTTCTAGAATTTTACATATCTAGAGACTTCTTATACTTAGGAAATAATTAAATATATATAATTTAATAAAGTCAAGATGCTCCTGCATCAACATGGATACCTACAAAACTGGATGTATGGATGGTTACAGTTGTGAAGTTCTTAGGAAAAAGTATATAACAACGTATTTACATTTTTACGAAGCTCCATATCCAACTATAGATAAAATATTTGGAAGATTCATTTACTCTTAAATTATTTTTTAGTTTTCTAGTATTTTTTTTGTAATGAAGTATCTTTATTTGGGAGAAAAAATTTAGTTAAAGATTTCCTCCATGCCCTCCACCCTCATGTCCTTTCAATGCCATGTTTGACCAATCCTTCCACAATGCTATTCCTAATCCAAACCTTACCTTCACCATAATATTGATATGCATTCATGACCCTATCACTAGTGTCATTTCCACAAATCCCACTTTATGATGCTTCTAGATGTCATGGCCTACAATGACAATCTAACTAAAAATATATATAAACCAAGGATTGATTACTAGAATATTATTTAATTGCATTTTATTTTATAAACCACATTATACCCCCTAATCCCTCTTCTCATTCAGAAATAGTCCCTCTTCCTAATATCATTAGATCAAACCCTTCCCTACTTCTCATGTAGAAATGAAATCCTTTTGATCCTCCATTTACTCATAATTGTTAAGTAAAATAAAAAATAGCTAGATCATTTTAATAATGGTAGCCAAGAGAACATCTTATCTGAAGACTTTGTAGCATGCCTTCAACTACCCACTAAAACTCACCCTTCTCCCTATAATATTTATTGGCTACAATAAGAAAACCCTCAACATTTGCATTGTCGCTAAATCTTGCAATGCCTAAATTTAAATTTTTTTCTCAGAAAAATTCTAATAGGGAATCAAAATTGCATAAAAAATTATTTCGAGTTGAAAAGCAACATTTTATTATCTTTGGTGGATAACTATCTTATTCTAGTGGGCCAAACAAAACTGCAAAAATGTCTAGTACAAATCATGCTACTTGTTGGTCCTAGTGCGATGATATCAACCTTTTGCCTTGGCACTGCAATACACTTTCTGTTTCCATATGATTGGAACTGGAAGATATTGTTATTGTTGGGAGTTCTGCTTAGTGCCACAGACCATGTAACTGTTGCGGCCTTATTAAAATAACTTGGTGATAGCAAGAAACTAAATACTATTATTGAAGGATAATATTTGATGAACGATGGGACAACTATTGGTGTCTATAATCTTTTCTTTCAAATGAATTTAATTGACACTTTCAATATGGCACAATTGATAAAGTTCTTGTCCCAAGTTGTTCTTAGAGTTTTAGCTCTTGGCATTTCTTTTGAGCTCCCATATTTCCTCTTGCTTGGTGTTATTTTCAATGATACAAAGATATAAATCACCTTGACACTGAGTGTGAGCTATTTGTCTTATTTTATTGCTAAAGATGGTGCTGAAGTTCTGGTGTCTTAACAGTCATGACAATAGACATGTTTTATGCAATTGTTGCAAGGACAAATTTCAAGGGTGAAAAAGTGTAGCAATAAAGTCAATGAATCTTCATTTCAGTTATAAAAACTTTAGAAATATTTTGCATGAGGTACCATTCACAAGTGGTCCAGATCATAGAAATCATTATCCAAAGGGGATTTTTACCCCTTTGCAAATGAGGAATCATTTCCAGTAGTTCGGTGATAAGGATGCATCATTTAAAATCATATTAACATGAGGATTTGATGACAACAACATCAAGGGAGACTACAAAGGCCTATGTTTTAAAAACTAATAATTTGTATACAAGTGTTATACATATCGAAGGGGAAGGAAAATCAATGATAGAGAAATAACATAATCTAAATTCTACTACAAGAAAGAGAGAGATAGAATTATCTTATGGGGGCAATTAAGATGGAAGTCATACATAATGGACAAATACAACTACAAAAGAATAGTTACGAGAACTTATTGTTGTAATGAACACGAAAAAGGTTTCCTTACAAAAATAGCCAGAAAGAGGATTAGAAATATGAAGAGCAGCAATCATATACAATGTTAGTGGAATTTGATGAGGGATTTGAATTTCTAGAAAGAATGATGAGAGAATTTGAGAATGAAATTTTATTTCATTAAAACCCAAGATGATTAAAGCAACAAATCTCATTGGTAAACTGTGGAAGATGGAACGGAGGCTAAAAAGGAAACTAATGTACATGGATGGATAATAAGCTACATGGTTGTAAACGTAAATGAAGAGAAGGAAGCAATCATTTTCATGATTGATTGCAATTTCTACGAATTTAATGTCTTTGCAGATGCAGGTAAAAGTGAGAATTTATAGGATGAAAATCCATCTTTCATAAAGCAACCATGGAGAAGGAAACAAAGTGCTTGAAATTTTTTTGGAAAATTTCTAGTGATGAAGAATGGAAGATGAATAATGAAAGGGAATTGAAGACCATAAAATTTTCAAGTTTGAACCAAAGTTACAATGGTGCAATGTCAGCAACATGGATCAACAAAAGAGTATATTGGACATAGATATTGAGGAGTTATGTATTATGATGAAGAAATCACTTAAGAAGAGGCATGCTAAAACAAATAAGAAAGTTAGAAATTGAAATCAGTTGACTGCAAGAAAGTACATCATTAGGGCTAGTGGAGCATTACAAAATAAAGTATGGAAACCTAGAAGATTTAGGATAACATCAACACATCAAAAACAGATGAGGAAGTTCTACATCAAAATATATGATACTAAATATGATCATGACAGTGAGGCAAGTGGAAAACAACATAATAAAGTACATGATCTAGGAGGAGAATAAATTGCAGTATATCCACCTGCAATTGAAAAATGGCAGACAACAAAGGTGAAAGGTACAATTAGCAGAAGTAGACTCATGATATTTTTTTTACTTCGGGAGTCTGGTGTAGGACCATTCTACACAACAACAAGATGTGGGAGGTCTTTCCATATTTTCTAAAGGGAGTGGGTTCCCTTAATTTACTTTGAGTCAAATTTCTATAATTAAAAGATAGGAATTAGTTTTATTGAATAGGGAATTGTTATAGAAATTTAGTTGAGAAATGAGGAGAGGATTTCCTCATTGACATGTACAAATTGCTTAAGGAAAATCTTGTTTAGAAGATGGAGAAAATAATTTATATATTCTCCACATAATTAAGTCATAGAAAAAATCAAGGATTGTTACGATATATTAGGAGGGTTTTTAGGATATAAAGAGACTTTAAGGAACTTAAACCAAATTTGGCTCATATCTATTTGTATAAACATATGTAAGCCTGCGATGCATGTTGGAGTGTGTGAGAGAGGAGTGGTTAGGTCCATAAATGCACATATTGTGAATTTGGCCCAGTTGTACATAAATTTTATGTTACCGAAAATTATGGATTTTGTGTGTGTTTGATCTTTGTGTTAATGAAAATTGTATGAATTGTGTGTGAAATTATTCCATTTGTGTGAGATTTTTAAATTTGATATGTGTGTTTTGTGGAGGATAAAGAATGCGGGTTGAAATATACTATCTCATTAGGAATGAGACAATGTTTGTCGGCATCAAAAGGCCAAGTTTAGCCATTGTAATAAAGTGTGTAATTTCCCCTTGAGGTTATTTCTAAACAAAGGTTTTTTATTTAGAGGTTTAAAAATACATCAATTTTATCCTTTCTCAATAAAATAGCCTCTTAAAATCGAGCTCATATCCAAAAGTCTAAATGGTCCTCATCTATTTAAAAATACAACTTGGGTGTATTATACATATATCAGTGTTTGTAATAACTAGAGTTGACAAGTATTTTCCTTCCTTCCAACTTCCAAATTATTGGCTTCAAATTTGAATATGTTAGATGAAAATATACAATAAATCTTAGTTTTTATTGAAATTTAATGTTAAAGTTACTTCTAACAAGTATTTTCCTTCCTTTCAACTTCCAAATTATTGCCATCAAATTTGAATATGTTCCATGAAAATATACAGTATATCTTATTTTTTATTGAAATTTAATATTAAATGATTATACAATATAGCATAATTTTATTTGAAATTTAATGATAAATGATTACAGGTTGTTCCTAAGGAAAAAGGCCATTTAGAGTACATGAACCCCTAGAACTTGTTTACAATATACAAAACATTACAGAAAACCTATTTCCAAGGTCAAGAAGTTTATATAGTTTTAAAAATAGTTGTAAAATGGTAAGCTATTTTTTTCAAAATTAAATTAAAAAAGAAGTGTTTTTATGTGTTTATGATATCAATATTTAATATGTATGTGTGTAAGCTCAATTGGTTGTCATCAATATTATGTTTGGCAAGTTTTCCACTATTAGATGTCTCATTTGAATTTTCTTGTTAGTGTTTAAGATCACTTTAAATGCATTTACACCATGCTTGTGTGTACTTCAATTAATGTGTAGTGCATGATTTGTTGATTACCATTGATTGTACTGTTAGTGCCCGTCAGTTATGTTAGTCACAAATATGTTCTTTCAAATTTTTTTGCTAGGGATTTAGGTCAAACTTTTATGGTTTCAAATGAGATTTCAAATAAAAATTTGATCATTGGTTGGTGTGTCTAGGTCAGTGCTACTCCCTTCAGTATTCATGGTTATCATCATTCATCATGGTCATGTCATCATTCAGGTGTTGCAGATCATGAATCAGTTAAAATGTCATCATATGGGTCTTAGTCTAGGTCTTCACCTGTTTCATCATCACCATGTCAGTTTAAGTAAAAAGAGCTATGTTTATTGCCTTGAGTCCTCATATAAAGGGAGTTAGCATCTTAGGGAGAAAATGTAATAAAGGTAAAGGTAATACTTCAGTTCAAAAAGATATTGCTCCAATCAATGATGTATGATGCCATGTCATGACATATGCCAAAAAAAGGTGTTTTTGAGTTTTAAAGGATCTTTCAAGCATTTCTTTCACTCATCTCATTTGTATAGAGCTCCAATTGGTCATTGAAATCCTTCCAAGCAACCTCAACATCGATTTCTACTCTCAATGGGCGTTTTGCATCCTCTCGCTATGTTTTCCTACCTCACGTTGCGTTTTGTGTCTTCCACACTGCATTTTCAACCTCACGTTGCATTTTCTCTAGCTCACTACGTTTTTAGTGTGTGAAGTAAAGGAACAGCTCCAAATGTTCTCTCCTGCAGGTGAAGCTCTCATCGTTTGAGTTACAAGTAATTTTAATCAAAACACCACCTCCAATCATTTGTTTTTTTAGCCTTTTAGTGGGGAAACCTCTCCTAGGGTTTCGCACTACGTTTTCTTGGTTTGGCACTACTATTTACTTTGCGCACAACAAAACCTATTTCCCTACACATTTTACCCTCCCCCACACTCAAACACACTTCCCCTAGCTTTCCTTATCCCTCTTGCCTCATTCCTCTAAGTCCTATAGCTAACCCTAGTCTGTACACTACGTTTTTTGTAGAAATTAGGGTTAGGACTGTGTTTTAATTCCTACCAATCATCCCTTCACTCCCTATTTGAATTTTCACTTCCCTAAGCTTCCCAACACACCTCCCTACCTTCCAAAATTTTCCAACTAAGATATCTCCTCCCTAACCCCTCTATCCCCTCACCTTAAAACACTAACCCTAATCCCCTGTTTTCCCAAGTAAAACTCTGTGTTTTTTCCCTTTCATCCATTTAGGGTTTTGTTGTGCAAATTAAAATCATGGAAAGTGAGAAGAAGGCATATAATAAAGGAGGTTAGGTGTGTAGATTTGAGCCACCTCACACCAAAGAGATCAATGCTTCACCATTCATCAAAAGGTCATGTGAAGAAGTGGGTTGCCTAGGGTTTTGTGAGCAAATTCAGCAAGTGGGATACCATGCCAAGTTGACAAGCCTATTTGCCACCAACTTGAAAAGAGGAAAAGCCACAATATTAGGGATGGACTTCATCATATCAACAAACATGATTGGCATAATTTTTAGGGTTTTGATGTCATTTGCCACACATAGGGACAATCTTACTTCAAAATCAGTTTCTGAAGTAAGGAAGATGAATTTGACAAAAGTGAAAGAGGTTTTTGTCGATCATAAACCAAGGAACAAAAAAATCATTCATTTTTTAACATAGGGATATATGCAACTTTCTTAGAGACATATTTCAGAAAATAAAAAATTTCCATGTTAATTTCCTATTTTAGCCACGATTTTTTGGCATGGATTCCGAGAAAATGAAAATGAATTTCCAAAACCTAAGAGAGGTTTTTCTTCAAAACCTCGTTATAGACAAAAACCTCTCCCAGTTGTGCAAAATTTGTTATGGTTAAAGAGATATTTCTCCATATTTGAGGCCTATGTTTGCAGAAAACCTAGAAATTTTGCATAGCATTTTGTCCACAAAGGTAGCGTGCCCTACGCTACGTTTTTGTTGGGGGCCTCCATTTCATAAAAGGTTTACATTTATGGATTCCTTTTGACCTCCAAATCAAAATTATCAAGCCATAGTTCCACTTCAACACATTCTGGTAGGTCAAAAAGTAAAAAAGGTAGCGAAAAACACCTTTCTGCCTTGTTCTTCAGCAGCATGCTATATTTTGGAGTAACTGTGAGAGAATTGAATTTTGGAGGCCTTGGAGCAGTATTTTTTAGTTCTTAAGGGTTCTATGATGTAGTAGACATGCATATATTTCTCCATCATTTTACAGATTCTAATTTGGAGCACGGGAACCCCTCCGAAAGCCTTTTGCAAGAAACACACTACATTTTCTGTAGACACGCTACGTTTTCAGGGAATTCGCTACGTTTTTGCCTGGAAGTGATTTTTTTTTTTACTTTTTTCAGTCAAGTTCAAGGTTTCTTCATGTAATTTCTCATTTATGGTGTTGTAATGATGTATTGGGGTGTAATTATGTTTGTCAAAGTAAAAATTAAGTAGATTCATCCTTGTATAGGTTCTTATGGTCAAATGAATTAGTTTTGCACCAAATTGGGAGTTGGTTTCTAACCTCCCTAATCTTAGGTATGGTTGGAGATATTCTTGTAAGCAGTTCCTTGAATGTTGGATTCGACCCCTGAGAGGGGGAAACCAATATTTTGATCTATATGTAACCTAGTCTAAGTTAGAGAAAGGGTTGGACATCAGTGAGTAGAACTCTTGGAGCTTGTATTCAATTATCTTTTTTACAGGAAATCAAAGGACAGTTGCAGCTATTATTCAGGAATTCTTGTGTTGTGAGTTTTTGATAATGTTTTCTCTCTATTATAGTTTTATATGAATGATAATTTCATCTTCTTTCCATATCTATGCTTTTCAGTGATTTTCCTAAGAGGTTTTAAACAGAATTCTTAAGTTTAAGATTTGTTTCCTTTAGAATTTCATGTTTATGTTACCTATATTATGATAAATGAATTCATGCTTGCCATGATCATTTTGAATATTTTCTTTTTCACACTACACTACATCGACAAAACCCCAAAGTATCACAAAGGCATACCTACCCTGCTCCTTTATATCTCTTGCAACTGAAACCTTGATCTTTTGACCTAGTTCCCTAATTTTCACTCCTAACCCAGCAAAACCACAAATTTCAAAACCCTAGAGCTGAAAATATCTAGCCTAATATCTTTTTCCCACTCCAGTCATATTTGGTCGTGATCTTTATAGAGAGATCCCTCTCTGGTTTAGTAGGGCTAGCTATTGAACCCTAAGTGGTTTGAGGTTACCTCTGTCGATCTCCTTTCTCAACCTTGGGACATTATGGAGGATAACATGTACCATAATGAATATATACATTGGACATAGAATACCTACTCATTGTTATGCATTGTCTTGATGATTATGTTGCATTATTTCTTGAAGCATTAGAGACCCAGAGGTCATGATAACATTCTACATGATACACACATGTAGAGTGGGTTGCTCGTTTGGAGGATGATTCACCGTAGCATCTTAGATGAGGGTATATGGCATGGATACAATTGGTTACTTGCATAAAAAATTCTAGTTAACCTTCAAAGGATTAGATTGAGGAGTGATCTATAGGTGTGGTGGGCATATAAGTACATACAACTTAGGAGGTAGTATTGAACCATCCTTGAGAAACATTAATCTTTAGATCCTTTCTTGTTGGATGTGCAATTTTTCAAGCTTAACATGTGTCAATTGGAGTTGGAGTGCTCAATGTGTGGGCCTATTTAGTAATCATGTATGTATTTTTTTTGGATCTGATCCACTTTTTAGTTGTTGGACTTTCTAACCTTTCATAGAAATAAAGGGAGGATAAAAAATTTTCTTCAGTTATACATGTTCACTCATTTAACCACATATTTGTATTAGATATGTGAGAGTTAAGGAAAACTTTTTCTTCATAATGTATTTTTATCTATTTGTCTTGAGTGCTAGGGTTCTTTGAATAATTTCAAAGGAAGAAAGGGGTTAGGGTTCACCCTAAGAGATGAAGAAACTGAAGTTTGGAATAAAATATTGTGGAGTAAAGGAAGTATTTTTATAGTACCTATGCAAAAGAAAGGCTAGGGTTTTGTTATGGTTTCCTTAATAAGAGCTTGAAAATCCTGATTACTTATGCTAGTTCTATAAATTGGTTATATGCATATGTTGTTCGTGCGTGTGTGTACCACTCATCCAAAATTCTTGTACTTTCTTATTTGATTTTCATTTTATATTATCTTATTGATTGGGTAAATTATAACACTAAATTTGCACATGGATTAATATAACATAGTGTATAGGTGGATAAGTGATTTAACATATATATATAAGATAACTAGGTGGAACTATTATTGTTATAATATGATGTAATATGACATTTCAACTCTTTTATATCCTTGGAAAGTGTGTCATGAAGGTTGTAACTTTGTTGTAATTATACTTAAATGGTATTTAATTTATTGGATTCTTTATGAAATTGGGTTAAAGAGAAGTGAAATATTGCTACTGTAGATTCATTTTTTTATTTAAGCTCAAAGGATAAATGTTTACAGGAAATAAATACAAAAAATTGAAAGTTCATGCGAAATTTTTGGATTTGCAATAAAATCTATTTATCAAAAAATCTTGCACATTCTAAATATTTTTATGTTCTCATGGTTAAGTGCAATAGTCTAAATTTAATAGGGTGGCATGCATTAATGTAGAATCTCTCTCTCTCTCTCTCTCTCTCTCTCTCTATATATATATATATATATATATATATATATATATATATATATATATATATATATATATATATATATATATATAATATTCTTTAATGAAATACGTATATAGAACACTATTATAATATCATGCTAGTAGATGCAATGCTTACATAATAATTCACATATCATGGTGTGAGCCAACTCTAGAAGCAATAAATGTTGGATGAAAAAAATTAATATTAATGTAGGGGTTGAGTAAGGATGCTATTTGACTTTTATTTATTGTTATTTCTATAGACAAGTTATAACTTTATTTAGATAATAAATGTTGTGGGGGCATGCATTTGGTTAGACTAGCTATCATTCTCCTCATATTTTTACACTCTCTTTATAATAAGATTACCATAAATATTAATAAATAAAAGATTGATAATAATTATTAATTCTAAAAATAACATTTAATTGAAGTTTGTTTATGATAATCATATCTTAAAATTTTGAAAAAAAAATTATAACCATATATAAAAAGAAATCCTTTCATATAAATAACTTAGAATCAATATCCAACATATGATAAATTATTACCAAAGAATTTAGAAAAAATAAGTATGGGTTGAAATGTTTTTATGATCTTAAAAATATTTGTAAAGAAGTTAAGTTCGGAAATATATATATTTTTACATGTTTGTGATTCCAATGTTTATCTATGATTGTGTACTTTAATAATTCACATATTATGGTGAGAGCCAACTTTAGCAGTAATAAATGTGGGATGAAAGAAATTAATATTAATATAGGGTCCAACAAGGATGTTATTTATCTTTTATTCATTGTTATTTCTACAAACAAGTTATAATTTTATCTAAATAATAAAGGTTGCATGGACATGCATTTGGTTAGGCTAGCTATTATTCTCTTCATATTTTTGCACTATCTTTAAGTAAAATTACTATGAATATTGATAAATAAATAAAAGATAATGATCATTAATTCTAAAAATGAAATTTGCTCAAAGTTAGTTTCTAATAACAATATTTTAGAACTTTGGAAAATAAAAATAACCATATCTTAGAAGAAGTCTAAATAACTTAGAATCAACATCCACTATAGAATTTAGAAAAGGATAAATATGGGTTGAAATGTTTTTATGATCTTAAAAATATTTGTAAAGAAGTTAAGTTATAGTTTTAAGGAAATAAATATATTTTTATATGTTTGTGATTCTATTGTTTATATATGATTGTATACTTATTATTTTTAAGAAAATTTAAGAAAAAAATGAGTGAATTTAGTTTTTTTTTTTTTTTTTTTCAATTAGGAATAGGTAATTAGTTAAAGAGAATATCCAAGAGCCCTATAACTCTAAGAGTATATCCAACCTCACTAGAAACTATTTGAGCATTATAACTCTAAAAGTATATCTAACCTCTCTAGGAACTATTTGAGCACTATCACAAGGGGCCAAAGATGTCTCCCTATAGTATTGTGCAAAACAATCGGTCATCCCATGAAAAGACATTTTAAATATTATTTTACATTCCAAAAAAACGAAGTGTATAATAAAACACTTATTGTACAAATTGTCTAACATAAATGAAAAATATGTTCTAAATTGTATAATCCAAAATAAAAAATATGTTCTAAATTGTATAATCCAAAATAAGTTCTAAATTGTATAATCCAAAATGGTGGGCGGTGGAAAGGGATGTTTTAAAAATATCAATTCATTAAAGATAGTGTTCTCATTTTTAAGGAATAATGATAAGATAATAAAATATAAAAATATAAAAAAAATGATTTAGTACGTAAAAATAATTAATTTTAAATTAGAAAATTAAAACAAAAAACTTTTTGATATATTTGCTTCAAAATATCGTAAAATAAAAATAAATTCACAACTTTATTATTAAAGACAGTCGTAGAAAATAAAAAGCACAATTAAAAAAAAAAAGATTTTGCAAACCTTATAGTTTTAACAAAGTTCGAGAAAACATTTAAAAATTATAAGATTATATTTTATTTTAAAATCATTTTTAAGAACAGCGCAGCTCGTGAACAAGTGGTACCTTAATTGAAAAGAGACCTTAAACCGAAGATTCACTAAGCAATGCTTCTGGACGGAATCAGGTCCAGTGAAACTAAGATTCACTCGCGATGCAATGCATCTGGACGGAATCAGGTCCAGATTCTCTGCATTTGTTATCTTATCTATACTACCAATTCGTGCATACAGCCAGGTGGTGGCTTTTCTCAAGAAAATCCTTCTAGCGAAGGAGGAGGACGCATAAGGCTCTGGGAGAACTCCTACTGCCTCCGTGGGATTTGCTGGGAATGATTCCATGCAGAATCCTTTGCCCGACCTAGATTTCTAGAGTTCTTATCGTCGATTCCATTCGGAGACGAGCCATCAAAGTTAGTTTCAAATTTTCTGTTGATCCTTTAATCTTTTTACTGTTTTCAAGTTTACACTCTCCAGTTGTTCAGATTTCGGAAGGTTTCTCCAAGTATTAAGGTGTTTAAGTTCATATTCTCCGAGGCATCAAAGTTAGTTTCAAATTTTCTGTTGATCCTTTAATCTTTTTACTGTTTTTAAGTTTACACTCTCCAGTTGTTCAGATTTCGGAAGGTTTCTCCAAGTATTAAGGTGTTTCAGTTCATATTCTCCGTGTTTCAGATATCGGATGCTTTGCTGGCAATGCTTCCATCATGATACCTGTCTCCGATCCAGATTTGCAGCCTTCTCATTCTCAATTCTGTTCGTAACGGAACGATTCTCATTCTCAATTTTGTTCGTAACGGAACGATAAAAGTTCGTTCCTAAATTTCTGTTGATACCTCAATTTTTTCTTCCGTTTTAAAGTTCATCTTCATCCGTGTTTCAAATTTCGGACGGTTTCCCTAAATCTTAAAGTATTTAATTTCATATTCTTCCTGTTTCGGATTTCGGACGCTTTGCCGGGAATGCTTCCATGCTGAATCATGTCCCTGATCCAGATTTCCCGTGTTCTCACTCTCAATTCGACTCGGAGCCGAACGATTTAGTTTCGAAAATTTCTGTTGATCCTTCGAATTTTTCTTTCGTTTTTAACTCCATATCCTTCCGTGTTCCAGGTTTCGGCCTGTTTCCCAGTGTTTAAGTACATATTCTTCCGTGTTTCAGATTTCGGAAGGTTCCCCTAAATCTGCAGTTGAGAATTTATGTTCTCTGGCTTGGAAATGCAAAGCATAAGGTCACTGTTTTCTAATTGCCGACTAATGCAACGATTGTTAAGCGGAACCGGCACAGAAAAGGTTTTAGGCTTTCACACTCAGTAGTAAGTAAACTGCAAAAACAAAGAAAATGGCAGTAAGAGTCCCAGTCCCCTGCATCGGCTCCGGCACAATCGTTTGATGCCCTGAAAGCACAGGAAATAAATGACTCACTTCATTCTATATACAAGATCCGCGTCGGAGGCACTTTTATGGTAGAGCCGCACTTTTATGGTAGAGCCTTCAGGTTGAGTTTGCCCCTTATTTTGTCTGTTTTGATTAGAGCACGCTACTTTATTCATGATTTTTGTGTGGAAGATCAAGGTAATTGAAATTTTGGGTTATTTTGTGTGAAAGATCAAGGTAATTAATGTCATGGCCGTGGTGATGAAGCAGGAGAACAGGCCTCTGCTCGCATTAAGCGCATCAGTTCTTGATAATGTGCTCATTGATGTCTTTCGGGTATAATCTCATACAAATCATATAATCGTAATTACTATATAGTATATTCTCTCCTCTCTAAAACTCTCTGTCTGGATTGCAGAAATGTGGTTGATTGGATGAGCATATTAGTTTCTTGAAGCATAAGCTCCAAATGATTCAGCAATAAGCTGCATTCAGCCGCAAATCCACCAAATGATTCAGCATTGAGCTACATTCGCTGGCAAATCCACCAAAACTTAGCCGCACGGTCAAATGAGAGTTTCATTGAATTTTTAAGGTTGACACGTCTTCAGTCGCTCACCCAACCAAAATCTCTTCCAGCATTTGGTACATGCCCTATTTCACTATTGCCGGTGGTGGTGGAGGATAGCATGTCAAAGCTCTCAAATGACCCCACTTTGTCGAAGGTTCCTTTAAATTGGATGAAAAAGGAGCAGTGCTGTGTTTAGGCGGAAGTAACGGTCTCTTTATTTTGCAGGTTTGCATAGCTCTTTTTGTTATAAGGGACTCATTACAAGATTTTGGATAGCACTTCAAAGCTCTCAAATGACCTCCACTTTGTTTAAGGTTCTCCCAATTGGATGAAAAAGGAGTAATGCTATGTTTAGGGGAAGTAACAGTCTCTTTATTTTGCAGGTTTGCATAGCTCTTTCTCTTATAAGGGACGAATTACAAGATTTTTGAACAGAACATATCTCACTGTTATTGCAAACAAATTTTATTTGCAAGAAGATGCTTGTACTTATTCACAAAAGGATATCAGTGCTCTTCTTCAATGGAAAAAAGATTTCATCTTAAATGATTATTGGTATTTTCTTGTGAAAAGTTTGAAGGAGATATGAGTATTTATTAGTATCTTTTTTAAACTTATTACAAGAAAGTGCCCTTGCTCATTTATGATGGTATTTTCTTTCCATTGTGGATTAGCACTGGTATCCTTTTGTGAACAATTTGTTATTGAGTATTGGTATTTCTTTTGAATAAGATTTCATTGCAATAATATTTGGATATGTTATTTTCAAAAACTTCATAATCTGTGATTTGAAAGTAAAAGTGCTATATGAACCCACAATATAAAGTCATTGCTACACATTTAAACATAGTATTCACCAAGTAATATTGGAATGATGGCTTCCCCAAAATAATGAAAAAATGTTAGAAGAATCGATGTAAATACTTTCGAAGATTGAATGTTAGAAAATATAATGGAAAC
The DNA here is from genome assembly GCA_031772625.1 of Pinus tabuliformis. Taxonomy (NCBI): domain Eukaryota; kingdom Viridiplantae; phylum Streptophyta; class Pinopsida; order Pinales; family Pinaceae; genus Pinus; species Pinus tabuliformis. The sequence continues at coordinate 566,137,393 of CM062817.1, forward strand.
CTCCTTCTAAAGATGATGCAAACATCCTTAGCTTACTATCCATTTAAATTGTGTATAGTAGGTCAACTGCAATATATTAAATAAGCCCCTACTCACTAATTGGAGCTGTCCTTATGGCTTATTATTGGTGTAGATAACCAATGTTGGGAGAAAGCAATGCCCCCTTCAATATGATATGTATCATTTTATTGGGTATCCATGCAATTCACTGCTTAAATTATATATCCATTGTTCCATTTCAAGCTTCATTATGTATATCATGAATGCTTAAAAGAACAAAGTAAACATGTAAAGGAAAAGTTAAATTTATTCTATAGATTAATTTAAATCTGTAAATGTTATGACCTTGTTATATCAAAACTTAATAATGTTTCGCAATAACACTTATATGATCATAATTGTGGTCTTGCCAAGGACAAAAGTCAGTTAAGTTTTTCAATGAGCATTTGTTGTAAATTACTTCATAGAATCTTTAGGTAAAGTATGAAAGATCTTATTCAGTATCAAAGTCATGCAAAAGACAGAAGTTAGTCAAGTTTTTCAATGAGCATTTGCTGTAAAGTATTTCATAGAATCTTTAGGTAAAGTATCAAAGATTTTATAGAGTATTAAAGGATTGGGCAATGTTTTGGGTAAAGTTTTTAAATAAGCATTTGTTATAAAATATTGGCTAAAATATTTAAGCAAAGTATCAATCATACATTAATTAATTAATGAACACTATATTATATATGTATCATTTTATCTTTTATCTTTTAGTTAGTGGTTATTACATTTAATTTAATGTAAAATAAATTTTCTGCCAACTTTTGAAATTATAATTTTTAGATACCCAAATTGAGTTTCTTTTCAATATCTCATTTGTTTATGTGAAAAATTAAACATACTTTGTTGCAATCTTTTGGTGTCCTAAAACAATTCTAGAAAATTTAATTGTATTTTAAAATAATTTTGTATCTAATTATGTATATTAGAGAAGTGTAAGATAGGTGACTTTATGGTGAATTGGAATTATATCACAAGAGATTATATAAAATAATAAGTAATCAAAGAACTTACAATTTGAAAAAATAAATGGAAATTTTTTTAGATTTCGATATATTTGTAACAATAATAACAAAATAATAAAGATATTTTACATATATGTAGAGGTAGATTAAAGTTTTCTTAGTTTGCATTATAGAAAATGGCAAAGCATGTAACATTGTGATGGGTCCAGCCCCTCGTTACACTCGCCAACCTTAATGAATGGATATAAATTAATTGAAATGATTAATAGTTTGATTGACTGTGTGATTAGTTTATTCGGCGGTTGATTACAATGATTTATTAGATATCTTGGCTCCCGGTATTTATGACTCGTACCAGCACCGTTAGTTCTTGGACAGGTGTCCACTCCTCGATAATCTCACTCCTGCTTTGGTAAGTGACCCGCAAACCCTATTCTCCCGGTCATTTGCTCGTCATTCTGTTGGAGGTCGAGGGTTTCACTGTGTAGTCCTTCTGGTGCGATTTTCACTGTAAGTGTATGCTGCTTCTTGTGCTTTGGTTCGGTCTTCGACCTAGGAACCTGTTCGGCTTCACTGTCTGGTAAGTTATGCTTGCTCGATACTGAATTTCTATTGTTCTTCTGCCTCGGCACTTAATATACTCTATTGTGTTCAGGAAATTCGCTTATTTGAAAAGACTGTGTGTTTCTCTGAGTATGTGGTTACAGTTGGTTGTTTTGCTGGACTGTGCGACTGTTCCTTTCTTGGTTTCTTTGATTCAACCATTCTCAGAGTTCTCTGGTCATATTGCTCTGTTTCCTTGACAGGTTGTGGTCTCAGGGTCTTCGGCTTCGGTTTCTTCTTCAACGGCGAAGGTAAGGTCCCGTTCTATGCCATCATTCTTCTCCCCTTTTTACGCACTTGTCTAACTCACTTGCTCCTTCGTGAGCAGAGGGACCCTCGGTGACTGCAACCTAGGTGCTCTGTCTCCGCACTGGTAAGTCTGAACCCTATATCTCTGTAAAAAAAAATTGTTCCTCGTTTCTTCTATCCCTGTCACGGAATGCTCATACTTTTGTTGTTGGTGTTCTCGTTGCAGGTGGTTTCGTCTTGGAGGTCTTGGCTTCGGCTTTATGGCGTGCTGGCTAGACCCGGGTAGGGTCGCTCCTTGTCAATCTTGTTCACTTGTTTATCTCTGTCGCTGGCTTTGGTTAGGGTAGTCTGTTGTGAAGACTTTTGGCTGGCCGATATAATGTAGCCGAGTCTGTTAGACTTGCAATGTTTCTGTTCTGGGTTGTTGTTGTAGGTTTGTTTACAGTTAGGGTTTCTAAACCTGTCCACTATTACAATCTCATTCGATTTGTACAACGTTATTTTGCATAGACTGTATGTATATTGAACAGAGATTTACGGTTACTTTTGTGAATAAAAAGAGAGGGTTTCCTCTTCAGAAAATACCTGTACTATTGGTCTCTGTCTTTGCTGTTCAAAATTTGTGTATCTTCCAGGAACTCCTTTCGCTCTTTTGATTTAATAATTCTGGGACTATGCGGCCTCGTCTCTGTAGTTTCTTCCGTGTCTATACTTGCAAGATTTTGTTGATTTGTTGGCCTGTTTAGTCAATACAAGTAGAACAATATATATATGCTTTGTAGAATAGATACCAGAGAATTTTCTTTCACTGTATCAAGCAATTCAACAAACTGTAGATAGACAACTGTGGGATGCCAAAATATAACTTGTGTGCTCAGAGATGTTTTTATTATATTTCTCTTTCTCTAAAAGTCGAACCCGTTACAATGCATTCTGTCTCCTTTTCAATAATTTCCTGGAAACAGTTTCTCTTAACTGTTGTTAGTTACATTTTGATAGTTCATTTTCAGTTCTAAAACTGTTTATTTCCCTACGCTATGATCTGTAAAAGTTAACATGAAAAAAAAATAATTAACTACAACAACTTGTTTAATTTCAACTTTTATCTTCCTAAGTACTGTTTCTCTAAGAAATTAAAATAATAACAAAAGAAACGAAATTAAAGTGTCCACTTGCAATTTCCTCCTCAGTCCTCTCAGAGACCAAATGACCCTCTGTCATGATGACCTTCGTCAGCTAGATGCTCCTGCATCACATTGTGGAACTAAAACTAGATTGATTGCAATAAAATATCTCTACTAATTTCAATTAGTAAATACATTTTACATGATATCCAAGTAAATCATTTTTTTTTTTAATTTAATGTCAAGGAGAAAAATATTTGTTACAATAGTTATTGGATTTGTGAGAATAAAAGGTTAAAATTTAAAAAATGTAAAATAATTTTATCCTGGGAATTTTATAGAAACATGCATACTAAGATTAACACCTCCAAATATACCTCTAAGAGCCACCTAATTGTTCCATGTTATTCTGACATGTCCTTTCTCCTATTCTTATATATGAAGGTGTGACACCCTTGGTACATGTTCCCTTGATTTTTGTAATGTAAGAATGCAATGGCTTGAAGTATGGGACCATATATCCATGATATAAGAGGGAAGAGGAAAGAAGAACCCAAGTGGGATTAGTTGGCAACTTAAATTAATTTTATGGTGTAAATAATGAGAAAAAAGTGAGAAGTGTCCAAGAGGAGTATGAAGAGACCCCTTGGAAAATGATAAAAAGGAGAATGCACAACAATATGGGGTTGGGCCTCTTCTTGGTGGAGCTCATGAACAAAGATAGAATAACCTATGAGCTGAGGGAATGGGATTTCCCTGAGTGGACAAATTGTGACTAGAAGAGCAAGAGGATTTGGGATTGAGTGCTTGTTGTGAGCTGATAAAGCACTCATGGAGTGCTTGCTACAATTGATAAACCACTCAAGGTTCTTGCTATTGCTGATAAACCACATGCATAAGGTTGCTTGCTAGGGATGATAAACCACACGCAGAAAGGTGCTTGTTGCGGGCTGATAAACCACTTATATAGTGCTTGACACGATTGATAAACCATTATTGTGAAATTCATTTGTGCTTAACTAATTGATAAACAACACATGGTGCTTGTTCTGGGTTGATAAACCACTCATAGAGTGCTTGACACAGCTGATAAACCACCCTCATTGTGGAATATGTTGTGCTTGAATAGCTGATAAACCACCCACTATTATAATTTCCCATCCTCTGTGTCATGAAGATGGCTTTCTGCAAAGGTTGTTGAGAAAGAAATTCCCCTTAGATCATGGATCTAGCTTGGTGTGGACTGACATAAGTAATCTTGGATACAGTAGGTCTATGGTTGGGTGGAAAATCGAATTCCCATTTTTAGTTGCCTTTCTTTTATTAATTGTAGATGAAAATGCTCTGAGTTGAAAGCTATGAATTTAAAGAAAATTCTCTATAAGTCTTGCATGATATTGTTGCATGAGCCTTGCTAATGAAATTGCTTGAATATTGTTATGATTCTGTTTATGATTCTTTGTCATGCAACTATGTGGATTTATGCCTGGAAATTTTGTCTTTGAAAATAAAATGCTTGTAGGCTTGTAATAATGTGATTACTTTCCTGTATATATATATATATATATATATATATATATATATATATATATATATATTGTGCCTATAAAAAGACTGTAAAGAGGGATTTCCTATTATTTTGTGAAAAGTTTATGTTCTGGTGGCCTTCATGGCATCATATGCCTTCCACTTGCTATTATAAGCTTGCTACGCTTATCTTTTTCTCAAAGGAAACCTACAACACTCTATTATGCTAAATGGGCAAGTCCTTGGATTGCATGGATAACTCCCTATATTGTGTTTTGTATCTCATCCATTGAGAACCATGAGATGATTTACTTGCAAGAATCTCAGAAGGGATAGCACTAAGCATTCTTCATAGGATCCCAAGGGCAAGAACTGGATTCTGTCATAGGTCCAAACTCTTACAGAACCACTGTTGTAGAGCCATGATCATAAACCCTAACAGATGCTTCAAGAGGAAAAGCCATACCCTTAAACCCTTTTAACCTCATCTATGATCCCATCGAGATTTGTTTGGTTGTGTAAAGGTTGGCTTGAAGGCCAAGTCGCTAGCCTACATGACTACATAGCATAATCGAGTGTGAAGCTTGTATAATGGATGGCTGATATTGAAAGCAAGAATATTAATGAATCACAAGAAATCTGGGATGACGTAAGCCCGGGGGGTTACAGTCCTGGAATCCCGTAAAATATTGCACCAGGGAGACACCCAAACTGACAAGTACTGAGATGGTGTAGCAAGACTGCAATGTAGAGAATGTCAGATGTTATTCACCAGAGGTCTCATTCTTAGATGAATGAAGTGGGTGCACTGGAGGTTATTCCCTGAATGAATAAAGCAAGGTGCACCAGAGGTTATTCCTCGGATAAATGAATCGAGTGCACTAGAGGGTATTCCTTAGAAGAATGAAGCAGAGTGAACCTAGAGTTTTAGGTAGGCTTCAGAGTTGAGAGATGGAAAATTTTCCAATAATAAACATTTCGATGTTTAACGGTTACCTGGATGTCTCTTTCCTGGATGCTTGAAGTGGAGTTTCCCAGATGCGATTCCCCAGATGCATGAAGTGGTGTGCACTAGAGGCTTGATCCTGAAAGGTTCACCGTGGAGGAAAATAAATGCGTGCAAGGAGTTTTGGCCAGGTAACAGACCTTGGGAGATGGAAAAGTTCCATCCACAAGCGATATGTTAGTTGATCCTTTGACAATTAGTCAGCCTTGGAGAGCTTAACCAAAGAAAATTGCAAGATGAATAAAGCATTTAGGTCCAGGAAGACGAACCTAGGTAATGGGGAGTTTAATGATATTTGACGACTTGTCGATTTGGATTAATAAATGCATACATGTGCACATAATTTCATATGAAGGGATAGGAAGGGAATTGTGGAGGCCCATACCATGAATAGGTTGGAAACTATTATTACCACACCAAGTGGTAGTAAAAGGTTGACTAAATTGCCACATGGTTTCCATGTAGCAAAAGGATGACAAGGTAGTGAAAAACCTTAAAGAGTTATAACTTTTGATCAAAGGGATGGATCAGAGTAAAATTTTGTATCACCGAAATCATCTTGATGAAATGAATGCAATGGTGATGTCTAATTATGGTTTTAAGTAATTTGATGAGATCGAAAATTTTAGACCCCATTTCCATAATGACATCTTGGATTTTGGGTCAACATAATAACCACCTCCTCCTAACCTGTGATTTGGTAGGATTTTGGAGGGGGTGTGCTACAAAGTGGTATTAGAGAAACAAGCGCAGACACTATACCTAAAAAGGCTCACTTGCACATGCTAAATGATTGACTGATATCCATAATATGCATGATCTGTTAAGTTTTCTTTTATGATTACTCCAGAATATTTTAATGAATTGATTATATGGTTACTAATTGAACATGGCTACATGTTGGTTGATATGTGATGGGTAAAGATTAATGCAGACCAATGAGAAGAAGTAATCTGTATCAAATGCATGTTTCTTATTGATGGATAACATTGGTATGTATGTAAAGGTAGATTGATAGGTATCCAGGTACCATAAGGAAAGAGGAAAGGATGAGCAGAAGAGCTAGCCAACATGATATGAATAGAACCCAATAGGGACCTGAAGAAGAATCAGTTGGGAAAATGAAAGAGGAGGACACTCCTAAACTAATAGACACTCTTTTAGTCTAAGAGCTGAAATAAGATGTTTTAAGGCAGATAATGAAAATATTGTCAGGGATCAAGCAGAAGTAAACACTATACTATTACAAATCTTATCCAAATTACAAATACAAATACTACAGGATGTTGGCACTAACCATCAAGACAAGAACAAGATTAAGAATAGCCCATTAGAAATCTACATACACAAAGGGAATGATAAGAATTCAGAAGGTAATTGATCAAGAAAGAGGAGAATACATGTAGAAGGAGGAACATAACTACTAAACTCTCTAGAAAGATAATTAAGCAGTCCTAGCTAATCATCAGATAGTGCAACTATCAAATATCATCATCAAAATAAGAGTAGAAAGACTCCCATGCAAGAGGAATTCAAGAAAGCAAAATCCCCAACCTTTGATGGAGAGGTAAATGAAGTAGAGGATGTAGAGGCTTGGCTCTTAGGAATAAAGTACTTCAAGCTACATCACTATACCAAGAAAAGCCGATATTATGGTGGGAGGATCTCAGCTACCTCCTTATGTCGCGCCGCATCCACCTACTCCTTTAGTGACTTAGCTTGCTGCATCCTCGCAAGCCGCTGACTGAGGACTATTGTCTGCGCAATTCCTATGACACTGTCGTATTGCTACTGAAGTTCTTGCACCTCTGTCTCCAGGCGCTGGATGTTGGAGTCATCCTACAAAGTTGTGAGGACCTCAAGTGCTTGCTCCAACAAAATGGTACAGTCTTGCACTGCACTTCCAATTTCTTCCAATCCCATTGCGATAGCGCTAGTGCACTGTTCTCGGACCTTCAGGGGAGTGGAAGGCTACGCCTTTAACTGCAGCTCAGCGATCTGAAGTTTCAGCTCCAACTAAACCTTGGTTGTTTCTTCTCTAGCCTCGCAGACTCTGGTTCCCAACATGTGGATCTGCACCTCTACTGGTAGGTCTACTAGAATGGCTAGCTCTAGGATGCGTCGTCTACCACCTGCACCAACTGTTGGTTTTGCGACACCAATCCATCGCGCTGCAAACTGATTTGTTCCATGTTTATCTTTTGTTCGCTAAGAACTTGGATCACACGGTTCTCCCTAACGTGCAGTTCTGTCATTATCCCATCCTGTAGTAGATACAGTGTCTCACATGGAAGGGCAACCAAATTAAGGCCAAGGCCTTTGATCATGTTAACCGCAAATCTATCGGTCTCATTCGCTACTACTAGGGCCCCTTTCGGCAACACTATTGTGTTTTCCATCCGTGCACACAACATCTGCTCTGCTGGCGAGGATCTTGCTACGAGGTGGGTCGAAAGGGTACCCACCTGAGGGGGCCACACCTGTAACTCTTGTAGCTCCACCCTGAGGGCCTCCAACACAGTCTGGTGCTCCTGCATAAAATCCTGAAGAGCCTCACTAGTGACATTGCGCACTGCCTCGCCGATGTCATGTAGATCCCCTTTGGTTAGGGTGATCAGGTCAATGGCCAACTTCGAGGCCTTGACCTTCTTCCCTGGTCCTATTCTTTCTGCCGTGTGTGGGAGCTTTAACTGTGTGGACACGGTCCCTTGGTCCATGCTCCCTTCTGTTGTTTCTACTTCCTCTACCTCCTGCCCCTGCGAGGATGTTGCTTGGACCTCGTCTACCTTCTCAGTTACTTCCTCTGCCTCCTATGTTGCTGCTGTTGCTTCTGCGGCCTTCTTCTACTCGGTGGCTTTTTGTGCCACTTTGCGCTCTACCCTTACCTCAGATGATGTTGTTTCCTTCCGCCTTTTCTCAGCCAATGTGTGACGCATAGCTTGGCATCGTCCTTATTCTTTTGCGCTGTCACCTTCTCAAGTTCTGCAAGATCTGGAGTGCGCCATTCCAGAGGCCATGTCTCCAAGACAATAAAAATTACGTCGTTAGTGGCTACAGAAGGTAGCTTCATCCACTGCTTCGTTGGATCCTGTTGTGGTAAAAATACAACACCCCCCATTATTGATGCGTCCGCTTCGATATAATGGGGACCCTTTCTATAAAAATTTTGGCTAAGCACCTTTTTGATTTTTATTTTAATTGATTACCCTACGCTTTCATTAATTTTTAGTTTTCTTTGGATTCTTGTTTTGATTGCTTTGTTAGAATCGATTTTTTATAAGCTTCCCATCGACGCTTGTTTCGTCTCATTTGGTCAAATGGTTTGAAAATGACACTCCTTTGAAATCTCATCATTTATCTAGCCTGGGTTAAAAATGCATAAAATGTACAATATCGCATTTTGTAAATAAATTTGTCCAATAACGCATTCAGTTTAAATATTAACTCGTAGAGGGTTTTACTAACATTTTTCATTATGCAGCCAAATAATTAAGCATCGGGACTTAAGAAATTCACTCCAATTTTCTAATCAAATTTTAATCTCGAAAAACCAAACATTCAAGTGGCTGTAGTTTATTTTTATTATTTTTCATTTATTTTCTAAGTGGCTGTAGTTTTATTTTTAACTATAATTTAAAGACTTATGTTCATAAAAACAAAATAAAAAAATAAAAAATTAAGTTTAAAATTAAATTTTAAATTAATTAATATATTAAATATAATTAATTTAATTAAATTAAAATTTAAAACAAAAAAAACATATAACAAAATAAAAGATTGCATCGGGAGTTCTATTCGGAACAATTTTTAAAGAACTCCGACAAAACTATTAGTCACCCCCCGATGCGATATATCGCATCGGGATTTCGCATCATTTTAAAAAATTATAAAACAAATACCCTTCATTCTTCCGATGCGAAGTGTCGAAAGACTTCGATAAGCCCTCTCCATGCCGATGCGAAAAGGAATAAAAAGCAATGTTTTATATATTTGGTTTAAATGATTTATTCTTTTAACTCTTACGTAGGATCATATGTTAGTTGTAAGATGATATGTTAGTTTTAATATTTTACATATATATTAGGAGTAGTGTAGGTTAATATAGATTAATTAGTTTATATATGTAATATGTAATATATTTTATTAATTAAATTAATTTATAATATGTAATATTATATTATTTAAAATAATATGTAATATATTATATTATTTAAATTAATATGTAATATTTAATTAATTTAAATATCAGTTAGATTAATATTAATTAGTTTTTTTAATTAGATTAATATTGATTAGTTTTTAATTAAAAATGGATTTGTTTATAAATCATTAATTAGTTAAATTAATAAATAATTTAGTTTATAATTAGCAATTAAATTAGGATTAATTAGGGACTAATTTAGGATTTAATTTTTAATTCAAATTTTCATTTTTTTTAGCCCAGCAACAGAATTTCCAGATTTACATCAGATTTGATCCATCAACTTTGGAGGCTCATAAATTGAATTATACTTGGCCAAATGAGGCCCAGGACGGCTCATTGGAAAGAGAAAATCAAGGAGAACATTTTGAAGGAGGTTTCACCAACAGATTTGATCATTTATTGGGCCAAAAATCAGGCAGAAGATCAGGCTCCGAATTTTGAAAACAAAATCAATTTTCTGAGTTATTGTCTTCAATTTCATTTGTCCAAAACCTCTTCTAATTGCAGATCCATTGGTCAATAATATCATTTACCAATCAAACCATTCCAAGCATCAATACAGAGCTTATATTTTGTTTTTAATTATTTATTTAAATAAAATTTGATTGGATTTGATTTAAATGCCAGCAATGCCATGATTGATTTTGTTGTTGCATTTTAATTTATTTTGATTTCTTTTTGCAGGAAAACAGTGGGAAGAATATGGAGAAAAAGATCTCAATCAATGAGAAGGCTCCAGCAATTGAAGATCAGGAATTTTGAGCAAATAGAATTGGATTTGGCAGATTTCTCTTCACCAAACTTTCCTCTCAAGAATTCCTTCACAGACAGTATAAATAACAGATTGCAAAATGGAATAGGGGCTGCTCTCCTCTGCAATTTTAGACTTCTAAAAGCACTATTGTAATTGGAATTTAGAGTTGTAGGAGGGAGGAGTGAAAAATCTCAGATCTGAGGACTATTGAGGATTTTTCCTTTGTATCTTGAATTATGTATGAGGGGCAGAGCTTGCACTATTGTGGCTCTAGTTTTGAAGGCAGAAGTTCAAGCAATGTAAAGGGCTGTTGGAGACCAAGAACAGAGAAATGGATGCAATAAATTGGTATTTCTAATACTACTGTTTTAAATATCAGTTTCATTTTTATGGTGATATGAATGTCTCATTTTATTCATGTTTGTGCACTATTGTCAATATGGGTAATTTGTCTCAATCTTGTTATTATGCATCTCTGTTTTTATGGATTAATTTCTGATTTATGAGTAACTATTTACTCAGAAATCTGTCTTATTAAAACTGATTTATTGAGTGGTAATATGTTGTGAACTATTTCCACATATTATTGTTTAGTTATTGGGTTTGCTGATTTGATAATCAATATCATTTATGTGAACTACTTCCTGAGTGTTGTTGGTTTATTATTTCAGTAAAAAGGTCTCAATAGGATGTGTTTTGATACCCATAATATCAGTTAATTGAACTATTTCATTAACTTGATATTCATTATAAACAAGACATATCTAAATCCCAATACTTTAATTATCTTGCTCTTAGTTGGGTTAGATCTATATCTGCCTAATTAAGATAGGATTTAGATTAGTTTCTTTTGCTTGCATCATAGAATAATCTTGCATTTAGAGTAAATTACACACTCTGTTAAGTCCTCTCCTCAAAGAGGAAAAACTTTAGTTGTGGCTTGGCTGAGCCCAAATCAGCTTAAGGGTCATTCTCTTGCCTGATCAGCAAGGAGAAGTGATCTGATGTCCCTGTCTATTGGTAGTTAAAGATACATTATAAACCAATAGCAATAGGGAGAAGGTAACTGGACCTAGATGAACAGTCGGAGCCACCACACCAAACGGAAAAGGAGCTGCTTTTAAGGTCCGGACCGGGTGGTTATCCCCCAATGTTGTTGCAGCGATTTTCGAGGCATCAACAGATCCTTGCGCACCCTGATAAAAATGTTGTGCATATCAGCATTAAAGTCTACAAAACTCTGCAGAATATTGTACACTGTGGGTGATAGGCACGGCCTCCAGGTGATCCACATTGGGATGCTCATCTCCATGAGCACCCAGAAGATTTTGGTGTCGCGTATCCGTTTCGCGTCCTTTGTGGCCCAGAGCGAAGTGTACTTCGCGGCCTCCAGTAATTCTCTGTCACTGCTGGGGAATTGATTGTCCTCCGGTAGTTCCCTCGCTACGAGCATTATAAATAACAACAACCACGCATAGTGGAAGGTTTTACCCTACTCCTGGGCTTTGTGACAATTTTTCAAAAATTCCTCGCAGAGGAATTCGGACCAATGGAACTGGACCCCCTCCACACACTGCTTGGCCAGTGCGACCACCGGTGCTGGTACTTCATCGATGCGGCACTTTCTCATAACTTTGCTGGCCAAGATTTGGGTTGCTATGGATACCCCTTTGTCCTTGATGTTGGATATGGAATAACCCCTCTTCTTCTTCTCCAGCTTGTATTTCGTCTTCATGGCTTCTGCAAGGGCCAAATCACTGCCCTTTCCTTCGGCTATGGTCGCGGGGTCCTTTCCTTTGCAGGGGAGCTGAGAAATGCAGTGAATGAGGTCTGTCATGATGGGGATAGGCTCCTCTAGCCATAGATACCCATCATGCACTAGGTAGAGCAGCTTCCTGATGACGAAAATGGTGATGGGCATGCAGTGGAAATGCGGTACCCATAGTAAGTGTAGCAACCCAACCTTTTCCACACTGCGCAGCCACTTCCACGGCTCTAACGTTGTCACCACCCCCTTAGTGCTCTTCTTCATGAGGTTCCCAGTCTCCAGGTGAGGGAACTTCTCGCGGTCAGCAAGGTCCCAATCTTCAAACTTCATGGTTGGCACATGGCCCAGGTGCATGCCTTCAAACACAATGTCGTCTGGGAGGAGCGGGGTCTGGAGTGAACTCTTAGTTTCGTCCAGGTCCTTTGACACTTTGGTCTTCCCTTTCCACGGAGGGACATATGCGGGTAGTTTTGTTGTAGAGCGTGTAGGTTGAATATCCTCCTCCATGTCTTTGTCTTCTTCTGTTGTGGTGATCAGGGCCTGCAAATCTTCTTCTTCCTCATCTGTTTCTATCGTGACAGCTTTCCCCTTTTCTGCCATCGATAGTTTGCTACGCAGCGGGTTCCTCGGGGACACACGTACTAGAGCCATTGCATGTTTATCCTTCTTGGGTCTTGGCGTACGCGGTGATTTGGGGATCTCTACCACAACCCCAACACCTTATGGAACATCCTCCACCATTGGGGTCTGCGCAGCCTCACCAGTGGTTACCTCTTCAATTCCCAATCCATCCTTAATTGTTGTCATCATTTCTATGTTGTATTCTATCCCTTGCGAACTCAAGGGCTCGATTATCGCTTGTCTCTAAATGCTCAGTGCTTGGCTTAATCGCTCAATTCTCAAATGACCAAGTGTTGTTTGTTGGCCAGCCCTTTGTGATTTATAGCGGCTTTTGAATTTGAATTCGACCATTCCCCCAAATTCCAGTCCATTAATGCTTTCTTGGCAACAAATTTTCCAAAATCTTACCCATAAATTGCGTCTTAAATGCCCGCCGCTTGCTCCATTTGGCCTCAAGTCGCACATCCCATCATGAATAGTGACCTCAATGGTCACTTTATGGCCAATCCGTGTGGCAGCGTAACCCTCCGTGCGGATGTGGACCTTGTGACGCTCTACTTCTGCGTGCATCCCCAATATCGTGTAGCTCCCAGACATAATAGTTTATAGTCTCGCGCTTCCTTTCAACTACCTGGAGCGCTAAGACTCTCCTTCCTACAACTAGTCAGCTGGTCGCACCACCCGTGTGGCGCTCCATCCCATCCTCCCCCATGGTTCACGGAGAATCCTCACCTTCCATTGTTGTGGTCGACATCGCGCACTTTACTATTTGCAATGCACTACCCTGGTCACTACGTTTCGCGATATGCGGTTCAACCCAAGGAAGCAAACTAACCAGTTGACGGAGATAGTTCTCAACCTTGTCAGTATGATCGTATGCACCTTGCCTTACCATCCTAGGTTTTTTGATGAGAAATGCTTCCTTTATCTCGTCTTCCTGCTTCTAGACCTCCGCGTCCATCAAAGCATTTTTCTTCTGTAATCGTACCCTTTCTTTTTCAAGTTCACGGAGTCTAAAGTTTCCCCTTCGGATTTCTTCCTCAAGTCTAATGTGTTATATTTCTTGCAGCTATGTGATTCCTTCGTTCCGGGCTTCACGGACCATCGCATCTACGAGTGCTACTATGCGCGGACTAGGCTTCACATGCTCCATGGAGATTACAACCCCTGTTTCATACTTTAGCTTCGGAAGTGCTTGCGTGGTCAGGGTTTTGCACATGGTCTTATAAGCCCATAGAACTACTAGTACGCACAGGTCCCAGTCAATGCGTCTCACATGGTGGACTGTGTTCAACACTTTGCACACCTTGTCAAAGGCTTCCCCGCAGATAATCTTTGGCATGGTTAGTATTATCATAATTTTCCATTCACGCCATCACCTTGCCCGCTCCTGCTTTTTGGTCATGTTTCCTATTGTGAGGATGGTGTGCGTTCATACAGGTTGCGTACCATACGCTTGTACCCATCTGGAGAGGTGGGCGTGCAGGCTGTTTCGTCCGCCATATTTAGCTTTCATCCTCATCTAAGGCTTTCCAAATCATATGAGCATCATCCTTCTGCATTCTCGGCAGTCCTCAAAACTTCTTTGATGTGTACCCCACCATCTTGCGGGCGTAGCGTGCAGTTCCCATTTTAGAGCGTCAAAACGCTGCTGTTCTAGTACTTCTTTTTCAAATTTGGTCAGGAAATCATCCACTTCGCCCAACCTGTCATACATGGGCAGATCTCGTACCTCTATTGTCATGCAACGCAGTGATCTTACCATCATGTTGCAATTGAGCGTGGTTACCTCATGTAATTGGTTTTGCCATCGTTCTATTTCCTCGTCTAAATCTAATGTGTAGGAGCTTTCACGCTCCCACAAAATCCTGCCATCAGCTGTAGGATTCACCTAATCCTGTTCCTGAGTGGTTATCTTGTAGATACAATCTAGATCCTCATCGCTCTCATCATCACACACTGGCTCTGTGTAGCGTGATCCTTCCACAGGGTCTAAAGGTACCACAATGCGTAGTGACTTTTTCTCAAAAATCATCTTGCGCTTCTTTAGATTTATCACTCGATTCATGTCAATGGCCTAATCTATCCCTAATAGTGTGGGATAGGGATTGCTCTCATCAACAATCTCTATCACTTTGAAATCGGCAAGCATGCTCGCACCTTCGATATCTACTGTTATTCCCTGTAATCTTCCCATCGGTAGGATCTTTCGTTGGTTCGCCATTCGCAATTAAATAGGAGACATTGCAACGTGGGCCTGCCCATGCGCTCCCATGTCTATTGTGGCAGTACGTTCACATCCAATCCTAAATCCAGAATCACTTGATCCATTTCATATTCCCCAATTTGCGCAGTCAATCTCATCTCCCTTCCTGTTCGCATTGTGTGCTTCCCGAGCTTCCAGACTACGCATGGTTCCCCTGATCCAGCACATCTAGTGATGAGTTCTTGCAGTCCCTTCATAGCCTTGTTGTCGCACAACAGCTTCATGCATGTCTCCAGAAAGGTAGTAAGCATTGATGGGTCCATCTCTGGTTCTAGTTTGTCTTTACTACCTGAAGTGGAGGTCTCCATGAAGCTCTTCCTAGCTTCCATGAATGTCTACTTCGCATGCTCCAAATCGAACTCTGGCTCCTTTGTTGGAGCCTTGCGAACCCAAGCACTCCCTTCTGGCTACTTACCTTTGTCATCTCCTATTGTGATATCGCTTCGAAGCATGATGTTTACATTCGGGTCCTCCTCGAGCGGCTCAGATCTCATCATTTGCGGGTTCTGAATCGGGGGAGGCTGGAGTATTCCTTTATCGCGCAACCTTGTTATCAGTGTGGGGCAGTCCTCCGTCTCATGATCAAACTGAGTACAATATAAACATGATGTTCTTTTTGGATTCGTACAATCGCAGGCATAATGCCCTGGCCCTCTGCAATTGTAACAAATCAGTTGTCAGCGACCCCTTCCTAGTCCCATTCCACCTCAACCCCATCTGCACCCCTGAAATCCAGTGCGCATCATCCCTGCATTTTGATTGAGGGCTCGTGTTTTGGTCTGAACTCTATAGGTAGGAGTCAGTCTGAACTCTGTAGGTAGGATTCTGATCCATCATCAGTTCATAACTTCTACAGGTGCGCTCATCATGGCCTACCGACCTGCAGAGGTTACATAACAACTGTTGGGATGTCTGCGTATACTTTTGTAATAGGTGGCAGTTATCTATAGCATGCTTTCCTCCTATCTGACAAATCATGCACCATAATGCAGGTGTCATGCTCAGTCCTGCTTGTGCGTTTAGTCTCAATGGCATTGGCCCTCTTCCCGCTAGGTAGTTCGCGAAGACTAGACAATGGTCCTTGTCATGCCCCTAGCCCTTTCATTTTATGCACCATACCTCCTCGCGCGCCTCTGGGAGAGTTGTTTTATCCTGTTTCAAGCTCTGCATTTCCAGACACAAATTTTTCAGTTGCGCGTGGATTTGTTGGACTCCCAGGCTAGGATCTTGTATTGGGGTCTTGTGTAGTCTCATTGCAATCTCCAAAGCTTCGCCCTGGGTGGATAACTTCTGCTATGACAGTGCCGTCCTTAGATGTGGCGTTAGTGATGCTACAAACCATGCGCGGTGCTACCCATCCGTCAAAGTCATATTGGCTTTACGAATCATACCTTTCAGTCTGTAATCCATCTCCCAGGGGGTCTTGCCTAGAAGCATCACGATTTCCTTAAACCCGATAATTGATTGTGTCTCCAATTTTGGCCTGCTAAATTCCCTGTTCAGCGTAGCTTGGATATCTGCAATCCTTGCATTTGGGTTGTTATTAGAATTCTTAATGTACCATGTTAGTGCGTGATCCTGCAACGCGCTTACCAGCGTTACCTTCTTTATGTTGTCATTTGTGACTCCTTGTGCTTCCCATACAATCTTTACCACGAACTAGAATTGGTCTGGATCTTCGTTTCCTACTCCTTTTAACACCAGAAACTTTAGTGCACTTGCCATATTGAACTATGGCAGTGGTGGAGGTGGTGTGGGCAGAGATGGGGGTGAAGATGGTGAAACTGGTGGTGGCGTAGGTGGGGGTGGTATGCGCGGAATTCACTGGCTTATCAGACTGATCGTACTTCTTGGTGAAACTTTCGCAAGCTCTTCCTCGCTCTCTCACTGAGACGAAATTAAGGGGCTAGTTTCTATCTCTGCGCTACCTTCGTTTCTGTAGATCCTCCCACTTCGTGTAGCCAGAAACATCAATTTATTCGCATAACCCGCTTTTCACACAGTAGCATTTTAATCCAAGTGTTCAAAGATTTAATGTACTTACCTCGCAGTCCTTTGAGGAAGCATAGTTCCACCTCGTTGTAGTTGATTGAAGTATCTACCGCGAACTCGGTGATAAACCCTCCTATAATTCAATCAAGCCAATGGTCCACAACGCGTGTGATCTTATCTTCTGATGCTTCTAGTCTGCGCACTAACTATGGAGTCCACACAATCGGTTTTTCGAGCCTACACCTTCCTTGACTGTCTGTTATCTTCGCGATCCACTCGTACAACTCAGAGGGGAAGGATGCAAAGAAAAATTTATGGAATTTCGTATATAATTAGTGCTCTTACCACTATTCCTTCGATACTCGCAGATTCTTGTTTTCCTGCCGCGAACTTGTGAATATTTTTGTCCAACCACTCTTCAATTTCTTTCTTGGTCAGATTCTAGTGACACGACATTAGAAATCTCTTATGCAGATCTTGGTCCTCGCAACAGAACCATTTCTTGGCTTGTTGGGGCCTGACCCAGGTTCAGAGGTGATTTAGCCAAACAAATCCCGGTACTACTGGCCCTTTCGACAACAGTCCACAAAGCACGGACTAAGGTCTCACCTGAAGTAGTATGGGAATGTGCTAGAACTAGGTTTCCACACGCTAGAGATGTTTGATGAGTTCAAGTGGTCCGCGGTTCGGCCCTACACGCACGTCGATACGCGCACTTACCTGTACCTCACAGCCTGAGATGTTGTCTTCGCGCAGCCCTACTGGGGGGCCGAACGCTGTTATAACCCAAGTCCTTACTAGTATTCCACTATTAGCTGATTAACTTAGCCTACTTGTATGTGTTAAGTTATACTTAGTAATATAAATCATTCGTACAACTGCGCGTAGTAAATAAACATTATATTTGCAATTTATATCAACCATGTAATAACTCAAGAACAGATACACAAAATTTGGATAAAATTTCTCTTTATTATTCTCTTCTTCGGTTACAGGCTCGACTCCGCCCTGCGCACTTAGCTGCAGGGGTCCGCGCACTCAGCTGTGGACTAATAGGCCTCTGTGCACTGAGTTGCAGAGCCTTCTCCTGCTCTATGACCCAAGACACACTTAGACACTTAGACTCTTCGCTTCTTCGCTATTCTTCGATATCTCTTACATTTAGAACCTCGCTCTTTTTATACAATCCCATGGTCCGTGGACCATGGGCAGGCAGACATTACATACAAAACTAGGGCGGACAACCCTATGACTCTAACATGCTTTCACGCCTGCAATTCGTGGGGCTTTACAACATCATTCAGTCAAAACATGGGCTTTGAGCCCTAAAACATGCCTTGGGGGATTCCATGCCCAACAGGTTAAATGGCCTATTAAGGAATTTTTTAAGAGAAAGTTAAGGAAGAATATGAGGAACATTATGGAGCATACTCTGTAACCACCCCTCCCACATTTACGCACTTTAA
The DNA here is from genome assembly GCA_031772625.1 of Pinus tabuliformis. Lineage (NCBI taxonomy): Eukaryota > Viridiplantae > Streptophyta > Pinopsida > Pinales > Pinaceae > Pinus > Pinus tabuliformis. The sequence continues at coordinate 566,155,983 of CM062817.1, forward strand.
CTAGTCTGTTAGGGTAAACATGAGATGAAGAGTTACTATGAAATGGCCCAACCTCCTAGGTCCAATTAAGGAAGTGGGGCTGACAAACTAGCCACATACTGACATCCCATAGGGGCTACAGGTCACCAAAGGCTGAAAAACCAACCCAGGTGGCCGAACCCTAAGTTGACTACTTTTTCTCTGCCTTGGGCCCACAACCTCACCCATAACAAAGCATGCATGCAATTATAGCCCTCCAACCACATGCACAACACTTTTTCAATGCAGTTATAGCACAATTTCTCCAGTTATGAGCATGCAGTCTCGATATCAGTGCCATGTTTTCAAGCTTGCCTCTAGAACAATGCCCATAATTGTTTAAGACTTTCCAGAATCTTATTTAACATGGAAACAAGGCTAAACATTCAATCTCAACTCAAGAAATTGACCTAGGTTACCTAGAACATAAAAAACATTTTGTCAAACACATGACAAACATGTAAGCTACAAGCCGTGAATACATATCTGATCATAAAAGTTTAATATTCATCTTAGAATCATCGAGAAGGCCCTATGCCCTCTCCACATAGTCACATAATACTTATTATTCCATACATTCATCAACTTATCAATAGCTAAACAATTCATGACAAGGGCCATAGAAGATACATATCATTAGAACAACATATCACCAAAATTTAACCAACATATAAACCCTGGAAACCCAGCCATAATATCACCAAAACATTGCCAACAAGTACACATGAATCAAAATAGAATAATATCTCTTATTAACATATGAAGATACTAACCAAGTCAAGGACTTCCATGTACCACTCGACCAGAGATTGGGTTGAACCAAATCTCTCTTTCAACCAATCACCCTGGCACCATATTCCAAGCATGAATGTGGGATCTCATGGAATAAATGAAGACAAACCAAATCAAGGATTCCAGAGGCCAAATCACCTCAAACAGTGACTCCACCTCATGGTCTGACATCATTAACACCAACCAGATCGGTCTATATCCAAGCTTTCCAGAGCTCTAGGAACTAGTAACTCAACCCACAACCTTCTAGGGCTCTAGAGCATTTGTCCAAACCAGCTCTAGGAACTAGTAACTCAACCCACCAAGGGCTCCAGAGCGTTTGTCCCAACCTATGCTCCAAGACTAGTAACTCAACCCAAGTTTTTCTAGGGCTTCCAAAGCATTTGTTCCAACCCACAACCATAAGGAATCATGAGCACCAACTATAAAACAATCAAGTGGAAAAACCCACAACACCATGGCTATCTAGGAAATGGCAAGGCAAGTCTAAAATTATTGTCAATCCAGGAAAATATCGATGCCAATGATAACAAATAACAAAATAATCACATGCATATACCATGCATCCATAAATCAACAGGGAAAACACACATGCAACCTCTTACCTGCAAAGGAATCTATTTGTAGTCATTGATCAAATAATACCCTTGCGCTTTCCTGCTTTCCCTTTACTTCTTTATCCAAATCAAATGTATTCTAATGTACTCCAAACATGCTACAAGAATGCTCTAAGTGTGCAATAGTATGAGAGAATTAAAGAATAGAAGAGAGATCCAAAGCTATATTGGCCAAAAAATAACAACAAAAGATATGAACTAATCCTCAGAAGCCTTTTTATCATTAAGGTCTTTATTTTCTTCATTTTCCTTCATTTTTATTCAATTTCCATCTCATGCAAATCTGTGTCCCTTCATCTTCCCTTTCTCCTATTTTCCCTTATTTTCATAAGTAAATGTCAATTACTGTCACTTTTCCTTTGCTAATTCCTTTTCCAATTTCCTTAGCTATAATAACTGAAAGTGACACTCACTAGGATGTTTTTCCCACCATTCAACTTGGAATACATGTCCCATGACCTTGGTCTTATTTTTATTTACATGGAAAATCAACCAGGGGTTGTTACAAATCCCTCCCCTTTGGGGGAACACCGTTCTCGGTGTTCTATGACACCTATGACTAGAAAACCACTGAAAATATAACATATTTCCCATGGAGCTTTATAACACAACTCGTTGTAGTATGTACAATGACCTCTTTTGGAAAAAAAAACATGATACCCCTTACTAGAGTTTTATAACACAACTCTATGAAGTATTTACACTAACAACCACATATACTTATACATGTTTGCTTCAACCAACAAATAATCGTATTGTTTATGGAGCTTTGTAACCACAACTCAATACAATATTTATAATAACATACATATATACATATGCACATTTTCTCTAACCAGCAAATAAAAGGATATGATGCCTGCATCCACAACAAGGCAATCCAGAGGCTCACACCTCCACCCTCAAAAGTAGTATTAGGATTCACCTCCTTCCAAAGAAGTCCAAAATCCACTACCAAAGTTAAACTTGCATCCAATGTCCAACAGTACGATCCTTACGCTACTTGTTCTCTCAGTGAATAGTTATCGACTCATTGCTCTAAGGAACACTCCCAACATGCTTCCTATTCCTTTTGGAAATTCTAATGACTAAATAAAACACAATCCCCGACCTTCCCTTTTCTACTACACAATCCCTCGAGAAATCAGGTCACCTCCTTCCATGCTGTCACTCACCTTCCAAGTTCCTTGACATCCCCTTCCCGGGTGATCCATCCCTTGGCTTCAAAATCATCATATTAGTCATAGCACGCTCATGGAAATCAATGGACACTATTGGGTACCAACATCCCATAATAGCCTTACTCCTGAATTGATTTACTAGTATATTGTTGCTTGTTCCTACTCCTTTCACTGTTGTTACTGCTAATTCTTGCAGTCAGTTTCAACCACCCAAACTGGGAATTTCCCTACTTTCCTGTACCAAGCACATAATTTTCATTAGACTCAAAAGGAATTGAAATAAATTCAAATCATACCTCATTAGTAGCTTGTCAATAAGGTACACCTACAATTCTATTTACTTCCTGTCACAACAAATCAAACTATCTCTTTAATCAAATCATCATGTATAAACATATCACATCCGATTATCTCAAAACACAACCATCATAAATCATAATCATAATTCACATGTAACCATGATAAATTAGATTCATAGATCACATGCATACTTAAGACTGAAATAAAACAATGATACTTATCTTTCAATTGGTTCTTTTCTTCTACTTTTGTCCTTTCTCCTTTCTGTACACACAGAAGATCAGTTGCCACATCCAACAAGCACCGAATGCCTTTTCTTATCTGCAATCACGTAAACATATACGTAGTGTATTTCACACACATACACCCAAACACAACGTACAACACCACACAATACATGCACCTACACCCAACATACAACACAACACATACACCTACACCTGGTGTACAACACAACACATACACCTACACTTGGTGTACAACACAATACATATACTTACACCTAGTGTACAACACAATGCATATATGTACACAAAGTGCAACACAATGAATAAACATGTCACAATACAATGACTACACAATACACATAACACAGTACCCCATATGCATAACAAAATGTGTACAACACATACATAACACCACATGTACACACCACATGCACAACATGTACACAACACCATCTACACAATGTGTACACAGAACCACAAGTACAATGCACCACCTGCACAATGTGTACACAAAATTACATGTACAAAGCACCAACTACACAATGTGTACACTACACCACGTGCATAATGTGTACACAACACCACATGAAGAGAACACCACATGTACAACATGTACATAGCACCACATGCACATAACGCACATTCATTCATTTGGAATTGTGATTTCCAAACATAGCTAAAGGAATTCTTGCCTGATTCCTTTCTTTTACCATTTTCTTGGTGGCAATTGAGTCTTATTATGTGAGTCTTATTAACTAACATCTATCATGCATGTAACCACAACAACAATAGAATGATAGGCATGTACATAACCATAATGCTTATAAAAACCATCAACCAACATACCTGCATGCCCAACATACAAACTTGTATGACGATACCCTCTTACCCCGAGGTTCAACGTTGCAACCTCGCTCTGATGATGCGCATCTCTTGCTCCATCTCAACCAACATATCAACATCATACATGATAACATAAATTGTAACACTGACTATATACGTGACAACCATAGCCACTACCACACATGCACATGATTGACATGCATGCATAACAATCACATAGATAAGTAACACGAATGCATGATAAACACATTTCGCCCATCTAGTCCATGTGTTGAACTTGGGATCTCTGAATCCACCTTGTAACCACCCCTCCTACATTTACATGCTTTAACTGGTCTATCAGGGTAAACATGAGATGAAGAGTTACTATCACATGATCCGACCTCCTAGGTCCAATTAAGGAAGTGGGGCCGACAAACTGACCACATACTGACATCCCATAAGAGCTACAGGTCACTCAGAGTCTGAATAACCACCCTAGGTGGCCAAACCCTGAGATGGACCCCTTTTCACTACCCTGGTCCCACAACTGCACCCACAACAAGGCATGCATGTGGTTATAGGCCTTCAACCACACGCACAACACTGCTTCCATGCAGTTATAGCCCAAATTCTCTAGTTCTAAGAATGCGGTCCTGGGATTCGTGTCACCTTTTTAGGCCCCCCTCCAAACCACCACCCTGTTAAAATAGCAACAAGAAATCATAATTTAATTTGTCCTTGATTTAAATTAGGAATTAAATTGAAATTCTATTCTCATAGCAACTTGTAATAGTTAACTAAGTTAATTTGACTTAGTTGGCTCAGCAATTTCAAGTTGGAAGTCTATCTAGAGTCATGTAGAGTGATTCCTAAATTTTAGGGGTTCAGGTTGAGTTATTTTGAGTTGTAATGAATTAACTCAATCTAACTGAGTTAAATTCAGTTAAACTAGTTAAATCAATTAGAGGAACTAGTAGGAGGTCTAGTAGTGGGGATTAGCTTCAGTGCAGCTTCAATGTTCCACTAGTTAACTGAAGGTTCACTCATAAATAACTCATGCATGTCACTTTAGAGGAATACCTCATTGAGATTAGATTTCAGGGACAATGTACTATCAGTTGTATAATTTTCCGAGTTGTATAGATGATGCATGCAATCAGTAGAAGGCCTATGATGGATTGCGCAGTTGCGGTTAGGGATTTTCCCAATTAAATATGGGCTAATTCTCTTAGGGATTACGCAAGGAAGTAGGGGCTTGGTAGGAAGCAGATTTGGCTAAGTATTGGCATGAGTTGATTTGTGAAGCAGAGAGATAGATTGTACTTGTGTAGAGATTGTTCAGGTTGAACAACATTGTATTTTCTTCTCAGATCTTCTGCTTAATTCAATTTAGATAGTCAGGGTTTTGAGAAGTTGCTTTCCCCAAAAAAACATTGTGTTATGTGCGATTGAAATTCTTCCTTTTCTACTTAGTGTTTTCATCGATCAAGTTTGGTTTTTGCTGATGAGTAGAGTAGATTCTTGTCTTTTGTTTGAGCATATCACATAAATTGTTGAATCTACAAGTAAAAATATACATAGTATCAGAGCTAAAGACATTATGGAAGAGGACAATTTGAGTTTGTTGTGCAGGTGAAATCAAATTTGCAAGTTCACACTTCAGAGTCAGAAGTATGTCACTCTACGGTTTGAGACTTTAGTATGCCCTGGACGGCAGCTCGAATTACATAGCTTGGAAGGATAACATGGAGGCAGTGTTGGAAGATAATGGGCTAAAGGAATTAATATATCATGATATTATGAAGACTCTAACATCTGATTCTAAATATTTGGCTGAATGGAGAAAGTGTGTGGTAAAAGTGAGAAGGATTATCCTAGAAGGAGTTCGATATCATATTCTTGAATCTCCACGGTAAGGAAAATCCATTTGCAATGTGGAAGGCATTGACAAACTTGTTTCAAAATAGCAGTGACCATAGGAAGCTGGCACTGAAGGAAAAACTCAAAAAGATCAAGATGGAGAAGGGTGACTCTATTTAGAATTACTTGACCAAGTTCACCCAATGTCGGGATGAACTTGGAAGTCTTGGGATTACTATTACGAAGATGATATGGTTATCCTAGCACTTCTAGGACTTCCCAAGAGCTGGCATAGTTACCAAGACTGAGTTAATGGGAGGGAGAAGCTACCAGAGTGGGAGCAATTGTGGTCCAACTTGGTACAAGAAGAGATTCGACAGAACACCAAAGACGGATCCTCATCAAAGCATGACGATGAGGATAATTGTGCCTTAGATGGTAAGGCAAGTAAAGGGAAGTGGAAGCCATCCCATTCCAAATCATATTATTGTCAGGGTGGCAAGAAGAAGGACATGTCGAAAATCAAGTGTTTTCATTGTCACAAGCTAGGACACTTTGCCACAAAGTGCCCGCATAAGAAGTATGGTAAGAAGCCCTCAGGAGGAGCGGCAGGTGAATATCTTGCTTCATAGTTTGAACTAGATTTTACCTGCATTGCTTGTATGGTGTCATCAATGATGGCTAGTGTGTGGTACTTGGACAATGGAGCTTCATTCCATATGACCGGTAAAAAAGAGCTCTTTTGTAACTTGGAGGAGAAGGATCTCGAGATTCATATCGAGATGGGTCATGATGGGACGTATAGCGTGACCAAGATCGTTACAGTTACATTTCAGAAGGACTTTGGTTCTCCCCTCACTTTGTGAGATGTTATGTATGTTATGGGTTTGAAGAAGAACTTGGTTTTTGTTGCCATGTTGGAGGATAGAGGCTATGATGTGATATTTAGTAAGGGAAAGGCATTCCTTCATCACATAGCCATAGGAAACTTGAAGAGGATAGGGGTTTGAGTGAAGAACCTCTACAAATTGGAGGTAGAAGACTGCGCTACTTTTAGCACTAAAGCATAGAAGGTGTAGATCCGAAACATCGGTGAGTTGTGGCACAGGATATTGGGTCACTTGCATCCTGGCGCTTTGAAGATATTGCAGAAAATTTCTACATGGCTTCCCAAGGGTACACTAGAGCAGAGAGACACATGGAAAGGGTGTAGATTGGGGAAGTATGCCAAAGCTTCCTTTCATGACAAAGACAGTCGAGCACAAGTGATCCTTAATTGAGTTCACTCAAATGTGTGTGGACCATTCTCAACAACATCCACGACCAAGCACAAGTATTATGTTATATTTGTTGATGAATTTTCTCGTAAGTGTTGGATTTTCTTCATGTAGAAGAAAGATCAAACATTCCCAAATTTTTGTAAACTTAAAGAACTTGTCAAGAAAGATACTGGTAGGAAAGTTAAATCTCTCATAAGCGATAACGGTGTAGAGTATTTGTTGAATGAGTCTAAAAACTTATTTGCATCAGAAGGAATTCAATGAGAGTTGATAACACCTCATAACCCATAGCAGAATGGGGTGGCTAAAAGGAAGAACATGAGTACTGAAGGAGAGGCACGAGAGATGATACATGATCAGGGCCTACCATTACACTTGTGGGCTGAAGCATGCAAAACAGCTGTTTATTTGTAGAACATAAGCCCTCATCGAATTCTTGAGATGAGTACACCGGAAGAGGCTTTTTCAAGGAAGAAACCAGATGTGGCACACTTCAGGATCTTTGGTTCATCAGTCTACTTCCATGTTACCAAAGATGCACAAAAAAATCTAGAGCCAACAGTAGAGTTGGGCATATTTGTGGGGTACATTGATACACCTCACAACTATTGGGTGTACCTGCCAACCAACAGGATGACAATGGTTCATAGAGATGTAAAATTCGATGAAGAGAAGGCCATGAGATGTTCCCTTGAGAGGGAGCTTCAGCCACATGTGGATGAGGATATTTTAGATCCAAAGGAGGAACCTCAGGATGATGTGGAGCAGCCATATGTAGAGGAGAAGTGAGTGGAAACACCCACTCATGCAAAGTCTTCTAGAGATGGGAGAAAGTGCACAAGAGAGGCTAACATGTTATTACATGATGCTAGAGAGAATGTGGAGCACCCACATCACATCACTGGGAGTGAACTTTTAAGGCTTCACCGATGCAGATTGGGCAAGGAGTCCATCCGATAGGAAGAGCACATCAGGTGGGATCTTTAGTATTGGGTCAACAATTATTTCTTGGTACAGCATGAAACAGAGATCAGTTGCACTTAGTTCAACATAGGCATAGTACATGGCTGCTAGTCAAGGAGCTTGTGATGCTATCTGGATGAGGAAGATTCTTGTTAGTTTGTTTGGTGAACAGATGGATCCAATAGTGATTTATTGTGACAATCAAAGTTGTATAAAACTCTCTAAGAATCTAGTTTTTTATGATCGGTCCAAGAATATTGATATCTGATATCACCATCTTCGAGATTGTGTGTAGAGGAGAATCATGTTGTTGGAGTACATTCCCACGGAGGAGCAAGATGTAGATATTTTGATAAAGGCATTGTCAAGATGAAAATTTGAGTTTCACAGAGGCGGGATCAAGGTAGTAGATAATCCCTTTCTTGTTGAGAGGGAGTGTTAAAAATAACAAGAAGAAATCCTAATTTAATTTGTCCTTGAATTAAATTAGGAATTAAATCGAAATTCTATTCTCATAGCAACTTGTAATAGTTAACTAAGTTAATTTGACTTGGCTTAGTAAATTCGAGTTGGAAATCTATCTATAGTCATGTAGAGTGATTGCTAAATTTTAGGGGTCGAGGTTGAGTTATTTTGAGTTGTAATTAATTAACTCAGTCTAACTGAGTTAAAGTCAGTTAAACTAGTTTATTTAGTTGGAGGAACTAGTAGGAGGTCTAGTAGTGGGGATCAGCTTTAGTGCAGCTTCACTGCTCCACCAGTTAACTGAATATTCACTCATAAATAACTCATGCATGTTAGTTCATAAGAAGACCCAGTTGAGATTAGAGTGCAAGGACAATGTACTATCAGTTGTATAATTTTCCGAGTTGTACAGATGGTGCATGCAATCAGTAGAAGGCCTATGATGGATTGCACAATTATGGTGAGGGATTTTCCCAATTAAATATGGGCTAATTCCCTTAAGGATTGCGTGGGGAAGTATGGGTTCGGAAGACATCAAATTTGGCTAAGTATTGACATGAGTTGGTTTGTGAAGCCGAGAGATAGATTGTACTTGTGCAAAGATTATTCAAGTTGAACACACATTGTATTTTCTTCTTAGATCTTCTGTTTAATGCAATATAGATAGTCGAGGTTTTGAGAAGTTTCTTTCCCCAAAAAAATATTGTGTTATGTGCGATTGAAATTCTTCCTTTTCTGCTTAGTGTTTTCATCGATCAAGTTTGGTTTTTGTTGATGAGTAGCATAGATTCCTGTCTTTTGGTTTAGCATATCACAGAAGATGTTGAATCTACAAGTAAAAATATACATACCCGTAATTGCTTGAGACTTTCCAAAATCATATTTAACATGGAAACAAGGTTAAACATTTAATCTCAACTCAAGAACTTGACCTAGGTTTCCTAAAACATAACAGACATTTCGTCAAACACATGGAAAACATGTAAGCTACAAGTCATGAATGCATATCGGATCATAAAAGTCTAAGATTCATTGAAGCATCACCGAGAAGGCCTTATTCCCTCTCCACATAGCTACAATAACACTTATTAGTCCATAAATTCATCAATTGATCAATAGCTAAACAATTGAGCCATAGAAGATACACATCATATGAACAAAATATAACCAGAAAATAACCAACATATCAACCATGGAAACCCAACCATAATATCACCAACACATTGCCAACAAATATACATGAATCACAATAGAAGAATAACTCTTATTAGCATATGAAGATACCAACCAAGTCAGGGACTACCAGTACCACCTCACCATAAATTGAGCTGAACCAAATCTCCCTTTCAACCAATCACCCCTGCATCATATTCCAAGCATGAATGTGGGATCTCATGGAATAAAACAAGACAAACCAAATCAGGGCTTCTAGATGCAAAACCACCTCAACCCTCAACCAATGATTCTAGCTCATGGTCGGACATCACTAACACCAACCAAATCGGTCTCTACCTAAGTTGTCCAGGTCTCCAGGAACTAGTAACTCAACTCACAACCATCCATGGCTCCAAAACGTTTGTCCAACCTGGCTCCAGAGACTAGTAACTCAACCCACAAAGGGCTCTAGAGTGTTTTTCCCAACCTAGGCTCTAGGAATAGTAACTCAACCCAGGTTTTTCCAGGGATTCCAGGACATTTGTCCAACACACAACCATAAAGGATCTTGATCACCAACCAGAAAGCAATCAAGTGAAAAAACCCACAACACCATGGCTATCCAGGAAATGGCAAGGTAAGGCTAAAACCACTGTCAATCTAGGCCAATCTCCATGACAACGACAACACATAACCATATAATGACATGTATATACCATGCATCCATAAAAACACACATGCAACCTGTTACTTGCTAAGAAATCCAATTGTAGTCGTTGATCCAATAATCCCCTTGTGTTTTCCTGCTTTTCCTTGCCTTCTTTCTCTTAATCAAATGCATGCTAAAGTTCTCTAAGCACGATCCAAGAATGCTCCCAATGTGCAATAGTATGAGAGAATGAGAGAATAGAAGAGAGATCCAAAGCTATACTGACCAAATACTAACCAACAAAAGCTATGAACTGATTCTCAGAATCCTTTTTATCATTGAGGTCTCTATTTTCTTTATTTTCCTTCATTTTTCCTTTAATTTCGCTCTCATGCAAATATGTGTCTCTTCATCTTCCTTTTCTCCTATTTTCATTTATTTTCATAAATAAATGCCACTTTTCCTTTGTCAATGCATTTTCCAATTTCCTTAGCCATAATAAACTGAAAGTGACAGTCACTAGGATGTTTTTCCCACCATTCATCTTGGAATACGTGTCCCATGATCTTGGTCTTATTTTTATTTACATGTAAAATCAACCAGGGGTTGTTACATAGTTGAAGTAAGAAGAAAATCAAATTTGGGATGAGTTCATGAAGAACTTGGAAAAATCATATCAACATGTAGATTTGATGACAATGACATGAAGGGAGACTAGAAAGACTTATGTTTTAAAAACTGATAATTTGTATACAAGTGTTATACATATCAAAGGGGAAGGAAAATCAATGATAGAGAAATAACATAATATAAATTCTATTACAAGAAAGAGAGAGATATAATTATCTTATGGGGGGAATTAAGATGGAAGTCATACACAATGGACAAATACAACTACAAAAGAATAGTTACGAGAACTTATTTTTGCAATGAATAGGAAAAAGTTTCCTTACAAAATTAGCCAGAAAGAGGATTAGAAATATGAAGAGCAACAATCATATACAATGCTAGTGGAGTGGAATTTGATGAGGGATTTGAATTGCTAAAAATATTAATGAGAGAATCTGAGAACGAAATTTTATTTCATTAAAACCCAAGATGAATAAACCGACAAATCTCATTGGTAAACTGTAGAACATGGAACATAGGCTAAAAAAGAAACTAATGTACATGGAGGGATAATAGGCTACATGGTTGTAAACATCAATGAAGAGAAGGAAGCAATCATTTTCGTGATTGATTGCAATTTATATGAATTTAATATTTTTGCAGATGCAGGTAAAAGTGAGAATTTAAAGGATGAAAATCCATCTTCCATAAAGCAACCATGGAGAAGGAAACAAATGACCTTGAACATTTTTGGAAATATTTATGTGATGAAGAATGGAAGATGAATAATGAAAGGGCAATGAAGACCATAAAATTTTCAAGTTTGAACCAAAGTTAGAATGGAGCAATGTCAGCAACATGGATCAACAAAAGAGTATATTGGACATAGAGATTGAGGAGTTACGTATTATGATGAATAAATCGGTTAAGAAGAGGCATACTGAAACAAATAAGAAAGTTAGCAATAGAAATCAGTTGAATACAAGAAAGTACATCATTAGGGCTAGTAGAGCATTACAAAATAAAGTATGGAAACCTAGAAGATTGAGGACAAGATCAACACATCAACAACAGATGAGGAAGTTCTACATCAAAATACAGGATACTAAGTATGATCATGACAGTGAGGCAAGTGGAAAACAACATCATAAAGTACATGATTTAGGAGGAGAATAAATTGCAGTATATCCACCTGCAATTGAAAAATGTCAAACAACAAAGGTGAAAGGTACAACTAGCAGAAGCAAACTCATGAATAGGAGTCCATGATTTTTTATTTATTTGGGGAGTCTAATGCAGGACCATTCTACACAACAACAGGACCTAGGAGGTCTTTCCATCTTTGCTAAAGGGAGTGGGTTCCCTTAATTTAATTTGAGCCAAATTTATGTAATTAAAAGATAGGAATTAATTTTATTAAATAGGGAATTGTTATAGAAATTTAGTTGAGAAATGAGGAGAGGATTTTCTCATCGATATGTACAAATTGTTTAAGGAAAAGCTTGTTTAGAAGTTGGAGAAAATAATTTAGATATTCTCCACATAATTAAGTAATAGCAAAAATCAAGGATTGTTAAGAGATATCAGGAGGATTTTTATGATATAAAAAGACTTTAAGGAACTTAAACCAAATTTGGCTCAAATCTATTTGTATAAACATATGTAAGCCTACGCGGCACATTGGAAAGTGAGAGAGAGGGGTGGTTAGGGCCATAAATGCACATATTGTGAATTTGGCCTATTTTTACATAAATTTTATGTTAATGAATAATATGGATTTTGTGTGTGTTCGATCTTTGTGTTAATGGAAATTGTATGAATTGTGTGTGAAATTGTTCCATTTGTGTGAGAGTTTTAAATCTGATATGTGTGTTTTGTGGAGGATAAAGAATGTAGATTGAAATATACTATCTCATTAGGAATGAGACACTGTTTGTTGGCATAAAAAGGCCAATCTTAGCCATCATAATAAAGTATGTATTTTCCCCTTGAGGTTATTTCTAAACTAAGGTTTTTATTTTAGAGGTTTAAAAATACATTAATTTTATCCTTTCTCAATAAAACAACCTCTTAAAATCAAGATCATATCCATAAGTCTAAATGGTTCTCATCTATTTAAAAATACAACTTGGGTGTATTATACATATACCAGATTTTGTAATAACTAGAGTCACCCCTGACAAGTATTTTCCTTCCTTTCAACTTCCAAATTATTGGCATCAAATTTGAATATGTTCCACGAAAATATACAATACATCTTAATTTTTATTGAAATTTAATGTTAAAGTTACTTATGACAAGTATTTTCCTTCCTTTCAAATTGCAAATTATTGGCATCAAATTTGAATATGTTCAATGAAAATATACAATATATCTTAATTTTTATTGAAATTTAACATTAAATGATTATACAATATAGCATAATTTTATTTGAAATTTAATGATAAATGATTAAAGGTTGTTCCTAAGGAAAAAGGCCATTTAGAGTACATGAACCCCTAGAACTTGTTTACAATATATCAGAGAAAACCTATTTCCAAGGTCAAGAAGTTTATATGGTTTTAAAAATAGTTTTAAAATGGTAAGCTTTTATTTCAAAATTAAATTTAAAAAAAGTGTTTTTATGTGTTTATGATATCAATATTTAATATGTATGTGTGTGTACGCTCAATTGGTTGTCATCAGTATTATGTTTGGCCAGTTTTTTACTATTAGATGTCTCATTTGAATTTTCTTGTTAATATTTAAGATCACTTTAAATGCATTTACACCATGCTTGTGTGTGCTTCCATTAATGTGTAGTACATGATTTGTTGATTACCATTGATTGTACCATAATGAATATATACATTGGATATAGATTACCTAATCATTGGTAGGTATTGTCTTGATGATTATATTGCATTCTTTCTTGAAGCATTAAAGACCGAGGGGTCATGATAGCATTCTACATGATACAAACATGTAGAGTGGGTTGCTCGCTTGGAGGATGATTCACCTTAGCATCTTAGAGGAGGGTATATGGCATGAAGACAATAGGTTACTTGCATAAAAGCTTCTACTTAACCTTCAAAGGATTGGATTGAGGAGTGATCTATAGGTGTGGTGGGCCTATAAGCACATACAACGTAGGAGGTAGTACTAAACCATCCTTGAGAAACATTAATCTTTAGAGCCTTTCTTGTTGGATGTGCAATTTTTCAAGCTTAACATGTGTCAATTGGAGTTGGAGTGCTCAACGTGTGGGCCTATTTAGTAATCACGTATGTATTTTGTTGTTGATCTGATCCACTTTTTAATTGTTGGATTTTCTAACCTTTCATAGAAATAAAGGGAGGATGAAATGTTTTCATCAGTTATACATGTTCACTCATGTAACCACATATTTGTATTAGATATGTGAGAGTTAAGGAAAACTTTTTCTTCATAATGTATTTTTTCTCTATTTGTCTTGAGTGTTAAGGTTCTTTGAATAATTTCAAAGAAAGAAAGGGGTTAGGGTTCACCCTAAGAGATGCATAAACTAGTGTTTGGAATAAAATATTGTGGAGTAAAGGAAGTATTTTTATAGTACCTATGCAAAAGAAAGGCTAGGGCTTTGTTATGGTTTCCTTAATAAGAGTTTCGAAATCCTGATTACTTATGCTAGTTCGATAAATTGGTTACGTGCACATGTAGCTCATGCGTCTGTGTCCCACTTATCCAAATTTGTTGTACTTTCTTATTTGATTTTCATTTTATAATATATTATTGATTGGGTAAATTATAGTGCCAAATTTGCACATTGATTTAATATAACATAGTGTATAACTGGATAAGTGATTTAACATATATATAAGATAACTGGGTGGAACTATTATTGTTATAATATGATGTAATATGACATTTCAACTATTTTATATCCTTGGAAAGTGTGTCATAAAGATTGTAACTTTGTTGTAAGTATACTTAAATGGTATTTAATTTTATTGGATTCTTTATGAAATTGGGTTAAAGTGAAATGAAATATTGCTACTATAAATTCATTTTTTTTATTTAAGCTCAAAGGATAAATGTTTACAAGAAATAAATACAAAAAATTGAAAGTTCAGGTGAAATTTTTGAATTTGCAATAAAATCTATTTATAAAGAAATCTTGGACATTCTAAATATTTATATGTTCTCATGGTTAAGAGCAATAGTCTAAATTTAATAGGGTGGCATGCATTAATTTAGAATCTCTCTCTCTCTCTATATATATATCATTTTTTAATGAAACATGTATATAGAACACTACTTTAATATCATGCTAGTAGATGCAATGGTTACATAATAATTCGCATATCATGGTGAGAGCCAACTCTAGAAGCAATAAATGTTGGATGAAAGAAATTAATATTAATATAGAGGTTGAGTAAGGATGCTATTGGCTTTTATTCATTGTTATTTCTAAAAACATGCTATAACTTTATTTAGATAATTAATGTTGTGTGGACATGCACTTGGTTAGGCTAGCTATCATTCTCCTCATATTTTTACACTATTTTTAAGATAAGATTACTGTGAACATTGATAAATAAAATATCGATAATGATCATTAAATCTAAAAATAACATTTAATTTAAATTTATTTATGATAATCATATCTTAAAATTTTGAAAAAAAAATATAACCATATGTCAAAAAAAGTCCTTTAATATAAATAACTTAGAATCAATATCCAATCTATGATAAATTGATACCAAAAAATTTAGAAAAGAATAAGTATAGGTTGAAATGTATTTATGATCTTAAAAATATTGGTAAAGAAGCTAAGTTATATATTTTTACTTGTGATTCCAATGTCTATATATGATTGTTTATAAATGATTGTGTACTTTAATAATTCACATATTATGGTGAGAGCCAACTTTAGTAGTAATAAATGTTGGATACAAGAAATTAATATTAAAATAGGGTCTAACAAGGATTTTATTTATCTTTTATTCATTGTTATTTCTACAAATAAGTTATAACTTTATCTAAATAATAAAGGTTGCGTGGACATGTATTTGGTTAGGCTAGTTATTATTCTCTTCATATTTTTGCACTATCTTTAGGTAAGATTACTATAACTAGCAATTGCACCACATGTTGCAATGGGAACGCCGTAAGGCAAAACCTTAGGAAAGAGTAGCATAGAAGATGGAAGTCAAAATTTTATGCAATTTTATTTATTTATTAATGTTTATGTGAGAAAAACCTTTGAAATTTAAATTTTGCATAATTGAGTTATATCATGGATTATAATTGCAAGATGGGTTCATTACTAAAATTACCATATGTAGAAATAATAGACTATTTTATTGAATGTTTCATCATTTCAATATACATGATTTATTTTAAATTTGAATGGATAATCTCAATATAGATTTTGTGGCAAGTTTTAATGATTGAATAATGAAATTTCTATTGAGTGTAATATCAAAATTGAAACTCATAATGAGCTTTAATGATTGAATAATGAAATTGCTATTGAGTGTTTGCAAGGAGCAAATCACAAGCTTGCCTCATCTTTAGAAGTCAATCTCAGCTACACAAGTATGTACAATAATAGCAACACCATCTGAATCATCCAAAATATAATTCTATGGATAAGGTGCTCTCTATTGTACAAGTGGACTTCAACACAATATTAGATACAATCTATGATGATTTGCAAAAATTCCTCTTCCACATTTTGCTTTCTTTATGCTAACAATGGGAAGACATAAATATCTAAAAGCATATGAGAAGCTTCTTCATTGGACATGACCAATCCTACCCATTCTAAGAACAATAATCAACAATAAGACATGCACGTTGTTGTTGATTTTCTAGTGATAATTGACATTCATTCACTTCATATACGAATGAGAATCATAAGCATAAAAAGAGTACCTAGCACTATAAGTGGCAATTTATCAATGCAATTAAATAGTCTTTTAAAGTTCTCTTTGTGTAATGTTTCCATGTCAATAACTACCTCACTTCTTGTAAAAATCCATGAGTCTGTAGAGTTGGTACCAAAAGTGGCTTAGGTTGTGGCCTTTAGGAACCATATATTTCTGGAGCATACATCAGAGTAAACAACTAGCCTCATCTATAAAGCATGTAAATCCAGGGTGCTTCTACCCCACATCAAAAACTAAATCCGGGGTGCTTTTACCCCACATCAAAAACTAAATCTAGGGTGCTTGTACCCCACACCAAAAACTCTGGTAAAAGAGGCTTCTAAGATTCACACATGCTCAAGCTCCAACACAGATTCAACAATACCTTGTATCCTAAGGTTGCACATAAATATAATAATGGCAATGTTTCTCATTTTATTTATATCATCAATGATAGATAGGTCATATTGCCTTGGCCTTCAAACATACGTTATCATTGACCACATACCTGAAGACGATCATTTGCTGCAAGTAAGTGTTTTTTGAGTAAAATTTCACTTTTTTATTAGGTGATTGCGTAAAATGTTAGCTTTCCTCAAAATTTAGGCTATCCTTCCTCTCTCCAACCTCCTTCCAGGTAAGGGTTTGGGTTTTATTCATCTCAGTTTCTAGATTCCACTACTTGTCAATCTCTGTAGCAGTTAATATGTGGACTACATGTAGGTATGTTACATGTTTTGGTTCACATTGTCATTTATTAAGTGGTCTTGAGAAGATAGTCCAACAATGAAAAATATACCAATTTCCCCATTCCCCATACCTCATTCAATTTGCACAGAGAAATGCCTATTCAATAATTTTTCAAACCCTCAAATTATGAAAGCTCTATTTGTTGCTAGATGTAATCCAAAGTTGCATCCCACCAAGATTGAAAAGAAAATAGCAAAAACCATTTGATCAATGACAATATACCCATATAACAGTACTTACTATTGGCCAACTTGAGGATAGAAGTAAAAATCAAAATTTCTAGGATGACAAATCTGGGCCTCAGAGAATTCACTGCTCTATTTTACTTCAAAAAATAGAGGAAACATAAAGGAGAGGATCAAGTATTCACATGTAGCCTGGTGGCCTTGAAGATATCACTGCTCTATTTTACTTCAACAAATACAGGAAACATAAAGGAGAGGATCAAGTATTCACATGTAGCCTGGTAGATTTCGAAC
The DNA here is from genome assembly GCA_031772625.1 of Pinus tabuliformis. NCBI lineage: Eukaryota > Viridiplantae > Streptophyta > Pinopsida > Pinales > Pinaceae > Pinus > Pinus tabuliformis. The sequence continues at coordinate 566,174,044 of CM062817.1, forward strand.
TGTGGGCAATAAATAATGATTCACAGTACTCGTTTGGATACTTATATGATGGCCACATATATGATGGCTGATTCTAATAGATTTGTATACCCAAATGATAAAATTGATTCATAGTACTCGTTTGGATACATATATGATGGCTGATTCTAATAGATTTGTATACCCAAATGATAAAATTGATTCATAGTACTCGTTTGGATACATATATGATGGCTGATTCTAATAGATCTGTATATCCAAATTATAAAATTTATAGAGAATACTTGCCTGGATGGACATTGCCCAAACTTCCACACAGAAATAGCTTTGTGTGATGGCTCTTCTATGCAAAAATCAATGTGATTTAGGCATATAATCGACCTCTATTGTTTAAACTCAGGGATGTTAAAACAAATAAACAACCATATGAGAAATTTGTGACTTTTCTAGGGACTTGCACTATGGGGTTGTCTGTGATGCCGGTGAGAAAATTCTTCATTCCAAGAGCCAAAGAGTGATGTAAGACCTACTTAATTTGTTTATGCTTAATTTTATTTGTATTTCTTAAACATCATCCTATTGGATTGTCCAAAGAAGGAAGGGGTTAGATCTCTTTGGTGGAGGAGGTCTTTGGCTTGGATACAATGGTATGGAGGGAGATCTCACCTCTTTCATTACCTAAGGGATAACATGATTGGGTCTCCTTGGTGGAGTAGACATTTGTCTTGGATGCGTAAAAGAGGAGGAAGCTACATCTTGCAAAGGGCACTCGCACATGGGTTTCCCCTGTTAAGAATGTCGATATAGTATGAGGTTTAAAATAAAATCTTGGGATCAATATTTAGAAGCATTTGCTCCAAAGGTTTATAGGTGCTGCAAAATTTACAACTCTGAAGTCTTAACATGTGTAGATGAAGAAAAGAGGACTGCATCATTCCTTGCAGCAATGCTGATATAGTATGAGGTTTAAAATAAAAGCTTGGGATCAATATTTAGAAGCATTTGCTCCAAAGGTTTATCGGTGCTGCAAAATTTACAACTCTGAAGTCTTAACATGTGTAGATGAAGACAAGAGGACTGCATCCATTTCTTCCCTGAAGCAATCTACCATTACTATATTATCCAGCATGTCTTGTAACCCATTACACTCTAAGAGTCTAAGGAGACCTTTAAAGTTCATACTAAATGGAAGCCACACATTTCAAATGCAATTTCCACTCTAAATCATAAGATAATTTTAGATCTTGGTAACCTGAGACTTATACTTAAATTTTTGAAATTCATGGCATAACACATTAAAATTACCTGAGACTTATACTTAAATTTTTGAAACTCATGGCATATCACATTAAAATTTTTGAATTTTTAATGTGGACATAACACATTTATCATGGTATCTATAGCAAATTATTATATTATTTATCCCTAACATTATAGTTGATGTCAAGATACTGCACTATCTCTTAGATTGAATGTTTATTTAATTTACTTTATTGTTGTTGAATTTTATCTATCTTTTTATAAGTATTCTTTTCTATTTTGGTTTCTCATGATTCATTTTCATGTTTCTTAGGAAATTTCACTTCTCCTAAAACCTTTAAAGATGTAGTCACTTCATATCATGGTATCTATGGCAAATTATTATGTTATTTGTCCCTAACATTATAGTTGATGTCGAGATACTGCACTATCTCTCAGATTGAATGTTTATTTAATTTACTTTATTGTTGTTGAATTTTATCTATTTTTTTATAAGTATTCTTTTCTATTTTGGTTTCTCATGATTCATTTTCATGTTTCTTAGGAAATTTCACTTCTCCTAAAACCTTTAAAGATGTGGTCACTTCATATTCTAGGGTCCATTCCTTAAATTATATACTAGCCACTTTATTGTGGAGAAAGCAACATAAAATCTTATAATCTCACTTTATGGTGAAGTGATTATGAATTTCAAATTCCATTCATTATGGGATGGTTTCTGTGTTTATGGCATTTGGCCTCAATGTTTTCGGATTTTATAAGTGGGTTGAACCTACACTTGGAAACCCCTATTATAAAAGGATGTATACATTTGTTTTCTTACTTTCATGATGAAGTGATTATGATGTTCATATTTCATTACTTATGGGATGATTTCTAAGTTGAATGGCATTTGGCCTCAATGTTTAGACCTCCATAAATGGCTTGAACATAAACCCTTATTGTTGGAGGAAGTATATAGCAGGATGCCTTGGATCTTGTCTTTTAGTTGCTCTATATAATTTTTCACTTCTATCCCTAAATTGAAAGCCTACTAACGGGAATCTAATAGATGTGGAAAAAATTGCTTAGAAGTAAAAAATTGAACATGGAGTAAATAGCTTTATTACCCATCGAATGGGATGAAAATGAGTTAAAAACGGAAATTGTAATTATAATTGTTCGGCCTAATTACCCGAATAGATTGTGGGATGGATTGATTACACTCTATTTAAACAAACAAATGAGAAATGAGATTGAAGGCATAATTATTATGACTAACGGTGGCCAACGGTACAGAGTGTGCCGGTACAGAGTGGAAGCAGATGGAAATTTTTCCCACAGGGAATGCTTTACCCCATAAATATTGATAAATAAAAAATAATGATCATTAAATTTAAATATTGATAAATAAAAAATAATGATCATTAAATCTAAAAATGATATTTATTCAAAGTTTGTTTATGATAACTATATATCTACTCAAAGTTTGTTTATGATAATCATATTTTAGAACTTTCGAAAATAAAAATAAACCATATCTAGTAAAAGTCTTTCCATATAAATAACTTAGAAGCTAAGTTATAGTTTTAAAGAAATAAATATATTTTTACATCTTTGTGATTTCATTGTTTATATATGATTGTATATTTTGACATTTTATTATTTTTTTAAAAAGTGAGTGAATTTAGATTTTTTTTTTTTTTTTCAATAATGGTGAATAAGTAACTAGTTAGGGAGAATATCCAAGAGCCCTGTAATCTTAAGAGTATATCCAACCTCCCTAAAAATTATTTGAGCCTTATCACAAAGGGCTGAAAATGTCTCCCTGTAGTATTGTGCCAATCAGTGGGTCATTCCATAAAAAAAACATTTTAAATGTTATTTCCCATTCATACAAAGAACCAAATAATAAGGCACTTATTATACAAATTGTCTAACATGAAGGAAAAAAGGCATTCTAAATTGTGTTATTCCAATATTGTGGGTGGTGAAAGAGGATGTTTCTAAAAATATCTAATTTTTAGCCTAACTATGATAAGATAATAAAATATAAAATATAAAAGAAAAAGGTGAACAATGATAAGATAATAAAATAAAAAAAATGATTTAATATGTAAAAATAATTAATTTTAAATTAAAATATTAAAAAAAAAAATTGCTTCAAAAATAAAAATAAATTGGCAACCTTATTATAAAACACAGTCGTAGAAAATAAAAAACACAATTAAAAAAAAAAGATTTTGCAAACCTTATAGTTATAACAAAGTTTTAAAAAAACATTTAAACATTTGAAAATTATAAGACTATATTTTATTTACAAATTATTTTTAAGAACATTTTAATATTTATAACATAATAATCTATAAAACTTATAAAATTAAAATAAATTTGCTTTACTTCATTTTCAAAAATATTCTAAAATCATTATTATTAACTAATAAAAATAAAAATAAACTTCTTAAACTTATTTACATGCTATATAAACTTCAAAATAATATTTGTCGCACTCACCGAACAACCCTGGTCGTGACCGTAGACTCCAGCATGTAAAATGACAGCGCAGCTCGTGAACAGGTGGTACGCTAATTGAAAAGACCATTAAACCGAAGATTCACTCACTAAGCAATGCATCTGGCCGGAATCAGGTCCAGTGAAACTAAGATTCACTCGCGAAGCAATGCATCTGGACGGAATCAGGTCCAGATTCTCTGCATTTGTTATCTTATTTATACTACCAATTCGTGCATACAGCCAGGTGGTGGCTTTTCTCAAGAAAACCCTTCTAGCGAAGGGGGAGGACGCATAAGGCTCTGGAAGAACTCCTGCTGCCTGCGTGGGATTTGCTGGGAATGATTCCACGCAGAATCCTTCGCCCGACCTAGATTTCTAGAGTTCTTATTGTCGGTTCCATACGGAGCCGAGCGATCAAAGTTAGTTTCAAATTTCTGTTGATCCTTTAATCTTTTTAACGTTTTTAAGTTTAAACGCTCCAGTTGTTCAGATTTCTGAAGGTTTCTCCAAGTATTAAGGTGTTTAAGTTCATATTCTCCGTGTTTCAGATATTGGACGCTTTGCTGGGAATGCTTCCGTTCTGATTCCTGTCTCCGATCCAGATTTCCAGCCTTCTCATTCTCAATTCTGTTCGTAACGGAACGATAAAAGTTCGTTCTTAAATTTCTGTTGATACTCAATTTTTTCTTCCCTTTTAAAGTTCATCTTCATCCGTGTTTCTGGTTTCGGACGGTTTCCCTAAATCTTAAAGTATTTAATTTCATATTCTTCCTGTTTCAGATTTCGGACGCTTTGCCGGGAATGCTTCCATGCTGAATCATCTCCCTGATCCAGATTTCCCATATTCTCACTCTCAATACGACTCGGAGCCGAACGATCCAAGTTAGTTTCGAAAATTTCTGTTGATCCTTCAAATTTTTCTTTCGTTTTTAACTCCATATCCTTCGGTGTTCCAGGTTTCGGCCTGTTTCCCAATGTTTAAGTACATATTCTTCCGTGTTTCAGATTTCGGAAGGTTCCCCTAAATCTGCAGTTGAGAATTTATGTTCTCTGGCTTGGAAATGCAGAGCATAAGGTCACTGTTTTCTAATGGCCGACTAATGCAACGATTGTTAAGCTGAACCGGCACAGAAAAGGGTTTAGGCTTTCCCACTCAGTAGTAAGTAAACTGCAAAAACAAAGAAAATGGCAGTAAGAGTCCCAGTCTTTGCCGTTTCTTAAACCTCACTATCTGTACAACATGATGTCCCCTGCATCGGCTCCGGCACAATCGTTCGATGGCCTGAAAGCACAGGAAATAAATGAAGATCCGCGTCGGAGGCACTTTTATGGTAGAGCCTTCAGGTTGAGTTTGCCGCTTATTTTGTCCGTTTTGATTAGAGCACGCTACTTTATTCAGGATTTTTGTGTGAAAAATCAAGGTAATTGAAATTTTGGGTTATTTTATGTGAAAGATCAAGGTAATTAAAAAATTGGGGATACAGCTTGTGGAGAAAGCTATTAATGTCATGGCCGTGGTGATGAAGCAGCAGAACAGGTCTAAGCTCGCATTAAGCGCATCAATTCTTGATAATGTGCTCATTGATGTCTTTTGGGTATAATCGTAATTACTATATAGCATATTCTCTGCTCCCTAAAATTCTCTGTCTGGATTGCAGAAATGTGGTTGATTGGATGAGCATATTAGTTTGTTGAAGCATAAGCTCCAAATGATTGAGCAATAAGCTGCATTCACCGGCAAATCCACCAAATGATTCAGCATTGAGCTACATTCGCTGGCAAATCCACCAAAACTTAGCCGCACGGTCAAATGAGAGTTTCAGGTTTTCATAAAGGTAAAACCCACTTGTTGAATTTTTTTAAGGTGACACTTGTCTTCAGTCGCTCACCCAACCAAAATCTCTTCCAGCATTTGATACATGCCCTATTTCAGTATTGCCGGTGGTGGTGGAGGATAGCATGTGAAAGCTCTCAAATGACCCCACTTTGTTGAAGGTTCTCCAAATGCGTTTAGGTGGAAGTAACGGTCTCTTTATTTTGCAGGTTTGCATAGTTCTTTCTCTTATAAGGGACTCATTACAAGATTTGGATAGCACGTGAAAGGTCTCAAATGATCCCACTTTGTTTAAGGTTCTATGAAAAAGGAGCAATGCTATGTTTAGGTAGAAGTAACGGTATCTTTATTTTGCAGGTTTGCATAGCTCTTTCTTTTATAAGGGACAAATTACAAGATTTTTGAACAGAACATATCTTACTGTTATTGTAAACAAATTTTATTTGCAAGAAGATGCTGGTACTTCTTCACAAAAGGATACCAGTGCTCTTCTTCAATGGAAATAAGATTTCATCTTAAATGATTATTGGTATTTTTTTGTGAAAAGTTTGAAGGAGATATGAGTATTTATTAGTATCTTTTTTAAACTTATTACAAGAAGGTGCCCTTGCTCATTTATGATGGTATTTTTTTTCCATTTGGATGAGCACTGGTATCCTTTTGTGAACAATTTGTGACTGAGTATTGGTATTTTTTTTGAATAAGATTTCATTGCAATAACATTTGGATATATTATTTTCAAAAACTTCATAATCTGTGATTTGAAAGTAGAAGTGTTATATGAACCGGCAATATAAAGTCATTGCTACACATTTAAACATAGTATCATTTCTTCATATTTATATTCACCAAGTAATATTGGAATGATGGCTTCCCAAGAACAATGAAAAAGTGTTAGAAGAATCGATGTAAATACTTTTGAAAAATGAATATTAGAAAATATAAGGGAAACCTCCTTCCAAAAAGATGATGCAAACATCTTTAGGTTCCTATCCATTTAAATTGTGGATAGTATGTCAACTCCAATGTATTAAATGACCCCTACTCACTAATTGGAACTGGCTTATTTTTGGTGTAGATAACCAATGTTGGGAGAAAGCAATGCCCCCTTCAATATGATATGTATCATTTTATGGGTATCCATGCAGTTCACTCCTTAAATTATATACCCACTGTTCCATTTCAAGCTTCATTATGTATATCATGAATGTTTAAAAGAACAAACTAAACATGTAAAGGAGAAGTTAAATTTATTCTATAGATTAATTTAAATCTGTAAATGTTATGACTTAAAAACCTTGTTATATCAATAATAGTGTTGCAAGAGCAATAACACCTATATGATCATAATTGTGGTCATGCCAAGGACAAAAGTCAATTAAGTTTTTCAATGAGCATTTGTTGTAAATTACTTCATAGAATCTTTAGGTAAAGTATCAAAGATCTTATTTAGTATCAAAGTCATGCAAAGGATAAAAGTCAGTGAAGTATTTCAATGAGCATTTGTTGTAAAGTATTTCATAGAATCTTTAGGTAAAGTATCAAAGATTTTATAGAGTATTAAAGTATTGGGCAATATTTTGGGTAAAGTTTTTAAATAAGCATTTGTTATAAATAATGGGGTAAAATATTTAGGCAAAGTATCAATCATACATTAATTAATGAGTGAACACTATATTATATATGTATCATTATATCTTTTATCTTTTAGTTAGTGGTTATTACATTTAATTTAATGTAAAATAAATTTGTTGCCAACTTTTGAAATTATAATTTTTTAAATATCAAAATTGAGTTTCTTTTCAATATCTCATAAAACAATTTTAGAAAATGTAATTATATTTCAAAATAATTTTATATCTAATTATGTATATTAGAGAAGTGTAAGATAAGTGACTTTATGGCAGAATGGAATTATATCACAAGAGATTATATAAAATAATAAGTAATCAAAGAACTTACAATTTGAAAAAATAAATGGAAAATTATTTTATATTTCGATATATTTGTAACGATAATAATAAATAATAAAGATATTTTACATATATGTAGAGGTAGATTAAAGGTTTCTTAGTTTCCATTATAGAAAATGGCAAAGCATGTAACATTGTGGAACTAAAACTAGATTGATTGCAATAAAATATCTCTACTAATTTCAATTAGTAAATACATTTTGCATGATATTAAAGTAAATCATTTTTTTTAAATTTAATGTCAAGGAGAAAAATATTTGTTACAATAGTTATTGGATTTGTGAGACTAAAAGGTTAAAATTTTAAAAATGTCAAATAATTTTATTCTGGGAATTGTATAGAAACATGCATACTAAGATTAACACCTCCAAATATACCTCTAAGAGCCACCTAATTGTTCCATGTTATTTTAACATGTCTTTTCTCCTCTTCTTATATATAAAGGTGTGACACCCTTGGTACTTGTTCCCTTGATTTTTGTAACGTAAGAATGCAATGGCTTGAAGTATGCAACCATATATCCATGATATAAGAGGGAAGAGGAAAGAAGAACCCAAGTGGGATTAGTTTGCACCTTCAATTAATTTTATGGTGTAAATAATGAGAAAAAAGTGAGAAGTGTCCAAGAGGAATATGAAGAGACCCCAGGGAAAATGATAAAAAGGAGAATGCACAACAATATGTGGTTGGACCTCTTCTTGGTGGAGCTCATGAGCAAAGATAGAATAAGCTATGAGCTAAGGGAATGAGATTTCCCTGAGTGGACGAATTGTGACTAGAAGAGCAAGAGGAGTTGGGATTGAGTGCTTGTTGTGAGCTGATAAACCACCCATGGAGTGCTTGCTACAATTGATAAACCAGTCAGGGTTCTTGCTATTGCTGATAAACCACATGCATAAGGTTGCTTGCTAGGGATGATAAACCACATGCAGAAAGGTGCTTGTTGCGAGCTGATAAACCACTCATATAGTGTTTGACACATTTGATAAACCATTATTTTGAAATTCATTTGTGCTTGACTAACTGATAAACCACACAGGGTGCTTGTTGTGGGTTGATAAACCACTCATAGAGTGCTTGACACAGCTAATAAACCACCCTCATTGTGGATTACGCTATGCTTGAATAGATGATAAATCACTCACTATTATAATTTCCCATCCTTTGTGTCATAAGATGGCTTTCTGCAAAGGTTGTTGAGAAAGAAATTCCCCTTAGATCATGGATCTGGCTTGGTGTGGACTGATGTAAGTAATCTTGGATATAGTAGGTCTATGGTTGGGTGGAAAATCGAAGTCCCATTTTTAGTTGCCTTTCTTTTATGAATTGTAGATGAAAAAGCTCTGAGTTGAAAGCTATGAATTTAAAGAAAATTCTTTGTAAGTCTTGCATGATATTGTTGCATGAGCCTTGCTAATGAAATTGCTTGAATATTGTTATGATTCTGTTTATGATTCTTTGCCATGCAACTATGTGGATTTATGCCTGGAAATTTTGTCTTTGAAAATGAAATGCTTGTAGGCTTGTAATAATGTGATTACTTTCCTGTACACACACACACACACACATATATATATATCTATATATATATTGTGCCTATAAAAAGACTGTAAAGAGGGATTTCCTATTATTTTGTGAAAAGTTGATGTTCTGGTGGCCTTCATGGCATCGTATGCCTTCCACCTGCTATTATAAGCTTGCTACGCTTATCTTTTTCTCAAAGGAAACCTACAAGACTATATTATGCTAAATGGGCAAGTCCTTGGATTGTATGGATAACTCCCTGTATTGTGTTTTGTGTCTCATGCATCGAGAACCCTGAAATGATTTACTTGCAGGAATCTCAAGAGGGATAGCACTATGCATTCTTCATAAGATCCCAAGGGCAAGAATTGGATTCTGTCATAGGTCCAAACTCTTACAGAACCACTGTGGCAGAGCCATGATCATAACCCCTAACAGATGCTTCAAGTAGAAAAGCCTTACCCTTAAACCCTTTTAACCTCATCTGCGATCCCATCAGGATTTATTTGGCTGTGTAAATGTTGGCTTGAAGGCCAAGTCGCTAGCCTATATGACTACATAGCATAATCGAGTGTGAAGATTGTATAATGGATGGCTGAGATTGAAAGCAAGAAGATTAATGAATCACAAGAAATCTAGGATGATGTTAGCCCGGGGGGTTACAATCCTGGAAGCCCGCAAAATATTGCACCAGGGAGACACCCAAACTGACAAGCACTGAGATGGCGTGGCAAGACTACAACGTGGAGAATGTCAGATGTTATTCACCAGAGGTCTCATTCCCAGATGAATGAAGTGGGTGCACTAGAGGTTATTCCCCAAATAAATAAAGCAAGGTGCAGCAGAGGTTATTCCTCGGATAAATGAATCAAGTGCACTAGAGGGTATTGCCCAGAAGAATGAAGCGAAGTGAACCTAGAGTTTTAGGTAGGCTTCAGAGTTGAGAGATGGAAATTTTCCAACAATAAAAATTTAGATGTTTAACGGTTACCTGGATGTCTCTTTCCTGGATGCTTGAAGTGGAGTTTCCCAGATGCGATTCACTGGATGCATCAACCAGTGTGCACTAGAGGCTTTATCTCGAAAGGCTGACCTTGGAGGAAAATAAATGCATGCAAGGATTTTTGGCCAGGTAACAGACATTGGGAGACGGAAAAGTTCCATCCACAAGCGATATGTTAGTTGATCCTTTCACAATTAGTCAGCCTTGGAGAGCTTAACCAAAGTAAATTGCAAGATGAATAAAGCATTTAGGTCCAGCAAGATGAACTTGGGTAATGGGGAGTTTAATGATATTTGACGGCTCGTCGATTTGGATTAATAAATGCATACATGTACACATAATTTCATATGAAGGCATATGAAGGGAATTGTGGAGGCCCATACCATGAATAGGTTGGCAACTATTATTACCACACCAAGTGGTAGTGGAAGGTTGACTAAATTGCCTCATGGTTCCACGTAGCAAAAAGATGACAAGGTAGTGAAAAACCTTAAAGAGCTATAACTTTTGATCAAAGGGATGGATCAGAGTAAAATTTTGTATCACCGAAATCGTCTTGATGAGATGAATGCAGTGGTGATGTCTAATTATGGTTTTAAGTAATTTGATGAGATCGAAAATTTTAGACCCCATTTCCATAATGACATCTTGGATTTTGGGTCAACATAGTAACCACCTCCTCCTAACCTGTGATTTGGTAGGATTTTGGAGGGCGTATGCTACAAAGTGGTATTAGAGAAACAAGCGCAGACACAATACCTAAAAAGGCTCACTTGCACATGCTAAATGATTGACTGATATCCATAATATGCATGATCTGTTAAGTTTTCTTTTATGATTACTCCAAAATATTTTAATGCATTGATTATATGGTTATTGATTGAACATGGTTACATGTTGGTTGATATGTGATGGGTAAAGATTAATGTCGACCAATGAGGAGAAGTAATCTATATCAAATGCATGTTTCTTATTGATGGATAACATTGGTATGTATGTAAAGGCAGATTGATATGTATCCAGGTACAATAAGGAAAGAGGAAAGGATGAGCAGAAGAGCTAGCCAACATGGTATGAATAGAACCCAATAGGGACCTGAAGAAGAATCAGTTGGGAAAATGAAAGAGGAGGACACTCCTAAACTAATAGACACTCTTTTAGTCTAAGAGTTGAAATAAGATGTTTTAAGGCAGATAATGAAAATATTTTCAGAGATCAAGTAGAAGTAAACATTATACTATTACAAAGCTTATCCAAATTACAAATACAAATACTATAGGATGTTGGCACTAGCCATCAAGACAAGAATAAGATTAAGGATAGCCCATCAGAAATCTATATACACAAAGGGAATGATAAGAATTCAGAAGGTAGCTGATCAAGAAAGAGGAGAATACATGTAGAAGGAGGAACATAACTACTCAAATCTCTAGAAAGATAATTAAGCAGTCCTAGCTAATCATCAGATAGTGCAACTATCAAATATCATCATCAAAATAAGAGTAGAAAGACTCCCATGCAAGAGGAATTCAAGAAAGAAAAACCCCCAACCTTTGATGGAGAGGTAAATAAAGTAGAGGATGTAGAGGCTTGGCTCTTAGGAATAAAGTACTTCTAGCTACATCACTATACCGAGAAAAGTCGATATTATGGTGGGAGGATCTTAATTGCCTCCTTATGTTGCGCCTCATCCACCTGCTCCTTCAGTGCCTTAGCTTGCTGCATCCTTGCAAACCGATGAGTGAGGACTACTGTCTGCACAGTTCCTCTGACACTGTCGTATTGCTGCTGAAGTTCTCGTGCCTCTGTCTCCAAGTGCTAGATGTTGGGGTCCTCCTACAGAGTTGTGAGGACCTCAAGTGCTTGATCCAACAAAGTGGTACAGTCTTGCACTGCACTTCCAATTTCTTCCAATCTCACTGCGATAGTGCTAGCACACTGTTCTCAGACCTCTAGGGGAGTGGAAGGTTGCACCTTTAACTGTAGCTCGGCGATCTAAAGTTTCAGCTCCAACACCTTGGTCGTTTCTTCTCTAGCATCACGAACTCCGCTTGCCAACCTGTGGATCCGCACCTCTACTGGTAGGTCTGCTGGAATGGCCAACTCTGGGACGCATTGGCAAGTGTCGTCTACCACTTGCACCAACTGTTGGTTCTGTGACACCAATCCATCGCACTGCAAACTGAACTGTTCCATGTTTATCTTTTGTTCGCTGAGAACTTGGATCGCGCGGCTCTCCCTAGCACGCAGTTCTGCCGTTATTCCATCATGTAGCAAATACAGTGTCTCACGCGGAAGGGCATCCAAATTAAGGCCAAGGCCTTTGATCATGTTAACCGCAAATCTGTCAGTCTCGTTCGCTACTACTAGGACCCCTTCTGGCAACACTATTGTGTTTTCCATCCATGCGCCCAACATCTGCTCTGCTACCAAGGATCCTGCTGTGAGGTGGGTTGAAAGGGTACCCACCTGAAGGGGCCACACCTGTAACTCTTGTAGCTGCACCCTGAGGGCCCCCAACACAGTCTGGTGCTCTTGCATAAAATCCTGAAGAGCCTCATTGGTGACATTGCGCACTGTCTCGCCGATGTCATGGAGATCCCCCTTGGTTAGGGTGATCGGGTTAGTGACCAACTTTGAGGCCTTGACCGTCTTCCTTGGTCCTATTCTTTCTACCATGTGTGGGCGCTTTAATTGTGTGGACGCGGTCCCTGGGTCCGCGCTCCCTTCTGCTATTTCTGCTTCCTCTGCCTCCTGCCCCTACGAGGACGTTGCTTGGCCCTCGTCCACCTTCTCGGTTGCTTCCTCTACCTCCTATGATGCTGCTGCTTTTGCAGCCTTCTTTTGCTCAGCGGCTTTCTGTGCCGCTTCGCGCGCTGCCCTTACCTCAGTTGTTGTTGTTTCCTTTTGCCTTTTCTCGGCCAATTGTGTGATGCGCAGCGTGGCATCATCCTTCTTCTTCTGCGCTACCACCTTCTCAAGTTCTGCAAGATCTGGAGCGTGCCATTCGGGAGGCCATGTCTCCAAGATAGTAAAAATTGCGTCGTCAATGGCTACAAAAGGTAGCTTCGTCCACTACTTCACTGGATCCTTACATGCCCTGATAAAATTTTTATTCATATTAGCTTTAAAGTATGCAAAACTCTGCAGACTGTTGTCCACTGTGGGTGACAGGCGTGGCCTTCGATTAATCCACATCTAGATGCTCATCTCCATGAGCACCCATAAGATTTTGGTGTCGCGTATCCGTTTCATGTCCTTTGTGGCCCAGAGCGAAGCGTACTTCGTGGCCTCTGGTAATTCTCTGTCAATGCTGGGGAATTGACTGTCCTCTGGCAGTTCCCCCACTACGAGCATTATGGATAACAACAACCACACATAGTGGAAGGTTTTACCCTGCTCCTGGGCTTTGCAACAATCTTCAAAAATTCCTCGCAGAGGAATTCAGACCAGTTGAACTGGACCCCCTCCACGCACTGCTCGGCTAGTGTGACCACCGATGTTGGTACCTCATTGATGCGACACTTCCTCATAACCTTTCTGGCCAGGATTTGGGTTGCTACATGTACCCCTTTGTCCTTGATGCTGGAGATGGCGTAGCCCCTCTTCTTCTTCTCCAGCTTGTATTTCATCTTCATGGCTTCTGCAAGGGCCAAATCACTGCCCTTTCCTTCGACTATGGTCGTGGGGTCCTTTTCTTTGCAGGGGAGCAAAGAAATGTGGTGAATGAGGTCTGCCATGATGGGGATAAGCTCCTTCAGCCATAGATACCCATGATGCACCAAGCAGAGCAACTGCCTGATGACGAAAATGGTGATAGGCGCGCGGTGGAAATGTGGTACCCATAGTGAGTGCAGTAACCTAGCCTTTTCCACACTACACAGCCACTTTCACAGCTCTAACGTTGTCACCACCCCCTTAGTGCTCTTCTTCATGAGGTTCCCGGTCTCCAGGTGAGGGAACTTCTCGCGGTCAGTGAGGTCCCAATCTTCAAACTTCATGGTTGGCATGCGGCCCAGGTGCGTGCCTTCAAACACAATACCGTCTGGGAGGAGCAGGTTTTGGAGTGAACTCTTGGTTTCGTCTAGGTCCTTCGGCACTTTGGTCTTCCCTTTTCGCGGAGGGACATATGCTGGTAGTTTTTTTTGCAGAACGTGTAGGTTGAGTATCCTCTTCCATGTCTTTGTCTTCTTCTGCTATGGTGATCAGGGCCTGCAAATGTTCTTCTTCCTCATCTGTTTCTATCGTGACAGCTTTCCCCTTTTCTGCCATCGATAGTTTGTTGCGCAACGAGTTCCTCAGGGACACGCGTACTGGAGCCATTTCCTATTTATCCTTCTTGGGTCTTAGCATACGCGGTGATTTGGGGATCTCTGCCACAACCCTGACACCTTCTAGAACATCCTCCACCATTGGGGTCTACGTGGCCTCACTAGTGGTTACCTCTTCAATTCCTAATCCATCCTTAATTGTTGTCATCGTTTCTAGGCTGTATTATGTCACTCGCGAACTCAAGGGCTCGATTATCGCTTGGCTCTCAATGCTCAGTGCTCGGCTTAATCTCTCAATTCTCAAATGACCAAGTGTTGTTTGCTGGCCATCCCTTTGTGTTTTATAGTGTCTTTTTATTTCAAATTCGATCGTCCCCCCCAATTCTAGTCCATTAATGCTTTCTTGGTGGTAGATTTTCCCAAATCTTGCCCATAAATCGCATCTTAAATTCCCGTCGCCCACTCCATTTGGCCTCAAGTCGCACATCCCATCTTGAATAATGACCTCAACGGTCACTTTCTGGCCAATCCGGGCAGCAGCACAACCCTTCAAGCGTGGACACGGACCTTGTGACGCTCTGCTTCTGCGTCCATGCCCAATATCATGCAGCTCCTGGGTAGAATAGTTTATAGTCCCGCACTTCCTTTCAACTCCCTGGAGTGCTGAGACTGTCCTTCCCGCGGCTAGTCAGGTGGTCGCACCACCTGTGTGGGGATCCATCCCATCCTCTCCCATGGTTAGTGGAGAATCCTCACCTTGCATTGTTGTGGTCGGCATCGCACACTTTACTATTTGCAACACGCTACCCTGGTCACTATGTTTAGCAATATGCGGTTCAAGCCAAGGAAATAAACTAACCAGTTCACGACGATAGTTCTCAACCTTTTTAGTATGATTGTATGCACCTTGCCTTACCATCTTAGGTTTTTCGACGAGAAACACTTCCTTTATCTCGTCTTCCAGCTTCTGGACCTCTGTGTCCATCAAAGCACTTTTCTTCCGTAATCGTACCCTTTCTTTTTCAAGTTCGCGGAGTCTAAAGTTTCCCCTTCAGATTTCTTCCTCAAGTCTAATGTGTTTAGTTTCTTGCGGCTGTGTGATTCCTTTGTTTCGGGCTTCGTGGACCGTCGTATCTATAGGTGCTGTTATGCGTGGACTAGGCTTCGCATGCTCCATAGGGATTATAGCTCCTGCTTCATACTTCAGCTTCGGAAGTGCTTGCATGGTCAGGGTTTTGCACATGGTCCTATAAGCCCATAGAATTGCTGGTACGCGTAGGTCCCAGTCAATGCGTCTCACATGGTGGACCGTGTTCAGCACTTCGCACACCTTGTCAAAGGCTTTCCCACGGATAATCTTTGGCACGCTTGGTCTTATCATACTTCGTCGTTCACACCATCGCCTATGGAGAATTAGAGCGTTTTAGTCCAATGTAGAGCATAAATGAATGAATTGGAATATGACATGAATAAATTCATGGTCAGGGCCAAGGAATTAGATGAAAAAAATGAAGAGGATTGTCGTTTGTGGGATGCTGAAAAGATAAATTTGGAAGGCACTCTTGCAAAAACGAAAACCAAACTTGAGATGATGGTCATTGCAAGAGGTTACTGAGGCGGAAAATTGGAGATCTGAACGCTGAAATGGAGTCCTTGAAGACCCAATTGAATGAGTGTATTGCAAAATGAGAAGGACCGCTATGAGAGGACCTCTATCTGATATCAATCACCAAAGGATTTTCACCCTACCCACATTGTAGGATTCAATATATGTAAGTCTGTTATTTCCAGTCCTCTGCGCTGCTTATTTTCTGAATGGTGAGAAAAAATATCAAGCCTCGATATTTCCACTCACATATAAGGCTCGATGGTGCCGCCTGGCTATGGCAAGCCCCCTCCTCATCGCTAGAGAACCCATTTCAAAAGAAGTTGTTTTTAGTGCAATTTTTTGGACTTTCCGGTTCCAGAATCCGGTGGAAAAATTTGAGGTAAAATCTTAATTTGTGTTATTTAAACTAGTTTTTTTGACTGTATATATGGATTCAACCCCTTGCAAAACCCGATTGCACAGGATTACCCATGAAGCTTGTGATTTTAATAAATTCCTGCCGGATTTTAGAGAAATTTGACCCGAAAAACCCACCGTAAAAACTTCCAAAAAATCGCACTAAAAACAACTCCATTCCAAAATACAACAAACCCTTCTTAGCCAGCTGCATTGCCCGCTACTCCAGGTTTCGTGCACGCGACGCCGTTCCAGGGTTTCGTGACTTGCTGTGCAGAGGTCGAGAAGCCCTTCTCTGTGATGTTAAGGGCCAGGTTCTAACCCATAAATGTCAGACCCGCCAACGCTATTCTCGACAGCGGCCCCGCAATCAATTCAATTCAAAAATCGTAAAACCTCTTCCACTGAGAACAGGAAGCTCCCACATTCAGTGTTTCGGCGAGGTAGAAGGTAGCAACAGTGCGAATAAAGGAATAGGTTTACAGTTCAGACAGTTGAAGGCGGTTGAAACATTGTGAGATCTGAAGGCCAAAAATATTTTAATCCTCTAACAATCCATCTAACGGTGGCCAACGGTACAGAGTGGAAGCACATGGAATTACTCTTAATTTTAAAAAGTGAGTGAATTTAGAATTTTTTTTTTTTTCAATAATGATGAATAAGTAACTAGTTAGGGAGAATATCCAAGAGCCCTGTAATCTTAAGAGTATATCCAACCTTCCTAAAAATTATTTGAGCCTTATCACAAAGGGCTGAAAATGTCTCCCTATAGTATTGTGCGCCAATCAGTGGGTCATTCCATAAACAAAAACATTTTAAATGTTATTTCCCATTCATGCAAAGAACCAAATAATAAGGCACTTATTATACAAATTGTCTAACATGAAGGAAAAAAGACACTCTAAATTGTGTTATTCCAATATTGTGGGTGGTGAAAGAGGATGTTTCAAAAAATATCTAATTTTTAGCCTAACCATGATAAGATAATAAAATATAAAATATAAAAGAAAAAGGCGAACAATGATAAAGATAATAAAATATAAAATATAAAAAAAAATGATTTAATATGTAAAAATAATTAATTTTAAGTTAAAATATTTAAAAAAAACTCTTTAATATTATTTGCTTCAAAAATATTATAAAATAAAAATAAATTCGCAACCTTATTATAAAACACAGTCGTACAAAATAAAAAACACAATCAAACAAAAAAAAGATTTTGCAAACCTTATAGTTATAACAAAGTTTTAAAATAACAAAGTTTTAAAAAGAAATTTAAACATTTGAAAATTATAAGACTATATTTTATTTAAAAATTATTTTTAAGAACATTTTAATATTTATAATATAATAATCTATAAAACTTATAAAATTAAAATAAATTTGCTTTACTTCATTTTCAAAAATGTTCTAAAATCATTATTTTTTTTTCCGAAGGTGGTAAAACCTATCAACTCAGGTGTCAAACCAACAGTGAGGACAACCATCTCTGGCTGCTATCTGCGAATGCTGGGTTTGACTCATCACTGTTAAATAGGAAAACCACGCCACCTGGCATAACCCTGCTGGTGGTCCGTAATCGGGAGCAGGCTCTCACTCCTGCCAGATGCCTCTGGGTCTTGGGCCGTTAACCTGTTTCCTTACGTCCGAGGAAGACGAGCTCTTAGCCAAGCAGAAGCAGTTTTACGGCATACTCCAAGCCGAGTTCTAAAATCATTATTATTAACTAGTAAAAATAAAAATAAACTTCTTAAACTTATTTACATGCTATATAAACTTCAAAATAATATTTGTCGCACTCACCGAACAACCCTGGTCGTGACCGTAGACTCCAGCATGTAAAATGACAGCGCATTGAAAAGACCATTAAACCGAAGATTCACTCACTAAGCAATGCATCTGGACGGAATCAGGTCCAGTGAAACTAAGATTCACTCTCGAAGCAATGCATCTGGACGGAATCAGGTCCAGATTCTTTGCATTTGTTATCTTATCTATACTACCAATTCGTGCATACAGCCAGGTGGTGGCTTTTCTCAAGAAAATCCTTCTAGCGAAGGAGGAGGACGCATAAGGCTCTGGGAGAACTCCTGCTGCCTCCGTGGGATTTGCTGGGAATGATTCCATGCAGAATCCTTCGCCCGACCTAGATTTCTAGAGTTCTTATCGTCGGTTCCATATGGAGCCGAGCGATCAAAGTTAGTTTCAAATTTTCTGTTGATCCTTTAATCTTTTTAACGTTTTTAAGTTTAAACTCTCCAGTTGTTCAGATTTCTGAAGGTTTCTCCAATTATTAAGGTGTTTAAGTTCATATTCTCCGTGTTTCAGATATCGGATGCTTTGCTGGGAATGCTTCCGTTCTGATTCCTGTCTCCGATCCAGATTTCCAGCCTTCTCATTCTCAATTCTGTTCGTAACGGAACGATAAAAGTTCGCTCTTAAATTTCTGTTGATACTCAATTTTTTCTTCCCTTTTAAAGTTCATCTTCATCCGTGTTTCAGGTTTCGGACGGTCTCCCTAAATCTTAAAGTATTTTCAGATTTCGGACGCTTTGCCGGGAATGCTTCCATGCTGAATATGTCCCTGATCGAGATTTCCCGTGTTCTCACTCTCAATTCGGCTCGGAACCGAACGATTAAAGTTAGTTTCGAAAATTTCTGTTGATCCTTCAAATTTTTCCTTCATTTTTAACTCCATATCCTTCCGTGTTCCAGGTTTCGGCCTGTTTCCCAATGTTTCAGTACATATTCTTCCGTGTTTCAGATTTCGCAAGGTTCCCCTAAATCTGCAGTTGAGAATCTATGTTCTCTGGCTTGGAAATGCAGAGCATAAGGTCACTGTTTTCTAATGGCCGACTAATGCAACGATTGTTAAGAGGAACCTGCAAGAAAAGGTTTTAGGCTTTCCCACTCAGTAGTAAGTAAACTGCAAAAACAAAGAAAATGGCAGTAAGAGTCCCAGTCTTTGCCGTTTCTTAAACCTCACTATCTGTACAACATGATGTCCCCTGCATCGGCTCCGGCACAATCGTTCGATGGCCTGAAAGCACAGGAAATAAATGAAGATCCGCGTCAGAGGCACTTTTATGGTAGAGCTTTCAGGTTGAGTTTGGCCCTTATTTTGTCCGTTTTGATTAGAGCACGCTACTTTATTCAGGATTTTTGTGTGAAAAATCAAGGTAATTGAAATTTTGGGTTATTTTATGTGAAAGATCAAGGTAATTAAGAAAATGGGGATACAGCTTGTGGAGAAGAAGCTATTAATGTCATGGCCGTGGTGATGAAGCAGCAGAACAGGTCTAAGCTCGCATTAAGCGCATCAATTCTTGATAATGTGCTCATTGATGTCTTTCGGGTATAATCGTAATTACTATATAGTATATTCTCTGCTCCCTAAAATTCTGTGTCTGGATTGCAGAAATGTGGTTGATTGGATGAGCATATTAGTTTGTTGAAGCATGAGCTCCAAATGATTCAGCAATAAGCTGCATTCACGGGCAAATCCACCAAATGATTCAGCAATAAGCTGCATTCACGGGCAAATCCACCAAATGATTCAGCATTGAGCTACATTCGCTGGCAAATCCACCAAACTTAGCCGCACGGTCAAATGAGAGTTTCAGGTTTTCATAAACGTAAAAACCACTTGCTGAATTTTTTTAAGTTTGACACTTGTCTTCAGTCGCTCACCCAACCAAAATCTCTTCCAGCATTTGATACATGCCCTATTTCAGTATGGCGGGTGGTGGTGGAGGATAGCATGCGAATGACCCCATTTTGTTGAAGGTTCTCCAAATTGGATGAAAAAGGAGAAGTGCTGTGTTCAGGTGGAAGTAACGGTCTCTTATAAGGGACTCATTACAAGATTTTGGATAGCACGTGAAGGGTCTCAAATGACCCCACTTTGTTTAAGGTTCTCCCAATGGGATGAAAAAGGAGCAACGCTATGTTTAGGTGGAAGTAACGGTCTCTTTATTTTGCAGGTTTGCATAGCTCTTTCTTTTATAAGGGACAAATTACAAGATTTTTGAACAGAACATATCTCACTGTTATTGCAAACAAATTTTATTTGCAAGAAGATGCTGGTACTTCTTCACAAAAGGATACCAGTGCTCTTCTTCAATGGAAATAAGATTTCATCTTAAATGATTATTGGTATTTTCTTGTGAAAAGTTTGAAGGAGATATGAGTATTTATTAGTATCTTTTTTAAACTTATTACAAGAAAGTGCCCTTGCTCATTTATGATGGTATTTTCTTTCCATTGTGGATTAGCACTGGTATCCTTTTGTGAACAATTTGTTATTGAGTATTGGTATTTTTTTGAATAAGATTTCATTGCAATAATATTTGGATATGTTATTTTCAAAAACTTCATAATCTGTGATTTGAAAGTAAAAGTGCTATATGAACCCACAATATAAAGTCATTGCTACACATTTAAACAGAGTATCATTTCTTCATATTTATATTCACCAAGTAATATTGGAATGATGGCTTCCCAAGAACAATGGAAAAATGTTAGAAGAATCGATATAAATACTTTCGAAAAATGAATATTAGAAAATATAAGGGAAACCTCCTTCTAGAAAGATGATGCAAACATCCTTAGCTTCCTATCCATTTAAATTGTGGATAGTAGGTCAACTGCAATGTATTAAATGACCCCTACTCACTAATTGGAGCTGGCTTATTTTTGGTGTAGATAACCAATGTTGGGAGAAAGCAATGCCCCCTTAAATATGATATGTATCATTTTATTGGGTATCCATGCAATTCACTCCTTAAATTATATACCCATTGTTCCATTTCAAGCTTCATTATGTATATCATGAATGTTTAAACAAACAAACTAAACATGTTAAGGAAAAGTTAAATTTATTCTATAGATTAATTTAAATCTGTAAATGTTATGACTTAAAAACCTTGTTATATCAATAATAGTGTTGTAAGAGCAATAACACCTATATGATCATAATTGTGGTCATGCCAATGACAAAAGTCAGTTAAGTTTTTCAATGAGCATTTGTTGGAAATTACTTCATAGAATCTTTAGGTAAAGTATCAAAGATCTTATTCAGTATCAAAGTCATGCAAAGGATAAAAGTCAGTCAAGTTTTTCAATGAGCATTTGTGGTAAAGTATTTTATAGAATTTTTAGGTAAAGTATCAAAGATTTTATAGAGTATTAAAGGATTGGCCAACGTTTTGGGTAAAGTTTTTAAATAAGCATTTGTTATAAAATATTGGGTAAAATATTTAGGCAAAGTATCAATCATACATTCATTAATGAGCGAACACTATATTATATATGTATCATTATATCTTTTATCTTTTAGTTAGTGGTTATTACATTTAATTTAATGTAAAATAAATTTACTGCCAACTTTTGAAATTATAATTTTTTAAATATCAAAATTGAGTTTCTTTTCAATATCTCATTTGTTTATGTGAAAAATTAAACATACTTTGTTGCAATTTTTTGGTGTCATAAAACAATTTTAGAAAATGTAATTATATTTCAAAATAATTTTTTATCTAATTATGTATATTAGAGAAGTGTAAGATAGGTGACTTTATGGCAGAATGGAATTATATCACAAGAGATTATATAAAATAATAAGTAATCAAAGAACTTACAATTTGAAAAAATAAATGGAAAATTATTTTATATTTCGATATATTTGTAACAATAATAATAAATAATAAAGATATTTTACATATATGTAGAGGTAGATTAAAGGTTTCTTAGTTTCCATTATAGAAAATGACAAAGCATGTAACATTGTGGAACTAAAACTAGATTGATTGCAATAAAATATCTCTACTAATTTCAATTAGTAAATACATTTTGCATGATATTAAAGTAAATCATTCTTTTTAAATTTAATGTCAAGGAGAAAAATATTTGTTACAATAGTTATTGGATTTGTGAGAATAAAAGGTTAAAATTTTAAAAATGTCAAATAATTTTATTCTGGGAATTGTATAGAAACATGCATACTAAGATTAACACCTCCAAATATACCTCTAGGAGCCACCTAATTGTTCCATGTTATTTTGACATGTCCTTTCTCCTCTTCTTATATATGAAGGTGTGACACCCTTGGTACTTGTTCCCTTGATTTTTGTAATGTAAGAATGCAATGGCTTGAAGTATGGGACCATATATCCATGATATAAGAGGGAAGAGGAAAGAAGAACCCAAGTGGGATTAGTTTGCACCTTAAATTAATTTTATGGTGTAAATAATGAGAAAAAAGTGAGAAGTGTCCAAGAGGAATATGAAGAGACCCCTGGGAAAATGATAAAAAGGAGAATGCACAACAATATGGGGTTGGACCTCTTCTTGGTGGAGCTCATGAGCAAAGATAGAATAAGCTATGAGCTGAGGGAATGAGATTTCCCTGAGTGGACGAATTGTGACTAGAAGAGCAAGAGGAGTTGGGATTAAGTGCTTGTTGTGAGCAGATAAACCACTCATGGAGTGCTTGCTACAATTGATAAACCAGTCAAGGTTCTTGCTATTGCTGATAAACCACATGCATAAGGTTGCTTGCTAGGGATGATAAACCACATGCAGAAAGGTGCTTGTTGCGGGCTAATAAACCACTCATATATTGTTTTACACAGTTTATAAACCATTATTGTGAAATTCATTTGTGCTTGACTAACTGATAAACCACACAAGGTGCTTGTTGTGGGTTGATAAACCACTCATAGAGTGCTTGACACAACTGATAAACCACCCTCATTTTGGATTATGCTATGCTTGAATAGATGATAAACCACCCACTATTATAATTTCCCATCCTCTGTGTCATAAGATGGCTTTCTGCAAAGGTTGCTGAGAAAGAAATTCCCCTTAGATCATGGATCTGCCTTGGTGTGGACTGATGTAAGTAATCTTGGATACAGTAGGTCTATGGTGGGGTGGAAAATCGAACTCCCATTTTTAGTTGCCTTTCTTTAATGAATTGTAGATGAAAAAGCTCTGAGTTGAAAGCTATGAATTTAAAGAAAATTCTTTGTAGGTCTTGCATGATATTGTTGCATGAGCATTGCTAATGAAATTGCTTGAATATTGTTATGATTCTGTTTATGATTCTTTGCCATGCAACTATGTGGATTTATGCCTGGAAATTTTGTCTTTGAAAATGAAATGCTTGTAGGCTTGTAATAATTTGATCACTTTCCTGGACACACACGCACACACACACACACACACACACACACACACACACACACATATATATATATATAATGTGCCTATAAAAAGACTTTAAAGAGGGATTTCCTATTATTTTGTGAAAAGTTGATGTTCTGGTGGCCTTCATGGCATCGTATGCCTTCCACCTACTATTATAAGCTTGCTACGCTTATATTTTTCTCAAAGGAAACCTACAAGACTCTATTATGCTAAATGGGCAAGTCCTTGGATTGTATGGATAACTCTCTGTATTGTCTTTTGTATCTCATCCATTGAGAACCCTGAGATGATTTACTTGCAGGAATCTCAAGAGGGGTAGCACTATGCATTCTTCATAGGATCCCAAGGGCAAGAATTGGATTCTGTCATAGGTCCAAACTCTTACAGAACCACTATGGCAGAGCCATGATCATAAACCCTAATAGATGCTTCAAGAAGAAAAGCCTTACCCTTAAACCCTTTTAACCTTATCTACGATCCCATCGGGATTTATTTGGTTGTGTAAAGGTTGGCTTGAAGGCCAAGTCGCTAGCCTATATGACTACATAGCATAATTGAGTGTGAAGCTTGTATAATGGATGGTTGAGATTGAAAGAAAGAAGATTAATGAATCACAAGAAATCTGGGATGACATAAGCCCGAGGGTTTACAGTCCTGGAAGCCCGCAAAATATTGCACCAGGGAGACACCCAAACTGACAAGTACTGAGATGGCATGGCAAGACTGCAATGTGGAGAATGTCAGATGTTATTCACAAGAGGTCTCATTCCTAGATGAATGAAGTGGGTGCACTGTAGGTTATTCCCCAAATGAATAAAGCAAGGTGCAACAGAGGTTATTCCCCAGAT
The DNA here is from genome assembly GCA_031772625.1 of Pinus tabuliformis. NCBI lineage: Eukaryota > Viridiplantae > Streptophyta > Pinopsida > Pinales > Pinaceae > Pinus > Pinus tabuliformis. The sequence continues at coordinate 566,198,443 of CM062817.1, forward strand.
AAATGAATGGAGTGCACTAGAGGGTATTCCCCAGAAGAATGAAGCGAAGTGAACATAGAGTTTTAGGTAGGCTTCAGAGTTGAGAGATGGAAATTTTCCAACAATAAACATTTCGATGTTTAACGGTTGCCCGGATGTCTCTTCCTTGGATGCTTGAAGTGGAGTTTCCCAGATGCGATTCCCTGGATTGATGAAGTGGTGTGCACTAGAGGCTTGATCCCGAAAGGTTGACCTTGGAGGAAAATAAATGCATGCAAGGAATTTTGGCCAGGTAACAGACCTTGGGAGACGAAAAAGTTCCATCCACAAGCGATATTTTAGTTGATCCTTTGACAATTAGTCAGCCTTGGAGAGCTTAACCAAAACAAATTGCAAGATGAATAAAGCATTTAGGTCAAGCAAGATGAACCTGGGTAATGGGGAGTTTAATGATATTTGACGGCTCGTCGATTTGGATTAATAAATGCATACATGTACACATAATTTCATATGAAGGCATAGGAAGGGAATTGTGGAGGCCCATACCATGAATAGGTTGGCAACTATTATTACCACACCAAGTGGTAGTGAAAGGTTGACTAAATTGCCACATGGTTTCCACGTAGCAAAAGGATGACAAGGTAGTGAAAAACCTTAAAGAGCTATAACTTTTGATCAAAGGGATGGATCAGAGTAAAATTTTGTATCACCGAAATCGCCTTGATGAGATGAACGCAGTGGTGATGTCTAATTATGGTTTTAAGTAATTTGATGAGATCAAAAATTTTGGACCCCATTTCCATAATGACATCTTGGATTTTGGGTCAACATAGTAACCACCTCCTCCTAACCTGTGATTTGGTAGGATTTTGGAGGGGGTGTGCTACAAAGTGGTATTAGAGAAACAAGCGCAGACACTATACCTAAAAAGGCTCACTTGCACATGCTAAATGATTGACTAATATCCATAATATGCATGATCTGTTAAGTTTTCTTTTATGATTACTCCAGAATATTTTAATGCATTGATTATATGGTTACTGATTGAACATGGTTACATGTTGGTTGATATGTGATGGGTAAAGATTAATGTAGACCAATGAGAAGAAGTAATCTGTATCAAATGCATGTTTCTTATTGATGGATAACATTGGTATGTATGTAAAGGCAGATTGATATGTATCTAAGTACCATAAGGAAAGAGGAATGGATGAGCAGAAGAGCTAGCCAACATGGTATGAATAGAACCCAATAGGGACCTGAAGAAGAATCAGTTGGGAAAATGAAAGAGGAGGACACTCCTAAACTAATAGAAACTCTTTAAGTCTAAGAGCTGAAATAAGATGTTTTAAGGCAGATAATGAAAATATTGTCAGAGATCAAATAGAAGTAAACACTATACTATTACAAAGCTTATCCAAATTACAAATACAAATACTACAGGATGTTGGCACTAGCCATCAAGACAAGAACAAGATTAAGGATAGCCCATTAGAAATCGACATACACAAAGGGAATGATAAGAATTTAGAAGGTAGCTGACGAAGAAAGAGGAGAATACATGTAGAAGGAGGAACATAACTACTCAAATCTCTAGAAAGATAATTAAGCAATCCTAGCTAATCATCAGATAATGCAACTATCAAATATCATCATCAAAATAAGAGCAGAAAGACTCCCATGCAAGAGGAATTCAAGAAAGAAAAACCCCCAACCTTTGATGGAGAGGTAAATGAAGTAGAGGATGTAAAGGCTTGGCTCTTAGGAATAAAATACTTCAAGCTACATCACTATAACGAGAAAAGCCGATATTATGGTGGGAGGATCTCAACTGCCTCCTTATGTCGCGCCTCGTCCACCTGCTCCTTCAGTGCCTTACCTTGCTGCATCCTCGCAAGTCGATGAGTGAGGACTACTGTCTACGCAGTTCCTCTGACACTCTCATATTGCTGTTGAAGTTCTCATGCCTCTGTCTCCAGGCGCTAGATGTTGGGGTCCTCCTGTAGAGTTGTGAGGACCTCAAGTGCTTGATCCAACAAAGTGGTACAATCTTGCACTGCACTTCCAATTTCTTCCAATCCCACTGCGATAGTGCTAGCATGCTATTCTCGAACCTCCAAGGGAGTGGAAGGTTGCGCCTTTAATCGCAGCTTGGCGATATGAAGTTTCAGCTCCAACACCTTGGTCGTTTCTTCTCTAGCATCGCGGACTCCAGTTGCCAACCTGTGGATCCGCACCTCTACTGGTAGGTCTACTATAATGGCCAACTCCGGGACGTGTCGGCAAGCATCGTCTACCACTTGCACCAACTTTTGGTTCTGTGACACCAATTCGTCACGCTACAAACTGAATTGTACCATGTTTATCTTTTGTTCGCTGAGAACTTGGATCGCGCGGCTCTCCCTAGCATGCAGTTCTGTCGTTATCCCATAATGTATCAAATATAGTGTCTCACATGGAAGGGCAGCCAAATTAAGGCCAAGGCCTTTGATCATGTTAACCGCAAATCTGTCGGTCTCGTTTGCTGCTACTAGGACCCCTTCTGGCAACACTATTGTGTTTTCCATCCGTGTGCACAACATCTGCTCTACTACTGAGGATCTTGCTGCGAGGTGGGTCGAAAGGGTACCCACCTAAAGGGGCCACACTTGTAACTCTTGTAGCTACACCCTGAGGGCCCCCAACATAGTCTAGTGCTCCTGTATAAAATCCTAAAGAGCCTCATTGGTGACATCGCGCACTGTCTCGCCGATGTGGTGGAGATCCCCCTCGGTTAGGGTGATCGGGTTAATGGCCAACTAAGAGGCCTTGACCTTCTTCCTCGGTCCTGTTCTTTCTGCCGTGTGTGGGTGCTTTAATTGTGTGGACGCAGTCCCTGGGTCTGCGCTCCCTTCTGTTGTTTCTACTTCCTCTATCTCCTGCCCCTACGAGGACGTTGCTTGGCCCTCGACCACCTTCTTGGTTGCTTCCTCTACCTCCTATGCTGCTGCATCTACTTCTACGGCCTTCTTCTGCTCGGCGGATTTCTGTGCCGCTTCGCGTGGTGCCCTTACTTAAGTTGTTGTTGTTTCCTTTCACCTTTTCTCAGCCAATTGTGTGACGTGCAGCTTGGCATCGTCCTTCTTCTTCTGCGCTACCACCTTCTCAAGTTCTGCAAGATCTGGGGCGTGCCATTCCGGAGGCCATGTCTCCAAGATAGTAAAAATTGCGTCGTCAGTGGCTACAAAAGGTAGCTTCGTCCACTGCTTTGTCGGATCCTTACGCGCCTTGATAAAAATGTTGTGCATATCAGCTTTAAAGTCTGAAAAACTCTACAAACTATTGTACACCATAGGCAACAGGCACAACCTCCGATTGATCCACATCTAGATGCTCATCTCCATGAGCACCCAGAATATTTTGGTGTCGCGTATCCGTTTTGCATCCTTTGTGGCCCAGAGCGAAGCGTACTTCACGGCCTCCGGTAATTCTCTGTCAATGCTGGGGAATTGACTGTCCTCCGGTAGTTCCCCCGCTACGAGCATTATGGATAACAACAACCACACATAGTGGAAGGTTTTACCCTGCTCCTGGGCTTCACGACAATTTGCAAAAATTCCTCACAGAGGAATTCAGACCAGTTGAACTGGACCCCCTCCATGCATTGCTCGGCCAGTGCGACCACCACTGTCGGTACCTCATTGATGCGACACTTCCTCATAATCTTGCTGGCCAGGATTGGGGTTGCTATGCGTACCCCTTTGTACTTTACGCTGGAGATGGCGTAGCCCCTCTTCTTCTTCTCCGGCGTGTATTTTGTCTTCATGGCTTCTGCAAGGGCCAAATCACTGCCTTTCCTTCGGCTATGGTTGTGGGGTCCTTTCCTTTGCAGGGGAGCCAAGAAATGTGGTGAATGAGGTCTGTCGTGATGGGGATAGGCTCCTCCAACCATAGATACCCATCATGCATCAAGCATAACAGCTTTCTGATGATGAAAATGGTGATGGTCGTGCGGTGGAAATGTGGTACCCATAGTAAGTACAACAACCCAGCCTTTTCCACACTGTACAGCCACTTCCGCGGCTCTAACATTGTCGCCACCCCCTTATTGCTCTTCTTCATGAGGTTCCCGGTCTGCAGGTGAGGGAACTTCTCGCGGTCAGCGAGGTCCCAATCTTCAAACCTCATGGTTGGCACACGGCCCAGGTGTGTGCCTTCAAACATAATGCCATCTGGGAGGAGCAGGGTTTGGAGTGAACTCTTGGTTTAATCTAGGTGCTTCGGCACTTTGGCCTTCCCTTTCCGCGGAGGGACATATGTGGGTAGTTTTGTTGCAGAGCATGTAGGTTGAATATCCTCCTCCATGTCTTCGTCTTCTTCTACTGTGGTGATCAGGGCCTGCAAATCTTGTTCTTCCTCATCTGTTTCTATCGTGACATCTTTCCCCTTTTTTGCCATTAATAGTTTGTTGCGCAGCGGGTTCCTAAGGGACACATGTACTAGAGCCATTTCCTATTTATCCTTCTTAGGTCTTGGCATACGCGGTGATTTGGGGATCTCTACCACAACCCCAGCACCTTCTGGAACATCCTGCACCATTGGGGTCTATGCGGCCTCACCAATGGTTACCTCTTCAATTCCTAATCCATCCTTAATTGTTGTCATTGTTTCTAAGCTGTATCATGTCACTCGTGAACTGAAGGGCTCGATTATTGCTTGGCTCTCAATGCTCAGTGCTTGGCTTAATCGCTCAATTTTCAAATGACCAAGTGTTGTTTGTTGGCCATCACTTTGTGTTTTATAGCGTCTTTTTAATTCAAATTCGATCGTTCCCCCTAATTCCAATCCATTAATGCTTTCTTGGCGGAAAATTTTCCCAAATCTTGCCCATAAATCGCGTCTTAAATGCCCGCTGCCCACTTCATTTGGCCTCAAGTCACACATTCCATCGTGAATAGTGACCTCAATGGTCACTTTCTAGCCAATCTACGCAGCAGCGTAGCCCTCGGGGCGCGGACGCGGACCTTGTAACGCTCTGCTTCTGCGCGCATCCCCAATATCGCGCAGCTCCACGGCAGAATATTTTATAGTCCCGCGGTTCCTCTCAACTCCCTGGAGTGCTAAGACTGTCCTTCCCGCAGCTAGTCAGGTGGTCGCACCACCCGTCTGGGGCTCCATCCCATTCTCTCCCATGGTTCGTGGAGAATCCTCACCTTGCATTGTTGTGGTCGGCATCGCGCACTTTATTATTTGCAACACGCTACCATGATCACTACATTTGGCAATATGCGGTTCAAGCCAAGGCAACAAACTAATCAGTTCATGAAGATTGTTCTCAACCTTTTCAGTATGATTGTACGCACTTTGCCTTACCATCCTAGGTTTTTCGATGAGAAACGCTTCCTTTATCTTGTCTTCCAGCTTCTAGACCTCTGTGTCCATCAAAGCGCTTTTCTTTCGTAATTGTACCCTTTTTTTTTCAAGTTCGCGGAGTCTAAAGTTTCCCCTTCAAATTTCTTCCTCAAGTTTAATGTGTTCAGTTTCTTGTGGCTATGTGATTCCTTCGTTTTGGGCTTCACAGACCGTCGTATCTATGGGTGTTGCTATGCATGGACTAGGCTTCGCATGCTCCATAGGGATTATAGCTCCTGCTTCATACTTCAGCTTCGGAAGTGCTTGTGTGGTCAGTGTTTTACACATGGTCCTATAAGCCCATAGAACTTCTGGTATGCGCAGGTCCCAGTCAGTGCATCTCACATGGTGGACCATGTTCAGCACTTTGCACACCTTGTCAAAGCCTTCCCCACAGATAATCTTTGGTGCGCTTGGTCTTATCATACTTGGTCATTCACACCATCGCCTTGCCCGCTCCTACTTGTTGGTCCTATTTCCTATTGCAAGGATGGTGTGCATTCATGTAGGTTGTGTACCATACGCCTGTACCCATCTGGAGAGGTGGGCGCGCAGGTCTATGCGGCCTCACCAATGTTTACCTCTTCAATTCCTAATCCATCCTTAATTGTTGTCATTGTTTCTAAGCTGTATCATGTCACTCGTGAACTGAAGGGCTCGATTATCGCTTGGCTCTCAATGCTCAGTGCTTGGCTTAATCGCTCAATTTTAAAATGACCAAGTGTTCTTTGCTGGCCATCACTTTGTGTTTTCTAGCGTCTTTTTAATTCAAATTCGATCGTTCCCCTTAATTCCAATCCATTAATTCTTTCTTGGCGGAAAATTTTCCCAAATCTTGCCCATAAATCACGTCTTAAATGCCCGCTACCCACTTCATTTGGCCTCAAGTCACACATTCCATCGTGAATAGTGACCTCAATGGTCACTTTATGGCCAATCTATGCAGCAGCGTAGCCCTTGGGGCGCGGACGCGGACCTTGTAACGCTCTGCTTCTGCGCGCATCCCCAATATCGCGCAGCTCCCAGGCAGAATATTTTATAGTCCCGCGGTTCCTCTCAACTCCCTGGAGTGCTAAGACTGTCCTTCCTGCAGCTAGTCAGGTGGTCGCACCACCCGTCTGGGGCTCCATCCCATTCTCTCCCATGGTTCGTGGAGAATCCTCACCTTGCATTGTTGTGGTCGGCATCGCGCACTTTATTATTTGCAACACGCTACCATGATCACTACATTTGGCAATATGCGGTTCAAGCCAAGGCAACAAACTAATCAGTTCATGAAGATTGTTCTCAACCTTTTCAGTATGATTGTACGCACTTTGCCTTACCATCCTAGGTTTTTCGATGAGAAACGCTTCCTTTATCTTGTCTTCCAGCTTCTAGACCTCTGTGTCCATCAAAGCACTTTTCTTTCGTAATCGTACCCTTTTTTTTTCAAGTTCGCGGAGTCTAAAGTTTCCCCTTCAAATTTCTTCCTCAAGTTTAATGTGTTCAGTTTCTTGCGGCTATGTGATTCCTTCGTTTTGGGCTTCACAGACCGTCGTATCTACGGGTGCTGCTATGCATGGACTAGGCTTCGCATGCTCCATAGGGATTATAGCTCCTGCTTCATACTTCAGCTTCAGAAGTGCTTGTGTGGTCAGTGTTTTACACATGGTCCTATAAGCCCATAGAACTTCTGGTATGCGCAGGTCCCAGTCAGTGCGTCTCACATGGTGGACCATGTTCAGCACTTTGCACACCTTGTCAAAGCCTTCCCCACAGATAATCTTTGGTGTGCTTGGTCTTATCATACTTGGTCATTCACACCATCGCCTTGCCCGCTCCTACTTGTTGGTCCTATTTCCTATTGCGAGGATGGTGTGCATTCATGTAGGTTGCGTACCATACGCCTGTACCCATCTGGAGAGGTGGGCGCGCAGGTTATTTCGTCCATCATATCCGGCTTTCATCCTCATCTGAGGCTTTCCAAATCATATGAGCATCATCCTTCTGCATTCGTGCCAGTCCTAAAAAATTCTTTGATGCGTACCCCACCATCTTGTGGGCGTAGCGCGCAGTGCCCATTTTAGAGCGTCAAAACACTACTGTTCTGGTACTTCTTTTTCAAATTTGGTCAGGGAACTATCCACTTCACCCAACCCGTTATACATGGGAAAATCTCGTACCTCTATTGTCATGCAACGCAGTGATCTTCCCATCATATTGCGATTGAGCGTGGTTACCTCGTGTAACTGGTTCTACCATCGTTCTATTTCCTCGCTCGAATCTGATGTGTAGGAGCTTTCACACTCCCACGAAATCCCGCCATCCACTGTAGGATTCACTCAATCCTATTCCCGAGCGGTTACCTTGTAGATACAGTCTAGATCGTCATCGCTCTCGTCGTCGCGCACTGGCTCTGTGTAACGCGATCCTTCCACAGGGTCTAAAGGTACCACTATGCATAGTGACTTTTTCTCAAAAATCATCTTGCGCTTCTTTAGATTTATCACTCCATTCATGTCAGTGGCCCAATCTATTCCTAATAGCGCGGGATAGGGATTGTGGTCATCGACAATCTCTATCATTCAAAATCGGCAAGTGCTCGTACCTTCGATATCTACCGTTATTCCTTGCAATCTTCCCATCAGTAGGATCTTTTGCTGGTTCACCATTCACGATTGAATAGGAGACCATTGCAACGTAGGCCTACCCATGCACTCCCATGTCTGTTTTGGTAGTACGTTCGCATCCGATCCTAAATCCAGAATCACTTGATCCATTTCATATTCCTCGATTTGCACAGCCAATCTCATCTCCCTTCCCGTTCGTTTTGTGTGCTTCCTGAGCTTCTGGACTACATGCGGTTCCCCTAATCCAGCACGTCTAGTGATGAGTTCTTGCAGTCCCTTCACAGCCTTGCTATCATGCAACAACTTCATGCATGTCTCCAGAAAGGTAGTAATCATTGATGGGCCCATCTCCGGTTCTAGTTTGTCTTTACTACATGAAGTGGAGGCCTCCATGAAGCTCTTCTTAGCTTCCATGAATGCCTCCTTCACATGCTCCAAATCAAACTCTGGCTCCTTTGTTGGAGCCTTGTGAACCCAAGCACTCTCTTCTGGCTGCTTACCTTTGTCATCTCCTATCATGATACCGCTTCAGAGCATGATGTTTACATTCGGGTCCTCCTCGCGTGGCTCAAACCTCATCATTTGCAGGTTCTGAGTCGGGGGAGGCTGGAGTATTCCTTTATTGCGCAACCTTGCTATCAGTGTGGGGCAGTCCTCCGTCTCATGATCAAACTGGGTACAATATAAACATGATGCTCTCGTTGGATTCGTACAATTGCGGGCATAATGCCCTGGCCCTCTGTAATTGTAACAAATCAGCTATCCACGACCCCTTCCTGGTCCCATTCCACCTCGACCTTGTCCGTGCCCCTGAAATCCAGTGCGCGTCATCCTTGCATTTTGATCGAGGGCTCGTGTTTCAGTCTGAACTTTGTAGGTAGGAGTATGATCCATCATCAGTTCATAACTTCTACAGGTGCGCTCATCATGGCCTACTGACCTGTAGAAGTTATAGAACAACTGCTGGGACGTCTGCATATACTTCTGTAATAGGTGGCAGTTATCTGTAGCATGCTTTCCTCCTATTTGAAAAATCGCGCACCATAATATAGGCACCGCACTCGGTCCTGCTTGTGCCTCTGGTCTCAATGGCATTGGCCCTCCTCCCGGTAGGTAGTTCGCAAAGACTTGACAATGGTCCTTGTCATGCCCCTGGCCCTTGCATTTTAGGCACCATACCTCCTCACGTGCTTCTAGGCGAGTTGTTCTGTGCTGTTTCAAGCTCTGCATTTCCAGACACAAATTTTTCAGTTGCACGTGGATTTGTTGGACTCCCAGGCTAGGATCTTGTATTGGGGTCTCGTGCAATCTCATTGCAATCTCCAAAGCTTCAGCCTAGGTGAATAACTTTTGCTGCGACAGCGCCGTCCTTAGATGTGGCGTCAGTGATGCTACAAACAATGCACAGTGTTTCCCATTGATCAAGGTCATATTTTCTTCGCGAATCATACCTTTCAGTCTCTGATCCAGCTCCCAGGGGATCTCCCCTGGAAGCATCGTGATTTCCTTAAACCCGATAATTGACTATGTCTCCGATTTTGGCCTGCTAAATTCCCTATTCAACGCAACCTGGATATCCGTGATCCCCGCGTTTGGATTGTCATTAGAATGCTTAATGTACGACATTAGTGCGCAATCCTGCAACATTCTTACCAGTGTTTCCTTATTTATGTTGTCATCCGTGACTCCTTGTGCTTCCCATAAAACCTTTACCACAAACCAAAATTGGTCCGGATCTTTGTTTCCTACTCCTTTGAACACTGGCAACTTTAGTGCGCTCACCATATTGAATTGTGGCGGTGGCGGAGGTGGTGTGGGCAGAGATGGGGTTGAAGATGGTGAAACTGGTGGTGGTGTACGTGGGGGTGGTATGTGTAGAATTCGCTGCCTTATCAGACTGATCGCACTTCTTGGTGAAACTTTCGCGAGCTCTTCCTCACTCTCTCGCTGAGGCGAAATCAAGGGGCTAGTTTCTATCTCTATGCTACCTTCGTTTTTGTAGATACTCCCACTTCACGTAGCCCCAAACATCAATTTATTCGCATAACCCGCTTTTCACGCAGTAGCATTTTAATCCAAGTGTTCAAATATTTAATGTACTTACCTCACGGTCCTTTGAGGAAGCGTCGTTCCACCTTGCTGTAGCTGACTGAAGTATCTACCACAAACTCAGTGATAAACCCTCCTATAATTTGATTGAGCCAATGGCCCACAGCGCGTGCGATCTTATCTTCTGATGCTTCTAGTCTGCGCACCAACTCTCGAGTCCACACAATCAGTTTGTCCAGCCTACACCTTCCTTTACTATCTGTTAGCTTCGCAATCCACTCATACAACTCAGAGGGGAAGGATGAAAAGAAAATTTCGTGGATTTCCGTATATAAGTAGCGCTCTAACCATTTTTTCTTCGATACTCGTGGATTCTTGTTTTCCTGCATCGCGAACTCGTGAATATTTCTGTCCAGCCACTCTTCAATTTCTTTCTTTGTCGGATTCTAGTGACACGACATCATACATCTCTTATGCAGATCCTGGTCCTGACAACGGAACCATTTGTTGGCTTATTGGGGCCTGACCCAGGTTCATAGGTGATTTAGCCAAACAAATACCGGTACTACTGGCCCTTTCGACAACAGTTCGCGGAGCGCGGACTGAGGTTTCACCCGAAGTAGTATGGGAGGGTGCTAGAACCAGGTCTCTGCACCATGGATATGTCTGATGAGTTCAAGTGGTTCACGGTTCGACTTTGCACGCACGTCACTACGCCCACTTACCTGTACCTTGTAACCTGAGATGTTGTCTTTGCGCAGCCCTACTCGGGGGCTGAACGTTGTTATTACCCAAGTCCTTACTAGTATTCCATTGTTAGTTGATTAACTTAGCCTACTTGTATGCATTAAGTTATACTTAGCAATATAAATCATTCATATAAGTGCGCGCAGTAAATAAACAGTATATTTGGAATTTATATCAACCATGTAATAACTCAAGAACAGATACACAGAATTTGGGTAAAACTTCTCTTTATTATGCTCTTCTTCGGTTACAGACTCGACTCCGCCCTGCGCACTTAGCTGTAGGGGTCCACGCACTCAGCTGCAGACTACTAGGCCTTTATGCACTCAACTGCAGAGCCTTCTCCTACTCTACGACCCAAGACACACTTAGACACTTAGACTCTTTGCTTCTTCGCTATTCTCCACTATCTCTTAAATTTAGAGCCTCGCTCTGTTTATACAATCCCATGGTCCGCGGACCATGGGTAGGCCGACATTACATCCAAAACTAGGGTGGACAACCTTATGACTCTAACATGTTTCCGCGCCTGCAATTCACGGGGCTTTACAACATCATTCGGTCAAAACATGGGCTTTGAGCCCCAAAACATGCCTTCGGGGATTCCACGCCCAACAGGTTAAATGGCCTATTAAGGAATTTTTTAAGAGAAAGTTGAGGAAGAATATGAGGAACATTATGGAGCATAGTTTATAACCACCCCTCCCACATTTACCCACTTTAACTAGTCTGTTAGGGTAAACATCAGATGAAGAGTTACTATGACATGGCCCAACCTCCTAGGTCCAATTAAGGAAGTGGGGCTGACAAACTAGCCACATACTGACATTCCAAAGGGGCTACAAGTCACTCAAAGGTTGGAAAACCAACCCAAGTGGCCAAACCCTAAGTTGACTACTTTTTCTTTGACTTGGGCCCACAACCCCACCCATAATAAAGCATGCATGCATTTATAGCCCTCCAACCACATGCACAACACTTCTTCAATGCAGTTATAGCACAATTTCTCCAGTTATGAGCATGCAGTCTTGATATCAGTGCCACGTTTTCAAGCTTGCCTCTAGAACAATGCCCATAATTGTTTGAGACTTTCCAAAATCTTATTTAACATGGAAATAAGGCTAAACATTCAATCTCGACTCAAGAAATTGACCTAGGTTACCTAGAACATAACAAACATTTCATCAAACACATGATAAACATGTAAGCTACAAGCTATGAATACATATATGATCATAAAAGTCTAAGATTCATCTTAGAATCATTGAGAAGGCCCTATGCCCTCTCCACATAGCCACATAACACTTATTATTCCATATATTCATCAATTGATCAATAGATAAACAATTCATGACAAAAGCCATAGAAGATACACATCATTAAAACAACATATAACCAGAATATAACCAGCATATAAACCATGGAAACCCAACCATAATATCACAAACACATTGCCAACAAGTATACATGAATCACAATAGAATAATATCTCTTATTAACATATGAAGATACTAACTAAGTCAGGGACTTCCACGTACCAATCGACCAGAGATTGGGTTGAACCAAATCTCTCTTTCAGCCAATCACCGTAGCACCATATTCCAAGCATGATTGTGGGATCTCATGGAATAAACCAATACAAACCAAACCAGGGATTCCAGAGGCCAAATCACCTCAACCGATGATTCCACCTCATGGTCTGGCATCACTAACACCAACCAAATCGGTCTATATCCAAGCTTTCGAGAGCTCTAGGAACTAGTAACTCAACCCACAACCTTCTAGGTCTCTAGAGCATCTGTCCAAACCAGCTCCAGGGACTAGTAACTTATCCCGAAGGGCTCCAAAGTGCTTGTCCCAACCTATGCTGCAAGACTATTAACTCAACCCAAGTTTTTCTAGGGCTTCCAAAGCATTTGTTCCAACCCACAGCTATAAGGAATCATGAGCACCAACCATAAAACAATCAAGTGGAAAAACCCACAACACCATGGCTATCTAGGAAATGGCAAGGCAAGTCTAAAACAACTGTCAATCTAGGAAAATATCGATGCCAACAATAACACATAACAAAATAATGACATGCATATACCATGCATACATAAATCAACATGGAAAACACACATGCAACCTCTTACCTGCAAAGGAATCTAGTTGTAGTCGTTGATCAAATAATCCCCTCGCGCTTTCCTGCTTTCCCTTTACTTCTTTATCCAAATCAAATGTATTCTAATGTACTCCAAACATGCTACTAGAATGCTCTAAGTGTCCAATAGTATGAGAGAATTAGAGAATAGAAGAGAGATCCAAAGCTATATTGGCCAAAAAATAACAACAAAATATATGAATTGATCCTCAGAAGCCTTTTTATCATTAAAGTCTTTATTTTCTTCATTTTCCTTCATTTTTCCTCTCATGAAAATCTGTGCCTCTTCATCTTCCTTTTCTCCTATTTTCCCTTATTTTCATAAGTAAATGTCAATTAATGTCACTTTTCCTTTGCTAATTCCTTTGCCAATTTCCTTAGATATAATAATTGAAAGTGACACTCACTAGGATGTTTTTCCCACCATTCAACTTGGAATACATGTCCCATAACCTTGGTCTTACTTTTATTTACATGGAAAATCAACTAGGGGTTGGTACAAACCCCTCCCCTTTGGGGGAACATCGTTCTTGGTGTTCTATGACACCCATGACTAGCAAACCACTGAAAATAGAACATACTTCCCATGGAGCTTTATAACACAACTCGTTATAGTATTTACAATGACCTCTTTTGAAAAAAAAAATGATACCCCTTACTGGAGCTTTATAACACAACTCAATGCAGTATTTACACTAACAAGCACATATACTTATACACGTTTGCTTCAACCAACAATTAATTGTATTGTTTATGGAGGTTTGTAACCACAACTCGATACAATATTTATAATAACATACATATATACATATGCACATTTTCTCTAACCAGAAAATAAAAAGATACGATGCCCGCATCCACAACAAGGCAATCCAGAGGCTCACACCTCCACCCTCAAAAGTAGTATCAGGATTCACCTCCTTCCAAAGAAGTCCAAAATCCACTACCAAAGTTAAACTTGCATCCAATGTCCAACAGTACGATCCTTACGCGACTTGTTCTCTCAGTGAACAATTACTGACTCATTGCTCTAGGGAACACTCCTAACATGCTTCTTATTCCATCTGCAAATTCTAATGACCAAAGAAAACTCATTCCTTGACCTTTCCTTTTCTACTACACAATCCCTCGAGAAATCAGGTCACCTCCTTCCGTGCAGTCACTCACCTTCCAAGTTCCTTGACATCCCCTTCCCCGGCGATCCATCCCTTAGCTTCAAAATCATCATATCAGTCATAGCATGCTCATGGAAATCAATGGACACTATTGGGTACCAACATCCCATAATATCCTTACTCCTGAACTGATTTACTAGTATATTGTTGCTTGTTCCAACTCCTTTCACTGCTGCTGCTGCTAATTCTTGTAGTCAGTTTCAACCAACCAAACTGGGCATTTCCCTACTTTCCTGTACCAAGCACATAATTTTCATTAGACTCAAAAGGAATTGAAATAAATTCAAATCATACCTCATTAGTAGCTTGTCAATAAGGTACACCTGCAATTTTATTACTTCCTATATCACAAGAAGTCAAACTATCTCTTTGATCGAATCATCATGTATAAACATATAAAATCTGATTAGCTCAAAACACAACCATCATAAATCATAATCATAATTCACATGTAACCATCATAAATTAGATTCATAGATCACATGCATACTTAAGACTGAAATAAAACACTGATAGTTATCTTTCAATTGGTTCTTTTCTTCTACCTTTGTCCTTTCTCCTTTCCGTACACACACCAGATCAGTTGCCACATCCAGCAAGCACCCAATGCCTTTTCTTATCTTCAATCACGTACACATATACATAGTGTATTTGACACACATACACCCACAAACAACGTACAACACCACACAATAAATGCACCTACACCCAACATACAACACAACACATACACCTACACCCGGTGTACAACACAACACATACACCTACACTTGGTGTACAACAAGATACATATACTTACACCTAGTGTACAACACAATGCATATATGTACACAAAGTGCAACACAACGAATAGACATGTCACGATACAATGACTACACAATACACATAACACAGTACCCCATATGCACAACAAAATGTGTACGACATGTACACAATACCACATGTACACACCACATGCACAACATGTACACAACACCACCTGCACAATGTGTACACAGAATCTCAAGTACAATGCACCACCTGCACAACATGTACAAAAAATTAATGTACACAGCGCCACCAAAACAATGTGTACACCGTACCACATGTACACAACACCACGTGCATAATGTGTACACAACACCACATGTACAACAAGTACATAGCACCACATGCACATAACACACAACACCACATGTACACAACATCACATGTAAAACATGTACACATCACCATATATACACAACACCATACATAAAATGTGTACATTGCACCACATGTACACAAAACTACATATACAACATGTACACAACACCATCTATAAACAACATTGCAAATACAACATGTACAAGACATCACATGTACACAACACCACATGTAAGCAACACCACAGGTAAACAAATATACAACATATACACAACAATAGTACTGCACATCCAGCTACCACATTATCTCTACCAAGCAACCTTACTTCTAGTGTGTGATCCATGCTTGTCCTAGCATGTCGCAGATCACATTTCTTTCATTCCATTGATGTATCCCTCACCACTATCTGTCCATAAAACAAAAACATAGACATAGTATAAGCACATAATATCAATTCATATCCACATGATACTGACCTCATAGATCTGTTAGGGATACTCTTCCCACTTGATTCCTCATAAAACTAGGAACCTTTTCATGCCATTCACTTGCATAAGAAATCATTCCTCCACAAGAATGATCCTTGATGACCTTGTCAACTAATGAAATATATATATATATATATATATATATATATATATATATATATATATATATATATATATATATATATATATAAAACAATCATGATCCCTGATCACCCGGTCAGACAATGACATAAATACATACATATATACATCTATAGACATCAACATAATTATAATCACAGAACAATTAACAAATATCATAAGGCCAAGGTTAAGAGAAATCCCTTTATTCATGCACAACATGCACAACATTGAGAACAACAGTTCCCAACATAGCCAAGGAATATGATGCCTCAAATCCATTTACTTTACCTTTCTTGTTACCTTTCTCATGATTGTCCTACCATCATCCATTTACCTCAATGGACCCAACCAATCCAACTGGTTGTCATATTCTTGCCTTTAGCTACCCTTATACATGCATCGGGATCCATATGCGTCCTATGTTGCCTGTTGGGTTCCATTCAACTCTCTCCAAGCTCCATTAACTTTCCTCTTTCCCCAACCAATTCCCAAGACCCTTAAAACATAAAAAGGAGATAACAAGAAACAAACAAGAGGAAAACTATAAAAAACCAATAATCATACAACACCACAAATAAAGTGGTATGGACATACACCATACATAAAAAAAACTACAAATCAAGTGCAAACAAATCACAAAGCATCAAGAGAAAAAAATTAGCAACAAACTCCATGACTCAACTCCATGGTTCTTAGTGCTTCCAAGGGAAAGATCAACCTGAGCCTTCTTCAAGACTTCATGGCAATCTCTTTTGTAATGCAATCCCCTGCATCATACTTCCATAAACACATAACTGTCATTGCATATATATACGTAACATTATATTTGTTAGCTTACCTTGGTGTACCCAACACACTGACCTATAACTGAACACATACATATATCATCTCTCGAGGAACTCCAATTCCTTGAAAAATCTAGCCATAAATTGAAACCAACTGCTGTACCTGTCAAATACATGTTCATGAATATAACACATATCCACATAATGTTCCACATAATGTCAGCCAAAGTAAAGGTTAAGAAGACTTCATGTATTCATGCAAAGCACTCATCCATTTGGAATTGTGATTTCCAAACATAGCTAAAGGAATTCTTGCCCAATTCCTTTCTTTTACCATTTTCCTGGTGGCAATTGAGTCTTATTATGTGAGTCTTATTAACTAGCATCTGTCATGCATGTAACCACAACAACAATAGAATGATATGCATGTACATAACCATAATGCTTATAACAGCCATCAACCAACATACCTTCATGCCCAACATAAAAACTTGTATGACGATACCCTCTTACCCCGAGGTTCAACGTTGCAACCTCGCTCTGATGATCTGCATCTCCTACTCCATCTCAGCTAGCATATCAATGTCATACATGATAACATAAATTGTAACACTGACTATATACGTGACAACCATATCCACTACCACACATGCACATGATCGAAATGCATGCATAACAATCACATAGATAAGTAACACAAATGCATGATAAACACATTTTGCCCATCTAGTCCATGTGTTGAACTTCGGAGCTCTGAATCCATCTTGTAACCACCCCTCCTGCATTTACATGCTTTAACCGGCATATCAAGGTAAATATGAGATGAAGAGTTACTATCACATGATCTAACCTCACAGGTCCAATTAAGGAAGTGGGGCTGACAAACTGACCACATACTGACATCCCACAAGAGCTACAGGTCACTTGGAGGCTGAATAACCACCCTAGGTGGCTAAACCCTGAGATGGACCCCTTTTCACTACCCTGGTCTCACAATTGCACCCACAACAAGGCATGCATGTGGTTATAGGCCTCCAACGACACGCACAACACTGCTTCCATGCAGTTATAGCCCAATTTCTCTAGTTCTAAGAATGCGGTCTTGGGATATGTGTCACCTTTTTAGGCCCGCCTCCAGACCACTACCCTGTTAAAATAGCAAAAAGAAATCCTAATTTAATTTTTCCTTGAATTAAATTAGGAATTAAATCGATATTATATTCTCATAGCAACTTGTAATAGTTAACTAAGTTAATTTGACTTAGTTGGCTCAGTAATTTCGGGTTGGAAGTCTATCTAGAGTCATGTAGAGTGATTCATAAATTTTAGGGGTTCAAGTTGAGTTATTTTGTGTTGTAATGCATTAACTCAATCTAACTGAGTTAAAGTCAATTAAACTAGTTAAATCAATTAGAGGAACTAGTAGGAGGTCTAGTAGTGGGGATTAGCTTCAGTGCAGCTTCAATGTTCCACAAGTTAACTAAAGGTTCACTCATAAATAAATCATGCATGTCACTTTAGAGGAATACCTCGTTGAGATTAGATTTTAGGGACAATGTACTATCAGTTGTATAATTTTCTGAGTTTTACAGATGGTGCATGCAATCAGTAGAAGGCCTATGATGGATTGTGCAGTTGCGGTGAGGGATTTTCCCAATTAAATATGGGCTAATTCTCTTAGGGATTGCGCAAGGAAGTAGGGGCTTGTTAGGAAGAATATTTGGCTTAGTATTGGCATGAGTTGATTTGTGAAGCAGAGAGATAGATTGTACTTGTGTAGAGATTGTTCAAGTTGAACAAAATTGTATTTTCCTCTCAGATCTTCTGCTTAATTCAATTTAGATAGTCAGGGTTTTGAGAAGTTGATTTGCCCAAAAAAATATTGTGTTATGCACGATTGAAATTCTTCCTTTTCTACTCAATGTTTTCATCGATTAAGTTTAGTTTCCGCTGATGAGTAGAGTAGATTCTTGTCTTTTGTTTGAGCATATCACATAAGTTGTTGAATCTACAAGTAAAAATATACATGGTATAGGAGCTAAAGACATTATAGAAGCAGACAATTTGAGTTTGTTGTGCAGGTGAAATCGAATTTGCAAGTTCATACTTCAAAGTCAACAGTATGTCACTCTACGGTTTGAGACTTGAGTATGCTTTGGAGGGCAGCTCGAATTACATAGCTTGGAAGGATAGGATGGAGGCAGTGTTGGAAGATAATGGGCTAAAGGAATTAATAGATCATGATATTCTGAAGCCTATAACATCTGATGCTAAATATTTGGCTGAATGGAGAAAGTGTGTGGGAAAAGTGAGAAGGATTATCCTAGAAGGAGTTCAATATCATATTCTTGAATCTCCATAGTAAGGAAAATCTATTTGCAATGTGGAAGGCATTGACAAACCTGTTTCAAAATAGTAGTGACCACAGGAAGCTGGACTAAAGGAAAAACTTAGAAAGATGAAGATGGAGAAGGGCGACTCTACTCAGAATTACTTGACCAAGTTTACCCAATGTCGGGATGAACTTGGAAGTCTTAGGATAACTATTACTAAAGATGATCTGGTTATCATAGCACTTCTAGGACTTCCCAAGAGTTGGCATAGTTACCAAGGCTAAGTTGATGGGAGGGAGAAGCTACTAGAGTGGGAGCGATTGTGGTCCAACATGGTAAAAGAAGAGATTCGACAGAACACCAAAGACAAATCCTCATCAAAGCATGATGATGAGGAGAATTGTGCCTTAGATGGTAAGGCAAGTAAAGGGAAGGGGAAGCCATCCCATTCCAAATCAGATTCTTGTCAGGGTGGCAAGAAGAAGGACATCTTAAAAATCAAGTGTTTTCATTATCACGAGGTAGGACACTTTGCCATAAAGTGCCCGCACAAGAAGTATGGTAAGAAGCCCTCAGGAGGAGCGGTAGGTGAATATCTTGCTTCATAGTTTGAACTAGATTTTACCCTCATCGCTTGTATGGTGTCATCGATGACGGCTAGTGTGTGGTACTTGGATAGTGGAGCTTCATTCCATATGACCCGTAAAAAAGAGCTCTTTTTTAACTTGGAGGAGAAGGATCTCGAGATGCATATCGAGATGGGTCATGATGGGAGGTATAACGCGACCAAGATCATTACAGTTACCTTTCAGAAGGAGTTTGGTTCTCCCCTCACTTTGTGAGATGTTATGTATGTTGTGGGTTTGAAGAAGAACTTGGTTTTTGTTGCCATGTTGGAGGATAGAGGCTATGATGTGATATTTAGCAGGGGAAAGGCATTCCTTCGTCACATAGCCATAGGAAAATTGAAGAGGATAGGGGTTCGAGTGAAGAACCTCTACAAATTGGAGGTAGAAGACAACATTGCTTTGAGCACTAAAGCAGAGAAGGTGTAGATCCGAAACATCGGTGAGTTGTGGCACAGGAGATTGGGTCACTTGCATCATGGCGCTTTGAAGATATTGTAGAAAATTTCTACATGGCTTCCCAAGGGTACACTAGAGCAGAGAGACACATGGAAAGGGTGTAGATTGGGGAAGTACACCAAAGCTTCCTTTCATGACAAAGACAGTCAAGCACAAGTGATCCTTAATTGAGTTCACTCAGATGTGTGTGGACCATTCTCAACAACATCCATGACCAAGCACAGGTATTATGTTATATTTGTTGATGAATTCTCTCGTAAGTGTTGGATTTTCTTCATGTAGAAGAAAGATTAGACGTTCACAAATTTTTGTGAATTTAAAGAACTTGTCAAGAAATATACTGGCAAGAAAGTTAAATCTCTCATAAGCGATAACAGTGGAGAGTATTTGTCCAATGAGTTTAAAAACTTATGTGGGGTACATTGATACACCTCTCAACTATCAGGTGTACCTGCCAACCAACATGATGACAATGGTTCATGGAGATGTAAAATTCGATGAAGAGTAGGCCATGAGATGTTCCCTTGAGAGAGAGCTTCAACCACATGTGGATGAGGAGATTTTAGCTCCAAAGGAGGAACCTCAGGATGATGTGGAGCAGCCATATGCAGAGGAGAAGGGAGTGGAAACACCCACTCATGCAAATTCTTCTAGAGATGGGAGAAAGTGCACAAGGGAGGCTAACATGTTATTGCATGATGCTAGAGAGAATGTGGATCACCCACATCATAGCACTGGCAGATGAGTTCACCAAAGAGGTACAATGGCTACATGGCTTTGATGAGCGGGAGTGTAGAGATTGAGCCATCCTCTTTTGAGGAAGTAGTGCAACAACCAATTTGGGTTAATGCCATGGTTGAGGAGAATGTCTCCATTATCATGAACAGTGTTTGGGAAGTAGTCCCAAGACTGAAAGACAAGTCAGTGGTGAGTTCCAGATGATTTAAAAGGTAAAGAAAGCAACTGATAGTAGTGTGGAGAAACACAAGTCCGAGTTTGTGGCCAGAGGGTTCTATCAGGTGGAGGGGATTGATTATGATGAGACTTTTTCTCCTATAGCAAGGTACTCATCAATCAGATCCATTCTAGCACTGTCAGTGTAGATGGGATGGAAGATACATCAGATGGATGTAAATACAACATTCCTCAATGGCATGATTGAGGAAGAGGTGTATATTGAGAAAAAAGAAGGTTTTGAGACCTTTAACAGAGAGTCGCACGTGTGCAAACTCAAGCGAGCATTGTATGGATTGAAACAAGCACCTCGTGCTTGGTAAACCATGATCGATAACTATTTCATAGATGTGAACCTTTACCATATTATGGTTGAAGGTAAGTTTTTTATTATTGTTTTATATGTTGACGATTTGATTATGACAGTGATGATAAGATGATCAAGTATTGCAAAGAGGATCTTGCAAGAGAGTTTGAAATGAAGGGCTTGGGGATCATGCACTAGTTTCTGGGGATGGAAGTATGGCAAGGAGATGAGGAATTGTTTGTCTCTTAGGGAAAGTATGCCAACGAGATACTAAATAATTTTCACATGGAGAAAAATAAACCCATAGAGACTCCTCTAGCTAGTAACTGGAGGAAGGAGGATGCTACTTCTGGTGAAGTAGTGGAGGCTACTATTTATAGGCAACTTGTGGGTTCACTCATGTATTTGGTGAACGCATGATTGGAGATGTGTCATGTAGTAAACTAGCTTAATCAAGCTATGGTTAAGCCGACCAAATGATATTGGAATGCAACCAAACATGCATTGAGATACCTCAGAGGCACCACTAAGTTTGTTCTTTGGTACATACGGATAGAGGGAGTGAATCTTTAAGGCTTCACCGATGTAGATTGGGCAAGAAGTCCATCCGACAGGAAGAGTACATCAGGTGGGATCTTCAGTATTGGGTCAACAATTATTTCTTGGTACAACATGAAACAGAGATTAGGTTCACTTAGTTCAACATAGGCATAGTACATGGCTGCTAGTAAAGGAGCTTGTGAGGCTATCTGGATGAGGAAGATTCTTGTTGGTTTGTCTAGTCAGTAGATGGATCCAATAGTGATTTACTGTGACAATCAGAGTTGTATAAAACTCTCTAAGAATCTAGTTTTTCATGATCGGTCCAAGTATATTGATATCCAATATCACCATCTTCGAGATTGTGTGCAGAGGAGAATCATGTTGTTGGAGTACATTCCCATGGAGGAGTAAGATGTAGATATTTTGACAATGGCATTGTCAAGATGAAAATTTGTGTTTCACAGAGGCGGGATCAAGGTAGTAGATAATCCCTTTCTTGTTGAGAGGGAGTGTTAAAAATAGCAACAAGAAATCCTAATTTAATTTGTCCTTGAATTAAATTAGGAATTAAATCAAAATTCTATTCTCATAGCAACTTATAATAGTTAAATAAGTTAATTTGACTTAGTTGGCTTAGTAAATTCAAGTTGGAAATCTATCTATAGTCATGTAGAGTGATTCCTAAATTTTAGGGGTCAAGGTTGAGTTCTTTTGAGTTGTAATCAATTAACTCAGTCTAATTGAGTTAAAGTCAGTTAAACTAGTTTAATTAGTTGGAGGAACTAGTAAGAGGTCTAGTAGTGGGGATCAGCTTCAGTGCAGCTTCACTGCTCCACTAGTTAACTCAAGATTCACTCATAAATAACTCATGCATGTCAGTTCATAGGAAGACCAAGTTGAGATTAGAGTGCAAGGACAATGTACTATCAATTGTATAATTTTCCGAGTTGTACAGATGGTGCATGCAATGAGTAGAAGGCATATGATGGATTGCACAATTATGGTGAGGGATTTTCCCAATTAAATATGGGCTAATTTCCTTAGGAATTGCGTGAGGAAGTAGGGGCTTGGAAGATATAAAATATGACTAAGTATTGACATGAGTTGGTTTGTGAAGCAGAGAGATAGATTATACTTGTGCAAAGATTGTTCAAGTTGAACACACATTGTATTTTCTTCTTAGATCTTCTGGTTAATGCAATATAGATAGTCGGGGTCTTGAGCAGTTGTTTTCCCCAAAAAAATATTGTGTTATGTGCGATTGAAATTCTTCCTTTTTTGCTTAGTGTTTTCATCGATCAAGTTTGGTTTTCGCTGATGAGTAGCATAGATTCTTGTCTTTTGGTTTAGCATATCACAGAAGCTTTTGAATCTAGAAGTAAAAATATACATACCTATAATTGCTTGAGACTTTCCAAAATCATACTTAACATGGAAACAAGGCTAAACATTTAATCTCAACTCAAGAACTTGACCTAGGTTTCCTTGAACACAATAGACATTTCGTCAAACACATGGCAAACATGTAAGCTACAAGTCATGAATGCATATCTGATCATAAAAATCTAAGATTCATCTGAGAATCACTGAGAAGGCCTTATGCCCTCTCCACATAGCTGCAATAACACTTATTAGTCCATACATTCATCAATTGATCAATAGCTAAACAATTCATGACAAGAGCCATAGAAGATACACATCATATGAACAACATATAACCAGAAAATAACCAACATATAAACCATGGAAACCCAACCATAATATCACCAACACATTTCCAACAAATACACATGAATCTCAATAGAAGAATAACTCTTATTAACATATGAAGATACCAACCAAGTCAGCGACTGCCAGTACCACCTCACCATAAATTGAGCTAAACCAAATCTCCCTTTCAGCCAATCACCCCTGCACCATATTCCAAGCATGAATGTGGGATCTCATGGAATAAAACAAGATAAACCAAATCTAGGTTTCTAGATGCAAAACCACCTCAACCCTCAACCAGTGATTCTAGCTCATGGTCGGACATCACTAACACTAACCAAATCGGTCTCTACCTAAGTTGTCCAAGTCTCCAGGAACTAGTAACTCAACTCACAACCTTCCATGGCTCTAAAGAGTTTGTCTAACCTGGCTCTAGAGGTTAGTAACTCAACCCACCAAGGGCTCTAGAGTGTTTTTCCCAACCTAGGCTCTAGGAATAGTAACTCAACCCAGGTTGTTCCAGGGATTCTAGAATGTTTGTCCAACCCACAACCATAATGAATCTTGAGCACCAACCAGAAAACAATCAAGTGGAAAAACCCACAACACCATGGCTATCTAGGAAATGGCAAGGTAAGGCTAAAATCACTGTCAATCCAGGCCAATCTCCATGCCAACGACAACACATAACCATATAATGACATGCATATACCATGCATCCATAAAAACACACATGCAACTTGTTACTTGCAAAGAAATCCAACTGTAGTCATTGATCCAATAATCCCTTTGTGCTTTCCTGCTTTTCCTTGCCTTCTTTCTCTAAATCCAATGCATGCTAAAGTTCTCCAACCATGATCCAAGAATTCTCCCAATGTGAAATAGTACGAGAGAATGAGAGAATAGAAGAGAGATCCAATTCTATACTAACCAAATACTAACCAACAAAAGCTATGAACTGATCCTCAGAATTCTTTTTTGTCATTGAGGTCTATATTTTCTTTATTTTCCTTCATTTTTCCTTTCATTTCCCTCTCATGCAAATCTCTGTCTCTTCATCTTCCTTTTCTCCTACTTTACTTTATTTTCATAAATAAATGCCACTTTTCCTTTGTCAATGTGTTTTCCAATTTCCTTAGCCATAATAAACCGAAAGTGACACTCACTAGGGTGTTTTTCCCACCATTCAGCTTGGAATATGTGTCCCATGACCTTGGTCTTATTTTTATTTACATGGAAAATCAACCAGGGGTTGTTACATAGTTGAAGTAAGAAGAAAATCAAATTTGGGATGAGTTCATGAAGAACTTGGAAAAATCATATCAACATGTAGATTTGATGACAACGACATCAAGGGAGACAAGAAAGACTTACGTTTTAAAAACTGATAATTTGTATACAAGTGTTATACATATCAAAGGGGAAGGAAAATCAATGATAGAGAAATAAAATAATCTAAATTCTATTACAAGAAAGAGAGAGATATAATTATCTTATGGGGTAATTAAGATGGAAGTCATACACAATGGACAAATACAACTACAAAAGAATAGTTACGAGAACTTATTGTTGCAATGAACAAGAAAAAGTTTCCTTACAAAATTAGCCAGAAAGAGGATTAGAAATATGAAGAGCAACAATCATATACAATGCTAGTGAAGTGGAATTTGATGAGGGATTTGAATTGCTAAAAATTTTAATGAGAGAATTTGAGAACGAAATTTTATTTCATTAAAACCCAAGATGAACAAACCGACAAATCTCATTGGTAAATTGTAGAACATGGAACATAGGCTAAAAAGGAAACTATTGTACATGGAGGGATAATAGGCTACATGGTTGTAAACATCAATGAAGAGAAGGAAGCAATCATTTTCGTGATTGATTGCAATTTATATGAATTTAATATTTTTGCAAATGCAGGAAAAAGTGGGAATTTAAAGGATGAAAATCCATCTTTCATATAGCAGCCATGGAGAAGGAAAAAAATTGCCTTGAACATTTTTGGAAAGATTTATGTGATGAAGAATGGAAGATGAATAATGAAAGGGCAATGAAGACCATCAAATTTTCAAGTTTGAACCAAAGTTAGAATGGAGCAATGTCAGCAACATGGATCAACAAAAGATTATATTGGACAAAGAGATTGAGGATTTATGTATTATGATGAAGAAAATGCTTAAGAAGAGGCATGCTGAAACAAATAAGAAAGTTAGCAATAGAAATCAGTTGAATTCAAGAAAGTACATCATTAGGGCTAGCAGAGCATTACAAAATAAAGTATGGAAACCTAGAAGATTGAGGACAACATCAACACATCAACAACAGATGAGGAAGTTCTACTTCAAAATACAGGATACTAAATATGATCATGACAGTGAGGCAAGTGGAAAACAACATAATAAATTACATGATTTAGGAGGAGAATAAATTGCAGTATATCCACCTGCAATTGAAAAATGTCAGATAACAAAGGTGAAAGGTACAAGTAGCAGAAGCAAACTCATGAATAGGAGTCCATGATTTTTTTTTATTTGGGGAGTCTGATGCAGGACCATTCTACACAACAACAAGACCTAGGAGGTCTTTCCATCTTTGCTAAAGGGAGTGGGTTCCCTTAATTTAATTTGAGCCAAATTTATGTAATTAAAAGATAGGAATTAATTTTATTGAAAAGGGAATTGTTATAGAAATTTAGTTGAGAAATGAGGAGAGGATTTTCTCATCGATATGTACACATTGTTTAAGGAAAAGCTTGCTTAGAAGTTGGAGAAAATAATTTAGCTATTCTCCACATAATTAAGTAATAGCAAAAATCAAGGATTGTTAAGAGATATTAGGAGGATTTTTAGGATATAAAGAGACTTTAAGGAACTTAAACCAACTTTGGCTCAAATATATTTGTATAAATATATGTAGGCCTACAAGGCATGCTGGAATGTGTGAGAGAGGAGTGGTTAGGGCCATAAATGTACATATTGTGAATTTGGCCCATTTGTACATAAATTTTTATGTTAATGAAGATTATGGATTTTGTGTGTGTTCGATCTTTGTGTTAATGGAAATTGAATGAATTGTGTGTGAAATTGTTCCATTTGTGTGAGAGTTTTAAATCTGATATGTGTGTTTTGTGGAGGATAAAGAATGCAGGTTGAAATATACTATCTCAGTAGGAATGAGACAATGTTTGTTGGCATCAAAAGGCTAATCTTAGCCATCTCAATAAAACAAACTCTTAAATTGAGATCATATCCATAAGTCTAAATTGTTCTCATCTATTTAAAAATATAACTTGGGTGTATTATACATATACCAGATTTTGTAAGAACTAGAGTCACCCCTCACAAGTATTTTCCTTTCAACTTCCAAATTATTGGCATCAAATTTGAATATGTTCCACAAAATTATACAATATATCTTAATTTTTATTGAAATTTAATGTTAAAGTTACTTCTGACAAGTATTTTCCTTCCTTTCAACTTCCAAATTATTGGCATCAAATTTGAATATGTTCCATGAAAATATACAATATATCTTAATTTTTATTGAAATTTAATGTTAAATGATTATACAATATAGCATAATTTTATTCGAAGTTTAATGATAAATGATTAAAGGATGTTCCTAAGGAAAGAGGCCATTTAGAGTACATGAACCCCTAGAACTTGTTTACAATATATCAAGCATTACAGAAAACCTATTTCCAAGGTCAAGAAGTTCATATGGTTTTAAAAATAGTTTTAAAATGGTAAGCTTTTTTTTCAAAATTAAATTAAAAAAAAGTGTCTTTATGTGTTTATGATATCAATATTTAATATGTATGTCTGTGTACGCTCAATTGGTTGTCATAAATATTATGTTTGGCTAGTTTTTCACTATTAGATGTCTCATTTGAATTTTCTTGTTAGTGTTTAAGATCACTTTAAATGCATTTACACCATGCTTGTGTGTGCTTCCATTAATGTGTAGTGCATGATTTGTTGATTACCATTGATTGTACCATAATGAATATATACATTGGATATAGATTACCTAATCATTGTTAAGTATTGTCTTGATGATTATGTTAAATTCTTTCTTGAAGCATTAGAGAACCAGGGTTCATGATAGCATTCTACATGATACACACATGTAGAGTGGGTTTCTCGCTTGGAGGATGATTCACCTTAGCAACTTAGAGGAGGGTATATGGCATGGAGACAATAGGTTACTTGCATAAAAACTCGTACTTAACCTTCAAAGAATTAGATTGAAGAGTGATTTATAGGTGTGGGGGGCCTATAAGTACATACAACTTAGGAGGTAGTATTGAACCATCCTTGAGAAATATTAATCTTTAGAGTCTTTCTTGTTGGATGTGCAATTTTTCAAGATTAACATGTGTCAATTGGAGTTGGAGTTCTCAACGTGTGGGCCTATTTAGTAATCACGTATGTATTTTATTGTGGATCTGGTCCACTTTTTAATTGTTGGATTTTCTAACCCTTCATAGAAATAAAGGGAGGATAAAATGTTTTCAATAGTTATACATGTTCACTCATCTAACCACATATTTGTATTCGATATGTGAGATTTAAGAAAACTTTTACTTCATAATGTATTTTTTCTCTATTTGTCTTGAGTGCTAAGGTTCTTTGAATAATTTCAAAGCAAGAAAGGGGTTAGGGTTCACCCTAAGAGATGCATAAACTAGTGTTTGGAATAAAATATTGTGGAGTAAAGGAAGTATTTTTATAGTACCTATGCAAAAGAAAGGCTAGGGCTTTGTTATGGTTTCCTTAATAAGAGTTTGAAAATCCTAATTATTTATGCTATATCAATAAATTGGTTATATGCACATGTAGTTCATGTGTGTGTGTCCCACTTATCCAGATTTGTTGTACTTTCTTATTTGATTTTCATTTTATAATATATTATTGATTGGGTAAATTATAGCGCTAAATTTGCACATTGATTTAATATAACATAGTGTATAATTGGATAAGTGATTTAACATATATATAAGATAACAAGGTGGAACTATTATTGTTATAATATGATGCAACATGACATTTCAACTATTTTATATCCTTGGAAAGTGTGTCATAAAGATTGTAACTTTGTTGTAAGTATACTTAAATGGTAATTAATTTTATTGGATTCTTTATGAAATTGGGTTAAAGTGAAGTGAAATATTGCTACTATA
The DNA here is from genome assembly GCA_031772625.1 of Pinus tabuliformis. NCBI lineage: Eukaryota > Viridiplantae > Streptophyta > Pinopsida > Pinales > Pinaceae > Pinus > Pinus tabuliformis. The sequence goes on from CM062817.1 coordinate 566,227,180, forward strand.
AATTCATTTTTTTATTTAAGCTCAAAGGATAAATGTTTATAGGAAATAAATACAAAAAATTGAAAGTTCAGGTGAAATTTTTGAATTTGCAATAAAATTTATTTATCAAAAAATCTTGGACATTCTAAATATTTATATGTTCTCATGGTTAAGTGCAATAGTCTAAATTTAATAGGGTGGCATGCATTAATTTAGAATCTCTCTCTCAATATATATATATATAGTATTCTTTAATGAAACATGTACATAGAACACTACTATAATATCATGCTAGTAGATGCAATGGTTACATAATAATTCACATATCATGGTGAGAGCCAACTCTAGAAGCAATAAATGTTGGATGAAAGAAATTAATATTAATATAGAGGTTGAGTAAGGATGCTATTGGCTTTTATTCATTGTTATTTCTATACACAGGCTATAACTTTATTTAGATAATTAATGTTGTGTGGACATGCATTTGGTTAGGCTAGCTATCATTCTCCTCATATTTTTACACTATATTTAAGATAAGATTACCGTGAACATTGATATATAAAATATCGATAATGATCATTAAATCTAAAACTAACATTTAATTGAAATTTATTTGTAATAATCATATCTTTTTATTAAAAAAAGAAAAGAAAATATAACCATATGTCAAAAAAAGTCCTTTAATATAAATAACTTAGAATCAATATCCAATCTATGATAAATTGATACCAAAAAATTTAGAAAAGAAGAAGTATAGGTTGAAATGTTTTTATGAGCTTTAAAATATTGGTAAAGAAGCTAAGTTATATCTTTTTATAAAAATATATATATCTTTACTTGTGATTCCAATGTATATATATGATTGTTTACTTTAATAATTCACATATTATGGTGAGAGCCAACTTTAGTAGTAATAAATGTTGGATCAAAGAAATTAATATTAAAATAGGGTCTAACAAGGATTTTATTTATCTTTTATTCATTGTTATTTCTACAAATAAGTTATAACTTTATCTAAATAATAAAGGTTGCGTGGACATGTATTTGGTAAGCTAGTTATTATTCTCTTCATATTTTTGCACTATCTTTAAATAAGATTACTATAAATATTGATAAATAAAATATAATGATCATTAAATCTAAAAATCACATCTACTCAAAGTTTGTTTATGATAACCATATTTTAGAACTTTAGAAAATAAAAATAAACCATATCTTAGAAAAAGTCCTTCCATATAAATAACTTAGAATCAACATCCACTATAGAATTTAGAAAATGATATATATAGGTTGAAATGTTTTTATGATCTTAAAAATATTTGTAAAGAAGCTAAGTTATAGTTTTAAAGAAATAAATATATTTTTACATCTTTGTGATTCCATTGTTTATATATGATTGAATACTTTGACATTTTATTATTTTTTTAAAAGGTGAGTCAATTTAGATTTTTTTTTTCAATAATGGTGAATAAGTAACTAGTTAGGAGAATATCCAAGAGTCCTGTAACTCTAAGAGTATATCCAACCTCCATAGAAACTATTTGAGCCTTATCACAAAGGGCCAAAAATGTTTCCCTGTAGGATTGTGCCAATTAGTCCGTCATTCCATAAAAGAGACAGTTTAAATGTTATTTCCCATTCATACAAAGAACGAAATAATCAAGCACTTATTATACAAATTGTCTAAAATAAAGAAAAAAAAGGCATTCTAAATTGTGTAATTCCAATATTGTGGGTGGTGAAAGAGGATATTTCTAAATATATCTAATTTTTAGGTGAACAATGATAAGATAATAAAATATAAAATATAAAATATAAAAGAAAATGATTTAATATGTAAAAATAATTAATTTTAAATTAAAAAAAAAAAAGAAAAAAGAAAAAGAAAAAACAAACAAACAAACAAACAAACCTCTGATATTATTTGCTTCAAAAATATTAAAAAATAAAAATAAATTCACAACCATATTATAAAACACAGTGATAGAAAATAAAAAACACAATTAAAAAAAAAGATTTTGCAAACCTTATAGTTATAACAAAGTTTTAAAAAACATTTACACAGTGATAGAAAATAAAAAACACCATTAAAAAAAAAGATTTTGCAAACCTTATAGTTATAACAAAGTTTTAAAAAACATTTAAACACATTGTAAGGATTGGGTCTGAGTTTCGAACCAACTAATGTGGTTCATCCTCAGGACCTGAGGATGAACCACATTAGTTGGTTCGAAACGTCGACGCAATCCTTACAATGTGATTAATCCGGAAGACTATTTTCTAAATTATGGATCACAAAAGTCTTAGATCTAACAACATTTAAACATTTGAAAATTATAAGATTATATTTTATTTTGAAATTATTTTTAAGAACATTTTAATATTTATAATATAATAATCTATAAAACTTATAAAATTAAAATAAATTTGCTTTACTTCATTTTCAAAATATTCTAAAATCATTATTACTAGCATTTGCACCACATGTTGCAAAGGAAATGCCGTAAGGCAATGGCATAAGAAACAATAACATAGAAGAAAGAAGTCAATGTTCAAAGTGAAGAATTTATGAAAATTCTCTTCATTAAGATTTTGAAACCTTTATAAGTAAATGATCTCTTTTTGTTGTTTTAATTTGTGTCATCTCAAAAAAATGTTTCTCCAATAATCTTTGTTATTGCTATCTTAGCAGTGACATTGAGTTTGTATTTTTATGATTTCTAGAATATTGTGAATTTTGCAATCTCCTTATATTTAACAATCTAAAAGCCCCCATCTTCTTCGTAGTGAAAGCATCTTCAATTACCTCTTTCCTCGTTGCTTAAGTAAGGGCCACAGACTTCATTCCTTCTGGGGGTACCACCTCATTTGGTGCTCTATAAAAAGTGTTGAAAGGTGGTACCCCCGATCTGTCTGGAAAGGGAGCAAGGAACACCTCAGATGTGGCCACTTCCGGGTATTTATCTGCTACCAAAACTGCTTACACCTCCACCCAAGAGTGCATGTTTTCCAATTTTTCTTGTGTAGGTATGCTCTTATGTTTTCCAATTTTTTCCCTTTAGCTAAGCCATTATACACATACGATCATATTTTTAGGGGTTATCTAGGGGGAACTTCATGGCCTCAAGGATCTTGGCAGCTTGTTTAGCTGTTTTTTGATTGAAAAAAGCATACCCCCATTGCAATAGGGTAGATTATCTGACTCTTCTTGTCAGATGTGGCCCCCCTTCTGGGTCTTTGTTTGCTGCCAAAACTGCCAACACCTCCATCTAAGAGTGCATGTCTCCTCTTCTTTAGAATAATTCCTTCTTATTGCTACTTTTTCTCAACCATGGGAGGGGTGAATGGATACTGTAAGTCGTTTTTTATTGTAGTAGGAGCATTGGGACCAACCCCTAGCCCAAGCCCCTGTGGCCTCTTCTACACTGAAGGAGGCTCTGTTGGTCCTCGCTCCTCTTTAGCCAAACCTCCTGAGCCCTTGTAGCCCATAGCGGTCAAAATTGGTTTTTTCTTTTGGGTACACTTGCTCAATGGTCTGGGACTGAAATGGGATACTTGGAATATGAAGAGGCTGGTCCTAGATCACCAATTGTTATTTATCCATTTGTTCTTTCCAGGGTCTAGCAATGCTAGCAGTCTATTCCTCTTCCTGCTCTTATTGGGCATGGACCTAGTCATAAAGTAGTTCTTAGAACTGTTGGTCCTATGGGAGGCTGTCATAGGTTTCCTTTTCTTCTTTCAAGTAGATTATCATCAATACAATCTAACTCTGACCAAACCAGAAACCATAGTGCCTTGTCATTTACAAGAGGGTAGGTTTTCCACTGTAAAGTTCAAATAATTATGTGGCATGAGGGCTGGAATAGACATGTTCTTCAAGGAACGTCCACTCACTTAATTTAAGCGCTTTAATGAGACTACGAGGATGCTTGGAAGGTTGCATAGCACTAACAGCGATCCACACCTTGTGGCGAGGCTTGATCCTACACTCCAAGCTGCAATGAGACACTAAATTAGGATATGATAAAACAAACTTTGTAGGGAGCCCTGCAGTGTGCATGAAAAACTCCATGTTCTTCTGCAACTTATCCATGGAAACGTTTAGTAAATATGGGTTTCTCCTAAAAAGCTCCTTCATCTCATCTTCCAGGAGGCCAAAAGTTGCCCAATACTTTAATTTTTTTTCCAAAAGTCAAGGCATATTACTACTGACTAGAATTTGAGGTGCCCATTTAAAAAGCTTGGAAACATCGGCCTCTGTTATGAACAAAATTTGAAGATACTGCATGTTAGGACACAAAAGTTTCTCTATACTGTAGTTAATCAATCTGGGTGCCCAAGATAAGGAAAGTTTATATCTTGGGCAGTGAGACCCCGTGTTTTCATCCACTCAAACTTGGATTTCAACAGCTAATCAACATTGAAAGTGAGAATAGATGGCTTTCTGGTAATGAGGTTCCTTACCCGGTCATGCGTGAATCCCAAATCTATCAAGAACCGAATGGCTTGTTGGGCTGTAGAAGTGGATCTCATTCTAAAAAAGGTTGGCCTTATTTTGAGGATTCTTGAAAGCTCAGACAGGTGCAACCCACATTCGTTGAGTAAGAAATCCGAAATGAGGCATGTGTTCTCTGCTATTGGGTAACCTGTGGGGTTGTCATTAGCAGCAATGGATGTAGAGATATGGGTATGAGAATCATTTTGATGTTTCAAAATTTCCAGTTGTTGCCTCATCCCCTGTGCAATTACCTCAACATATCTCAGAGAAGCCTAGTCATAAATCAATATACCAACGCTAGCATGGATGGGACCATCTACAATGTGTTCCTCATATCTGCTTTCTCCATATTTCTACAGTAGTTCTTGCAAGCTACTAATGTAGCAGGTGCACTTGCACATAAAGTTTCTAAAGGCTGTGTAATGTGACCAACAAATGCATTTCTACATTAAATAGTGTCTGCAGCAATACTAATTGATTCAAACAACAATCGCTGATAAGAAAACAAAAAATTCATGCCACTTTAAAGACTATAAAGGTTATAAGAATTTAAAAGGTCCCCACATGCCAATGGGATTGGGCATTTACTTTTACAAATTAGCCATAATTCAGACAAACTAAAAATCTTCATGTCTACAAGTGACTAGAGGCTTTCACAGTTGTTGAGTATTTCTGGAAAAGAACTGTGTAATGGATTTTCGATCGATCTATCGTCGCCAATGCATTATAGTCACAACATTATTGGCAAACAAACAGGGATCATGACATTGGATCTTAATAGATAAACGATCACTTGGTTAATGTACTTAATCATCAAGAGAAAGGCAATACAATCTAACTTTGACGAAACCAGAAACCATTGTGCCTTGTCATTTACAAGAGGGCAGGTTTGCCACTGTAAAGTTCAAATAATTCTGTGGCATGAGGGCTAGAATAGACATGTTCTCAATTAGTTACTTGGTATTAATGTTTTGAAAAAGATGTTTCTTGATTTTGTGCTCGATTTTCTTATTATATTTTTTATTATAAATATTTATTATGTATAAAGAATTTGCAATAAAAAAATCAAACATATTGTATATGAGCAGAGATACAGTTTTGAATATGTTCATGGTAGACCCATCTAAATGAGCTGCATATGCTCTTCTTTGATTAAACAAGAGCTGCTTTTTGATAATCGAGTTCCAATCAAAGGAAATTTTTTACCTGCAACAACTATAGTTATTGTGTAAATTACATGATAAGCCACCTTGAAAATATTAGTGGGAATGTTACAACTTATACTAGAAAATTTCGTCATCAAGGTTTTATCTGCTTTCTCCATATTTCTACAGTAGTTCTTGCAAGCTACTAACATAACAGGTGCACTTGCGCATAAAGTTTCTAAAGGTTGTGTAATGTGACCAACAAATGCATTTCTATATTAAATAATGTCTGTAGCAATACTTATTGATTCAAACAACAATCGCTGATAAGAAAACAAACAATTCATGCCACTTTAAAGAGTATAAAGGATATAAGAATTTAAAAGGTCCCCACATGCCAATGGGATTGGGCATTTACTTTTACAAATTAGCCATAATTCAGACAAACTGAAAATCTTCATGTCTACAAGTGACTAGAGGCTTTCACAGTTGTTGAGTATTTCTGGAAAAGAACTGTGTAATGGATTTTCGATCGGTCTATCCTTGCCAATGCATTATAGTCGCAACATTACTGGCGAACAAACAAGGATCATGACATTGGATCTTAACCGATAGACGATCCCTTGGTTAATGCACTTAATCATCAAGAGAAAGGCAATACAATCTAACTATGACCAAACTAGAAACCATTGTGCCTTGTCATTTACAAGAGGGCAGGTTTTCCACTGTAAAGTTCAAATAATTTTGTGGCATGAGGGCTGGAATAGACATGTTCTCAATTAGTTACTTGGTATTCATGTTTTGAAAAAGATGTTTCTTGATTTTGTGCTCGAGTGTCTTATTATATTTTTTATTATAAATATTTTTTATTTATAAAGCATTGGCAATAAAATAGTTGGACACATTATATATGAGCAGAGATACCGTTTTGAATATGTTCATGGCAAACCCATATAAATGAGTTGCATATGCTCTTATTTGCTTAAACAGAACTGCTTTTTGATAATCAAGTTCCAATCAAAGAATTTTTTTTACCTACAACAACTATAGATATTGTGTAAATTACATGATAAGTGAGAATGTTACAACTTATACTAGAAAATCTCGTCATCAAGGTTCTTTCTATGAGATGCTTGTGCATAAAATTTGGTGCTCTGGCATGTACATTCAGATTCAAATGTAGTGTTGCCCCTTGGTATTTTCTTGCACATAATGGAGTCATAGAAATGACTTGGCTTATTAGCGTTTACTAGATAATGATTTGACTTTAGAGTTTGTTGACGTCTCTTTTATTAGTAAAACATTTGTCTTTCCAAGAAGTGTGTCACAGAACCTGCGGAGGCTTTATAACCCGATAAATTATAATATTGTAAGACAAGAAAGTGAACAAGTAATTAGTTGGGATTCAGGACAAGAGAAAATTGCAGAATACATGCCAAATATGAAAAGGTAAAAACTAGACCTCTATCTGTTACCAATTCATGTATGCAAATTGATACTGAGATCACTTTTATCGTACAGAGGGAGTGTGTGATGGATAGTGTGAGATAGTTTATCTCATTTGCAGGTGGAGTTCAACAATAAGTTAGGAGTGACCCAGAATTCAGGAAGCTATGAAGTTTATAACCTGTATCTAAAGTAGGGTCTTTTCACTTCCATCATACTGTTCAGAGAACTGTTACCTGTATCTGTCAGGTTTCTTCTTACCCACTATTTTCTGTTGTATCAATGCATGCTGGCCTATGGCATTGTATACATTCAAGCATCAAAGCTAATTTTTGATGAGAAGATTCGACAGGCATAGGTTTTCCATAATGTAAAAGTCATTAAGAAAACAACCCGTCCATCAGAGCACGCTTATTTTAATTCCTTAAGTCACTTTATTTTATCATAATATACATGAAATGTGTGGTTCATTCCATGGGATACCAGCAAATCTAACCAAGCATTTGAATTGATTCTCAAGATTGGTCCATCCTTCATTCCTTCCTTTTCTGTTTCATATTGCTCGAAAAAAAGACTCGGGTTTAAACATCCACATTATGCTGCACAAGAAAAAACTAAACTTTAACCACCCTCTCAAGAGCTGATAATCCAACCACTTATAAAATATTACAAGATGATGTTATAGTGTTTGATCTATTTCATTAATGAGCGTATTGTTTGGTCAATTTAGTGTGATCTAAATTGCTATTTATAATGTCAATCCGGGGTTCGTAAACTGACGAAGTGAAGTGTACTATATGTACTAGATAACCATTTTCTTAATATTTTGTCGTTTTTGAGTTTTTTTTTAGTTTATTTTTGGATTTATCTTTCCCTAATGTGTGATGGTGAGAGTGAAAGTGAAGTATGAAGTATGGATGGTGATGGTGGTTTCTACGGTGATTTTCTCAAACTTGAAAGTGCTCAAGAAGAAAGCTAAACTGAAATCAATTCTTAAGAGAACGTAAATGCATCAAAAAGTGAACTAATGACAATGGCCCAGTATCCTTGCTGCTGAATGAAAAGAAAGTAAAAACTGAACTTAAAGCAACTCAAACCAAAAGCAAAGCAACTAATTCACACTACTTAAACTCTTCAGATCCTTTACCCTTCAGCTCAATCTACCTTGTGGGAAGTAATCATGAATAAGTCAAGCAATATGCTATCTAAATGGCAAGAAATTAAATTGCATAAAAGAAACTAGTCACACTACTTTAACTCTTCTCGTCCTTTACCCTTCAGTTCAATCTACCTTGTGGGAAGCAACCATGAATAAGTTTAAGCAATATGATAACTAAATTGCAAGAAGTTAAATTGCAGAAAGGAAACTAATCACACTACTTCAACTCTTCTGATCCTTTACCCTTCAGCTCAATCTACCTTGTGGGAAGCAATCATGAATAAGTTTAAGCAATATGATAACTAAATCACACTACAGTTAGTGATATTCTGATTTCTTACTAATAGAGTCACTTCACTATAGAAAGAAACCATAAATTGATGAGCAATATGATATCTAGATAACAAAAAAAATAAGTAAGCAAATCACAACTTGGAAAAGACAGTGCTGAAATTAAACTTCAGAAAATGAAAGTTAGCAGGAAGGACAAGATGATCTCATATGCCAATAGTTATCAAAAAGATGAAAATTTGCCCGGGCTGCCTAAGAAAACCTGCAGAAAAGCACTGATCAGTTGACAGTTATAAGAAAATAGAGGTGAAAATCTAAACAGCAGTGAGTTAAGAAACATCAAACAGTGTGTTATGTACAAGCTAATGATACAAGAACATAATAAAACCAAATGAAAACTTTACAAAGCTTTAGCGCGCAGGGGCCCTCTGCCACTTCAGTCGGTCAACAAGTAATCACATGAATAAACTTAGAAAAGTCTCCTCATATATTAAAACAGCAATATGTATAAACAGTGGGGTGACAACACAACAGTTCAGAATTTACATATCAAGGAAAAAACTCCTTTACAGCGTTCATCGACGCGTTATTTATAATGAAAAAATGCTGAGACTAGCTAACTAACTCCTACGCTATTGACTGTATTGCCAAAGACACGTAGATCCCTTCAGCCGAGATCTAGCGTAACTGTCATCATGTCTATTAAATCTCTGGAGTGGTTGCTGTTAGATTCCGGTTACAGAAGTGATCTCCAGGTGTGCTGGTGTCTTTGTGAGCTGAGGACTGTGCCACGTAACGTTCACGTGCTCAAAACAGAGACGTGCCACCGCTGAACTCTTTGGTTGGCTCTACCTTTGACCTTCGTTGACCGTGACCTTCCATGGATGATTTGGCTGCTTCGAAGGGACACGTTCCATGTATCCGTCACCTGGAGCTTGCCCATGTGGCTCGTTTCTTCATAGGACACCTGTAGCACAGCTTTTAACAAAATAGCTGCGGAATCCTGTGCTGGCTGCGGAAACCTATGCTGGCTGCGGAAATTGACAAGTTTCCGCAGCTGCATGAACAAAAAAACTAAACCAAACAACAATCATAAGTATAGTCAGAAAACCATGTAAAGAGCTCTTTTTAAACTACAATGCAATGATTTAGCAGCTGGGTGGATGCAATAAGTGGAAAAGGAAGGCTGAGAGGGTGTATAGGAAGGTGCAGGTTTGAGGCTCAACACGTATGGAGTCCAACTTTCCAAAATATGAATCACAAATTCTATTGCCTCTTTGGTTATTGATATCTATCTGCATTCAGATTTATATATGGAGAACAATGACCCTGTAAATTATAATATTGCAAGACAAGAAAATGAACAAGTAATTAGTTGGGATTTAGGACAAGAGAAAATTGCAGAATACATGCAGACCTCTATCTGTTTCCTCTGTCCTCTACATACACTATCAAATGAATGAAATCCACCAATTCATGCATACAAATTGATACTGAGATCACTTTTATTGTATAGAGGGAGTGTGAGATAGTTTATCTCATTTGCAGGTGGAGTTCAGCAATAAGTTAGGAGTGACCCAGAATTCAGGAATGATGATGTTATAGTGTTTGATCTATTTCATTAATGAATGTATGGAGTCCAACTTTCCAAAATCTAAATCACAAATTCTATTGCCTCTTTGGTTATTGATATCTGTCTGCATTCAAATTGATATATGGAGAACAATGTGCCACTGAGAAGAAATCAAAGGCTGTTACGGTCCATGAACAAACTTTTGAGGGAAAATTGCTATGAGATTTAACTGTGCTACTAATTGGCATACTGGTGTCAGCCCTAGACAACAAGCATTACGGCAATAGAGTACGAATGAGAGTGTTACCTAACATCAAATATCTTTGGGACTGCTTTATTGCAAGGTTGACTTCAATGAAATTTTAAGGCTTTTAGATTTTTCTAGTAAATAAATAAAAGAAGAATTTTTTTTCTTACATTGTGCTTTCTACTATCAATGTAATTTCTCCTATTAATAAGAAAAATGAAACAAATTACAAATGCAATAGAAAATGAAAAAGCACTCACTTTACGGAAATGTATCAAACAAGTAACACTCTTTTAACTGTGAAAAAGCTAGAGGTTGTTAAAGGGTTATGTAATTGAATTTTCTGTGTTTTGCATAGCACTAATAGCGCTCCACACCTGGTGGCAAGGCTTGATCCTACACGCCAAGCTGCAATGAGACGCTAAATTAGGATATGATAAAACAAACTTTGCAGGAAGCCCTGCAGTGTGCATGAAAAAATCCATGTTCTTTTGCACCTTATCCATGGAAACATTCAGTATATATGGGTTTCTGCTAAAAATCTCATTCATCTCATCTTCTAGGAGGCCAAAAGTTGCCCAATACTTCATTTTTTTTCCAAAAGTCATGGCATATTACTACTGACTAGAATCTGAGGTGCCCATTTAAAAACCCTGGAAACATCGGCCTCTGTTCCTAACAGATTTTGAAGATACTGCATGTTAGGACACAGAAGTTTCTCTATACTGCATTTAATCAATCTGGGTGCCCGAGATAAGGCAAGTTTTATGTCTTGGGCAGTGAGACCACGTGTTTTCATTCACTCAAACTTGGATTTCAACAGCCGATCAGCATTGAAAGCGAGAATAGATGGGTTTTTGGTAATGAGGTTCCTTACCCGATCATCTGTGAATCCCGAATCTATCAAGAACCGAACGGCTTGTTGGGCTATAGAAGTGGATCTCGTTCTGACAAAGGTTGGCCTTATTTTGAGGATTCTTGAAAGCTTAGACTGGCACAACCCACATTTGTCGAGTAAGAAATTCGAAATGAGGCATGTGTTCTGCTACTTGGTAACCTTTGGGGCTGTCATTAGCAGCAATGGATGTATAGATATGGGTATCAGAATCACTTTGATGTTTCAGTGCAGCTGTGGCTCTTGTGGTTGTAGTGGCCAGTGCAACCATTACCATGACGTGTTAATTTAATCAAATGGCATCCTTGATACTCTGCAACAAATTGTAACTACTTTCCCTTCATCCAACGGTGGAACTATTTTCAATCGTCTAGCACATAATCTTATGGCCCATAATGATGTCAGGTAGGCCAAAGAGGGAGTTCATTTCAAAGAGAACACCTTACGGCCTAATTAACTAATAAAAATAAACTTCATAATCTTATTTACATACTATATAAACTTCAAAATAATATTTGTCGCACTCACCGAACAACCCTGGTCGTGACTGTAGACTTCATCATGTAAAATGACAGCGCAGCTCGTGAACAAGTGGTACGCTAATTGAAAAGACCATTGGACCGAAGATTCACTCACTAAGCAATGCATCTGGACGGAATCAGGTCCAGTGAAACTAAAATTCAATCGCGAAGCAATGCATCTGGACGGAATCAGGTCCAGTTTCTCTTCATTTCTTATCTTATCTATACTACCAATTCGTGCATACAGCCAGCCAGGTGGTGGCTTTTCTCACGAAAATCCTCCACCCGAGGAGGCGGCATAAGGTTCTGGGAGAACTCCTGCTGCCTCCGTGGGATTTGCTAGGATTGATTCCATGCAGAATCCTTCGCCCGACCTAGATTTCTAGAGCTTTTATCGTCGGTTCCATTCGGAGCCGAGCCATCAAAGTTAGTTTCAAATTTTCTGCTGATCCTTTAATCTTTTTACCGTTTTTAAGTTCACACTCTCCAATTGTTCAGATTTAGGAAGGTTTCTCCAATTATTAAGGTGTTTAAGTTCATATTCTCCGTGTTTCAGATATCGGATGCTTTGCTGGGAATTCTTCCATTCTGATTCCTGTCTCCGATCCAGATTTCCAGCCTTCTCATTCTCAATTCTGTTCGTAACGGAACGATAAAAGTTCGTTCCCAAATTTCTGTTGATACCTCAATTTTTTCTTCCATTTTAAAGTTCATCTTCATCCATGTTTCAGATTTCGGACGATTTCCCTAAATCTTAAAAGTATTTAATTTCATATTCTTCCTGTTTCAGATATCGGACGCTTTGCCGGAAATACTTCCATGCTGAATCATGTCTCTGATCCAAATTTCCCGTGTTCTCACTCTCAATTCCACTAGGAGCCGAACGATCCAAGTTAGTTTCGAAAATTTCTGTTGATTCTTCAATTTTTTCTTTCGTTTTTAACTCCATATCCTTCCGTGTTCCAGGTTTCGGCCTGTTTCCCAGTGTTTAAGTACATATTCTTCCGTGTTTCAGATTTCGGAAGGTTCCCCTAAATCTGCAGTTGAGAATTTATGTTCTCTGGCTTGGAAATGCAGAGCATAAGGTCACTGTTTTCTAATGGCCGACTAATGCAACGATTGTTAAGCGGAACCGGCACAGAAAAGGTTTCAGGCTTTCCCACTCAGTAGTAAGTAAACTGCAAAAACAAAGAAAATGGCAGTAAGAGTACCAGTCTTTGCCGTTTCTTAAACCGCACTATCTGTACAACATGATGTCCCCTGCATCGGCTCCGGCACAATCGTTCGATGCCCTGAGAGCACAGGAAATAAATGACTCACTTAATTCTATATACAAGATCCGCGTCGGAGGCACTTTTATGGTAGAGCCTTCAGGTTGAGTTTGCCCCTTATTTTGTCAGTTTTGATTAGAGCACGCTACTTTATTCATGATTTTTGTGTGAAAGATCAAGGTGATTGAAATTTTGGGTTATTTTGTGTGAAAGATCAAGGTAATTAAAAAATTGGGGATACAGCTTGCGGAGAAGAAGCTATTAATGTCATGGCCGTGGTGATGAAGCAGCAGAACAGGCCTCTGCTCGCATTAAGCGCATCAATTCTTGATAATGTGCTCATTGATGTCTTTCGGGTATAATCTCATACAAATCATATAATCGTAATTACTATATAGTATATTCTCTGCTCCCTAAAATTCTGTCTGGATTGCAGAAATGTGGTTGATTGGATGAACATATTATTTTGTTGAAGCATAAGCTGCAAATGATTCAGCAATAAGCTGCATTCACCGGCAAATCCACCAAATGATTCAGCATTGAGCTACATCCGCTGGCAAATCCACCAAAACTTAGCCGCACAGTCAAATGAGAGTTTCAGGTTTTCATAAAGGTAAAAGCCACTGGTTGAATTTTTTAAGGTTGACACTTGTCTTCAGACGCTCACCCAACCAAAATCTCTTCCAGCATTTGGTACATGCCCTATTTCAGTATTGCCGGTAGTGGTGGAGGATAGCATGTGAAAGCTCTCAAATGACCCCACTTCGTTGAAGGTTTCCAAATTGGATGAAAAAGGAGTGCTGTGTTTAGGTGGAAAAAAAGGTCTCTTTATTTTGCAGGTTTGCATAGCTCTTTCTCAGCTCTTTCTCTTAGAAGGGACTCATTACAAGATTTTGGCTATTACGTGAAAGCTCTCAAATGACCCCACTTTGTTTAAAGTTCTCCCCATTGGATGAAAAAAGGAGCAATGCTATGTTTAGGTGGAAGTAGTGGTCTCTTCATTTTGCAGGTTTGCATAGCTCTTTCTCTTATAAGGGACAAATTACAAGATTTTTGAACAGAACATATGTCACTGTTATTCCAAACAAATTTTATTTGCAAGAAGATGCTGGTACTTTTTCACAAAAGGATACCAGTGCTTTTCTTCAATGGAAAGAAGATTTTATCTTAAATGATTATTGGTATTTTCTTGTGGAAAGTTTGGAGGAGATATGAGTATTTATTAGTATCTTTTTTAAATTTATTACAAGAAGATGTCATTTGCTAATTTATGATGGTATTTTCTTTCCATTGTGGATGAGCATTGGTATCCTTTTGTGAACAATTTGTGACTGAGTATTGGTATTTCTTTTAATAAGATTTTATTGCAATAATATTTGGATATATTATTTTCAAAAACTTCATAATCTGTGATTTGAAAGTAAAAGTGCTATATGAACCCACAATATAAAGTCATTGCTACACATTTAAACATAGTATCATTTCTTCAGATTTATATTCACCAAGTAATATTGGAATGATGGCTTCCCAAGAACAATGGAAAAATGTTAGAAAAATCGAAGTAAATATTTTTGAAAAATGAATATTAGAAAATATAATGGAAACCTCCTTCCAGAAAGATGATGCAAACATCCTTAGCTTACTATCCATTTAAATTGTGGATAGTAGGTCAACTGCAATGTATTAAATGACCCTTGCTCACTAATTGGAGCCGTCCTTATGGCTTATTATTGGTGTAGATAACCAATGTTGGGAAAAAGCAATGCTCCCTTCAATATGATATGTATCATTTTATGGGGTATCCATGCAATTCACTCAAAATATATATCCATTGTTCCATTTCAAGCTTCATTATATATATCATGAATGTTTAAAAGAACAAACTAAACATGTAAAGGAAAAGTTAAATTTATTCTATAGATTAATTTAAATCTGTAAATGTTATGACTTGAAAACCTTGTTATATCAAAACTTAATAGTGTTGCAAGAGCAATAACACCTATATGATCATAATTGTGGTCATGCCAAGGACAAAAGTTAGTTAAGTTTTTCAATGAGCATTTGTCGTAAATTACTTCATAGAATCTTTAGGTAAAGTATCAAAGATCTTATTCAAAATCAAAGTCATGCAAAGGACAAAAGTCAGTCAAGTTTTTCAATGAGCATTTGTGGTAAAGTATTTTATAGAATTTTTAGGTAAAGTATCAAAGATTTTATAGAGTATTAAAGGATTGGCCAATGTTTTGGGTAAAGTTTTTAAATAAGCATTTGTTATAAAATATTGGGTAAAATATTTAGGCAAAGTATCAATCATACATTCATTAATGAGCGAACACTATATTATATATGTATCATTATATCTTTTATCTTTTAGTTAGTGGTTATTACATTTAATTTAATGTAAAATAAATTTTCTGCCAACTTTTGAAATTATAATTTTTTAAATATCAAAATTGAGTTTCTTTTCAATATCTCATTTGTTTATGTGAAAAATTAAACATATTTTGTTGCATTCTTTTGGTGTCATAAAACAATTTTAGAAAATGTAATTGTATTTTAAAATAATTTTGTATCTAATTATGTATATTAGAGAAGTGTAAGATAGGTGACTTTACGACGGATTGGAATTAGATTATATAAAATAATAAGTAATCAAAGAATTTACAATTTGAAAAAATAAATGGAAAATTATTTTACATTTCGATATATTTGTAACGATAATAATAAATAATAAAGATATTTTACATATATGTAGAGGTAGATTAAAGCTTTCTTAGTTTGCATTATAGAAAATGGCAAAACATGTAACATTGTGGAACTAAAACTAGATTGATTGCAATAAAATATCTCTACTAATTTCAATTAGTAAATACATTTTGCATGATATTAAAGTAAATCATTTTTTTTTTATAAATTTAATGTCAAGGAGAATAATATTTGTTACAATAGTTATTGGATTTGTGAGACTAAAAGGTTAAAATTTAAAAAATGTAAAATAATTTTATTCTGGAAATTTTATAGAAACATGCATACTAAGATTAACACCTCCAAATATACCTCGAAGAGCCACCTAATTGTTGCATGTTATTTTGACATGTCCTTTCTCCTCTTCTTGTATATGAAGCTGTGACACCCTTGGTACTTGTTCCCTTGATTTTTGTAATGTAAGAATGCAATGGCTTGAAGTATGGGACCATAGATCCATGATATAAGAGGGAAGAGGAAAGAAGAACCCAAGTGGGATTAGTTGGCATCTTAAATTAATTTTATGGTGTAAATAGTGAGAAAAAAGTGAGAAGTGTCCAAGAGGGAATATGAAGAGACCCCTGGGAAAATGATAAAAAGTAGAATGCACAACAATATGGGGTTGGGCCTCTTCTTGGTGGAGCTCATGAGCAAAGATAGAATAAGCTATGAGCTGAGGGAATGGGATTTCCCTGAGTGGACGAATTATGACTAGAAGAGCAAGAGGAGTTGGGATTGATTGCTTCTTGTGAGTTGATAAACCACTCATGGAGTGCTTGCTGCAATTGATAAACCACTAAAGGTTCTTGCTATTGCTGATAAACCACATGCATAAGATTGCTTGCTAGGGATGATAAACCACATGCAGAAAGGTGCTTGTCGCAGTCTGATAAACCACTCATATAGTGCTTGACACAGTTGATAAACCATTATTGTGAAATTAATTTGTGCTTGACTAACTGATAAACCACACAGGGTGCTTGTTGTGGGTTGATAAACCACTCATAGAGTGCTTGACACAGTTGATAAACCACCCTCATTGTGGATTATGTTGTGCTTGAATAGCTGATAAACCACCCACTATTATAATTTCCCATCCTCTATGTCATGGAGATGGCTTTCTGCAAAGGTTGTTGAGAAAGAAATTCCCCTTAGATCATGGATCTGGCTTGGTGTGGACAGATGTAAGTAATCTTGGACACAGTAGGTCTATGGTTGGGTGGAAAATCGAAGTCCCATTTTTAGTTGCCTTTCTTTTATGAATTGTAGATGAAAAAGCTCTGAGTTGAAAGCTATGAATTTAAAGAAAATTCTTTGTAAGTATTGCATGATATTGTTGCATGAGCCTTGCTAATGAAATTGCCTGAATATTGTTATGATTCTGTTTATAATTCTTTGCCATGCAACTATGTGGATTTATGCCTGGAAATTTTGTCTTTGAAAATGAAATGCTTGTAGGCTTGTAATAATGTGATTACTTTCCTATATATATATATGCATATATTATGCTTATAAAAGGACTGTAAAGAGGGATTTCCTATTATTTTGTGAAAAGTTGATGTTCTGGTGCCCTTCATGGCATCGTATGCCTTCCACCTGCTATTATAAGCTTGCTACGCTTATCTTTTTCCCAAAGGAAACCTACAAGACTCTATTATGCTAAATGAGCAAGTCCTTGGATTGCATGGATAACTCCCTGTGTTGTGTTTTGTATGTCATCCATCGAGAACCCCGAGATGATTTACTTGCAGGAATCTTAGGAGGGATAATAGTATGCATTCTTCATAGTATCCTAAGGGCAAGAACTGGATTTTGTCATAGGTCCAAACTCTTACAGAACCACTGTGGCAGAGCCATGATTGTAAACCCTAACAGATGGTTCAAGCGGAAAATCCTTACCCTTAAACCCTTTTAACCTCATCTATGATCCCATCGAGATTTATTTCGGTGTGTAAAGGTTGGCTT
The DNA here is from genome assembly GCA_031772625.1 of Pinus tabuliformis. Classification (NCBI taxonomy): domain Eukaryota; kingdom Viridiplantae; phylum Streptophyta; class Pinopsida; order Pinales; family Pinaceae; genus Pinus; species Pinus tabuliformis. The sequence continues at coordinate 566,244,915 of CM062817.1, forward strand.
GAAGGCCAAGTCGCTAGCCTATATGACTGCATAGCATAATCGAGTGTGAAGCTTGTATAATGGATGGTTGAGATTGACAGCAAGAAGATTGACGAATCACAAGAAATCTGGGATGACGTAAGCTCGGGGGGTTACAGTCCTGGAAGCCAGCAAAATATTGCACCAGGGAGATGCCCAAACTGACAAGTATTGAGATGGCATGGCAGGACTACACTGTGGAGAATGCCAGATGTTATTCACCAGAGGTCTCAATCCCAGATGAATGAAGTGGGTGCACAGGAGGTTATTCCCTGAATGAATAAAGCAAGGTGCACCAGAGGTTATTCCTCGGATAAATGAATCGAGTGCACTAGAGGGTATTCCCTAGAAGAATGAAGCAGAGTGAACCTAGAGTTTTAGGTAGGCTTCAGAGTTGAGAGATGGAAAATTTTCCAACAATAAACATTTCGATGCTCAACAATTACCCAGATGTCTCTTCTTGATGCTTGATGTGGAGTTTCCCAGATGTGATTCCCCGGATGGATGAAGCGGTGTGCACTAGAGGCTTGATCCCGAAAGGTTCACCCTGAAGGAAAATAAATGCGTGTAAGGAGTTTTGGCCAGGTAACATACCTTGGGAGATGGGAAAAGTTCCATCCACAAGCGATATGTTAGTTGATCCTTTGACAAGTAGTCAGCCTTGGAGAGCTTAACCAAAGAAAATTGCAAGACGAATAAAGCATTTAGGTCTAGGAAAACGAACCTAGGTAATGGGGAGTTTAACGATATTTGACAGCTCATCAATTTGGATTAATAAATGCATACATGTACACATAATTTCATATGAAGGCATAGGAAGGGAATTGTGGAGGCCCATACCATGAATAGGTTGGCAACTATTATTACCACACCAAGTGGTAGTGAAAGGTTGACTAAATAGCCACATGGTTTCCACGTAGCAAAAGGATGACAAGGCAGTGAAAAACCTTAAAGAGATATAAGTTTTAATCATAGGGATGGATCAGAGTAAAATTTTGTATCACCAAATTCGTCTTGATGAGATGAATGCAGTGGTGATGTCTAATTATGGTTCAAAGTAATTTGATGAGATCGAAAATTTTAGACCCCATTTCCATAACGACATCTTGGATTTTAAGTCAACATAGTAACCACCTCCTCCTAACCTATGATTTGGTAGGATTTTGGAGGGGGTGTGTTACAAAGTGGTATTAGAGAAACAAGCGCAGACACTATACCTAAAAAGGCTCACTTGCACATGCTAAATGATTGAATGATATCCATAATATGCCTTATTTGTTAAGTTTTATTTTATGATTACTCCGGAATATTTTAATGCATTCATTATATGGTTACTGATTGAACATGGTTACATGTTGGTTGATATGTGATGGGTAAAGATTAATTTAGACCAATGAGAAGAAGTAATCTGTATCAAATGCATGTTTCTTATTGATGGATGACATTGGTATGTATGTAAAGGCAGATTGATAGGTATCCAGGTACCATAATGAAAGAGGAAAGGATGAGCAAAAGAGCTATCTAACATGGTATGAATAGAACCCAATAGGGACCTGAAGAAGAATCAGTTGGGAAAATGAAAGAGGAGGACACTCCTAAATTATTAGACACTCTTTAAGTCTAAGAGCTTAAATAAGAAGTTTTAAGGCAGGTAATGAAAATATTGTCAGAGATCAAGCAAAAGTAAACACCATACTATTACAAAGCTTATCCAAATTACAATACAAATACTACAGGATATTGGCACTAGCCATCAAGACAAGAACAAGATTAAGGATAGCCCATCAAAAATCTACATACACAAAGGGAATGATAAGAATGCAGAAGGTAGCTGATCAAGATAGAGGAGAAGACATGTAGAAGGAGGAACATCACTACTCAACTCTCTAGAAAGATAATTAAGCAGTCCTAGCTAATCATCAGATAGTGCAACTATCAAATATCATCATCAAAATAAGAGTAGAAAGACTCCCATGCAAGAGGAATTCAAGAAAGCAAAACCCCCAACCTTTGATGGAGAGGTAAATGAAGTAGAGGATGTAGAGGCATGGCTCTTAGGAATAAAGTACTTCAAGCTACATCACTATACTGAGAAAAGCCGATATTATGGTGGGAGGATCTCAACAACATCAAAGACATAAAGGATAAAGAGATGACCTGGAGAAATTTTGAAAATTACTTTCAAGAAAAGTACCTATCTAAGAAATATTATGACAACAAAGCCATGGATTTCTACAAGCATAAACTGGGGAAGATCACACTTGAAGAATATACTAGAAAATTCTTTAAGCTACTAAGGTATGTACCTTACATCAATGATGAGAATACCAAGATCTAGACGTATGTCAATGGACTACCACAAGCATATCGAGATCAAATAGAATTTGATGATCCTAAGACTCTGGAGGAGGTCATCGAGAAGACTAAGCATTGTTATGAATAGTCTAAGCATAAGACTAAAGTATGGATTAAATAAAGGAATAAAGGAAAAGGAAGAAAGGGTTGAAGGTTTAATAACTTCACCAAAGGTGAGGATAAAAAAGCTCCACTATCAGTAGAAATGAGCCCCATAAATTAGGGAGTGAAAATATTAAAGGAATCTATCAGTGCTAAGAATGTAGAGAAAACCACTTAAGGATAAATTTCCCTAAGTTGCAGAAGTTTGGTGCAAAGTTGCACAACATACATGAGGCGTCGACTATGAAAAATGTGGCCCTGAATATCCCGAAAATATATGTAGCATTGGATAATGGACAAGCATACAAACAAGTAATAATCATTCAAATGGAAGGTATTATAAAATGCTTTCCAGTCTTAGTTTTAATTGAACCAAGATCCAATTTCAGTTATATGAATCCTAAGATTGTGGAAAAATATGATTTGCCAATTAAAATCCATGAGGAATCATGGCTTTTTAGTTGGCCACTGGAACAAAGAGAAGAATAACAAAGATGGTTGAATCCTTCCTTGTATAGCTCGGGAGCATCACTACATTAATTAAACTGAATTTTGTATCTTTGGGATCATATGATGTCTTAATAGGTATGGATTTCTTGGTAGCCCACAAGACGAAAGTGGATTGTTTCAACAAGGTGTTGGAATGTATCATGAGGGTGACCCAATTACATTCCAAGGTATGAAAAGTCTAATAACATTTAGAATGATCTTTGCGGTGTAGGTGAAGTGCTATAGTAGGAAGGGTTGTGCCCTCTACACCATTCAAATCACAGAGGAAAAAAGAACAAGTGCAGACCCCTTTGGAAATTATATGAATCTAAGTGAATATAGTGATGTATTTTGAGAGGAATTTCTAGGACTCTTGCCCTGTTGAGATGTTGACTTCAAAATCAAATTGATTCTGGGAACAACACCTGCAGTGAAAGCCCCTTATCGCATGAGCATACCTGAGCTTGTTGAACTAAAATTACAGTTGAAAAAATCGATGGAAGAAGGGTATATTTGGCCTAGTGTATTACCATGGGGAGCCCTTTCACTATTTGTTAAGAAAAAGGATGGAACACTATGTCTATGTATTGAATATAGGAAATTAAGTAAGGCCACTATGAAGAATAAGTACCCAGTGCACAAGTTTGATGATTTTTTTTATCAATTGAGAGGGGTTGCAATGTTTTCTGAGATTGATTTAAGGTCAGGTTACCATCAGGTTAGAATCAAGGAGGATGACATTCACAAGAATGCATTTAGAACAAGATATGGCCAATATGAATTCCTAGTGGTTCCATTCGAACTCACAAGTTCTCTAACAACTTTTATGTTCCTTATTGTGCTCAGGACATTTTTGGATAAATTTATGTTGGTATTTGTGGATGCCATCCTAGTCTATTCAAAGAATGAAAAACATTAGGACCACCTGAGGGTTGTGCTACAATTTATCAAAGAACATAAATTATATGCCAAACTCAACAAGTGTAATTTTTTACAAACCCAAGTTTACTACTTGGGTTATGTAATCTCAAATGAGGGAGTGGTTGTGGATTTAGAGAAGACTAAAGCAATAGTGGATTAGCCCCACAAGTAAAAATAGGGCCAAATTTCGATGTCTATTCATTGGATATGTGACTTATTGGTGTCGGCTATCCGATACATTAGAGCTGAGCAACTTTTTGGTGGCATTGTGTCAAATAGTCGACACTTTATTAAGCGTCGGATATTTGATAGGACTGACATCGAATATGCAACACCAAAAATGGTTGAAAATGTCATTAAAAATCCAACACTTTGAAGTTGGTTTTGCGACACCCACATGCATAATATATGCGGCAGGAAAAATGTTGGTAGAGATGCCCACATGCATTAGATATCCGACAGGACCCGCAGTTCATTCCATCGCCCTAGATGATAAAAATTACAACACTTTTCCTTTGGATATTTGACGATTTGTCAGTCTAGTCCAACGGGTACTTCCAACAGTCTAACGTTAGATAATCAGAAGTAGAACAAGTTTGTGCGATGGAAGTGTTATATCTCCGATGCTTCGTTTTGTTGGTATGGAGTGGCAAGTCTAATAATGAAGCGTCGAATAATTGACGTTAAATTAAGTTAGTGTGATGAGAGTTTTATATCTCTCATGCGTCTTTCCATTGGTATGGAGTAGAAAGTCTGATGGTTTAGTGTCGGATAATCAAAAATAGGAAAATTTTGTCCGACGTGAGTGTTATATGTCTGACACTTCATTCTATCGATTGTGCATCGAATATCCGACAGTAGTCTTGTTGGATAAGAGTCATATACGTGACAATTTCCACATACCATGGAATATCTGATGTGATTCTGCACATTAAACATATATATATATATATATATATATATATATAATTTGACGGATTTACATGATGTTTTCTTACTTTACTAAGGATTCTATGGGGATGAATATGGTATCCAAGGTTGTGAAGAATGATTTGGATTTCCTTCCAAATGAGTTTCATCACATGGATGTTAATGAGTGTTTCTAGCAATTTCTGTGCAGAAATGAAACCCATAGCTATGAACTGGATTGAATGGCATGGAAAATCAATGGTGTGTGATGCTATCATCACCAAAGAATTCTTTATCAAGGTTTTGAAGATAATTGTTCCAATTTTTTTGAATTTGAACATGCTCAAGAACATAACCAGATTTGCACTAGCTAGTGTAATGAGAGGCTTCAATGCTTACACATCTAATATTTTCTACTATGTTTATTGTAACTAATCTATATATTGGCTGAATTTTCTAATCTATATTAATCTAACAAAATTATAACATATATTAGTTGTTAATTCACAACAGTTTCTGATTATGATGACAATTTAAGTACATATGAGTGTAATGTCCATGATGGGATGTATGAAATGTCCTCCTGACTGTAATAGCCTTTGGTTGAATTCCCATGTAAAAAAATATAAGACCAAGGTCATGGGACATGTATTCCAAGACGAATGGTGGGAAAAACATCCTAGTGAGTGTCACTTTTAGTTAATTAATGGCTACAAAAATTGGCAAAGGCACAGAGGCATTAATTAACATTTATTTATGAAAATAAAGGAAAATGGGAGAAAAGAGAGATGAAAGGCCACATAATTGCATGAGGAGGAAATTGAAGGAAAAATAGAGGAAAATGAAGAAAATAGAGGCGTCAATGATAAAAAGGATTATGAGGATCAGTTCATGGCTTTTGACAGTTCTATAGTGGAACTCTCTCTTTGTTCTCTCTCTCATACTCTTGCACACTTAGAGATTTCTTGGAGCCCTCTTGGAGCATTATGGCATACTTTGGATTTGGAAAAAGAAGGAAAATGAAAACGAGAAAGTGCAAGGGGAAAACATGATTTCTTTGCAGGTATCAAGTTGCATGTATGATTTAGTTTCTAGTTTTGGCATGCATGGTGTATGCATCTGGTTATTTGGTTATGATCTGTCATTGCCATGGGGGATTTCCTAGATTGACTGTGGTTTTGCCTAGTCTATCCATTTCCTAGATAACCATGGTGTTGTGGGTTTTCCCTTTTTTTTTTTATTGGTGCTAAAGTTCCTTATGGCTGTGGGTTGAGTTATTAGCTTCTGGAGCCTTGGTTGGATGAACGCTCTGGAAGCCATGAAACAAATTAGGTTGAGTTACTAGTCCTGAAAGCATGGGTTGGACAAATGCTCTGGAGCCCTTGGAGGGTTGAGATATTACTCCTGGATCCTTGGTTGTACAAACTCTTTGGAGCCTTGCAAAAATTGTGGGTTGAGTTACTAGTCTTGGAGCCAAGTTGGAACAAATGCTCTGGAGCTTTAGACAGTTTAGGTAGAGACCCATTTGGTGATGGTTAGTGATGTCCAACTGTGAGGTGGAATCATTGGTTGAGGGTTGAGGTGGTTTGTCCTTTGGAATCCTTGGTTTGGGTTTTTCTTGGTTTATTCCATGAGATCCTGCATTCATGCTTGGAATATGCCTTGGGGGTGATTAGATGAAAGAGAGATTTGGTTCAACACAATTTATGGTTGGGTGGTATGTGAAATTATCTGACTTGGTTGGATTTGCATATGTTAATAAGAGATATTTTTCCTCTTGTATTTTATGAGTGAATGTAATTATTATTATGCGGATTTGATGGTTGTTCTATCACTATTATTATTCTAGTTATATGTTGGTTATATGCATGGTTTCATGACAGATTATAGTTATGTCTCTTAACATATTTTGATTGGTAAAAGAATGGATATTGAATTCTAGTAGATGTTATTGCATCCATTGTGAGATGACATTATACTTTCTTGATGATTCTCATATAACTATCAGACCCCTATGTTTAGATATGCATTCATGAGCTATAGATTACATGTTCTCACTGTGTTTGATGAAATTTTTTTCATGGTTAGGGTTGGTTAGGTCAAGTACTCGAATAATTTTTGTGTTAGATGCTTTTTCCTCGTGTTATTTATTGTCTTGGAAAGTTTCATCAAGTTTTGGGAAGTACCCTGGGGTCTAGCCTTGAAATGGTGGCACAAATTTCACAGTTGCAGGCAAAAAATTAGGAAATTGGGACTGCAATCTCTCCCTTGTAGGCTTATGCATGCGACTGGAGGCCTACAGTCACATGGATGCTTGATTATGCGTGCAACTGGGAGTTCAGGTCAGTGAAAAAGCTAACTAGCTCAGGGTTTTGGAACCTGGAGGGATGGTTTATCTCTTGGGGGTCATGTAGCCCCTGAGTAAGATTATTAAAGTTTCGGTTTGTCTATGCTACTTCCTTAACTATGTTTAGGAGGTTGATTCATATCATACTAGCTCTTTTTCACATGTTTACCCTGGTAGACTGGTGAACTTGGTTAGATATGTGAGGGGTGGTTACAGAGTGGTATCAGAGCATGGTTCAAACACTTGGATAGGATGGGCGGATTGTGTTTGTCATGCATGCATGTTAGTTATCTATGTGTTTGTTTTGCATGCATTGTGATAGTCATTGTTGCAGTATTATCTCATGATGATGATGATATGTTAACTAAGATAAATTAGGAGAAGCAGATTATCAAAGCAAGGTTGCAACATTAAACCTCGGGGTAAGAGTAGATCGCCATGAAAGTTCGTATGTTGGGAAGGTATGTTAGCTAATGGATTGTTATATGCATTAGGGTTATATACATGTCTTTCATTCTACTATTGTTGTGGTTACATGTATGATAGATGCTAGTTCATCGGTGTGCTCATATGCATGTGTGTCAGATAATCATTCATGGTAGTAACTTGTTGTTATATGCATAGTGGTCATATGCATGATGATTATGGTCATAACAACTAAGATCTTGATGTTATATGTTTTGTTTTAATGTAACAACCCTGGTGAAAAGTTCATGTAATAAAAGTAAATAAAGGAAAGAATTGACACGGGTAAGAGACACGTATTCCAAGCTAAATGTTGAGAAAATATATCCTAGTGGGCATCATTGGATGTGTGTTCTTGGCTAAGGAAATTGGCAAAGGCTAAGGCAAATACATTAAAAGGAAAAGAGGCATTTTTGGAACATTTATTTATGAAAATAAAAGAAAATAGGAGAAAAGTAAGGTGAAAGGTCACAGGTTGCATGTGAGGAGGAAAATGAAGGAAAATAATGGAAAAATAAGAAATTAGACGTCCCATTAATAAAAAGGCTTATGAGGATCAGTTGGCAAGCTTAGTCAGTTTCACCTTTTGTGAGTTGAAGCTTGGAGTTCTCCCATTATTCTCTCTCTCTTTCTCACTCTTGGTCACTTAGAGTTTTCTTGGAGCACTCTAGCTTTGGATAAAGGAAGAAAAAGCAAGCAAAGGGAAAGGAAGGAAGGCAAGGATCAAGGAAGAAGTGCATTATCACATATCTTCAACAAGAATACTTGTAAGTGACCTTTTGCATGTGTTATTCCCTAGCTAGTTTGGACATGCATGGAATTTCATGTTGGTGTATGGTTCTCTTACTGTCAGTGGCACAATTTTGTTGGGTTATGACAGTGGTTTTCAGCTTAGCCTTGCCTTTTTCTGGATGCCATGGCATTGGGATGTTTATTTTGGTTTTTGAGCTTTGGTTTGCTAGATGGATTTCAGAATCCGGGGTGGAGGTGGTATCAAGGTTCATTTCCCAAAGGCTTAGGAATCCCTTGACCGGTTTTAGTGGGAGACACGGTACAGCCTGAGGGAGAAGTCTCAGTTTAGGGCCTAGTGATCTGGGTTTGGATTACGATAAAGCCTAAGAGACTGGTCTAGGTTTAGGGCCTAGTGATCTAGGATTGGATTGCGGTAAAGCCTGAGAGACAAGGAGATGAAAAATTTCTCAAGGATAGTGATGGATTTCAGATGGAATTCCAAGTTTGGTTCAATTTTGATCAGAGCACCGTTTTTGGTGTGATCACGGTTTGGTGAGGGTGGAGGTGGTTGAACCTCGTGCTATCATTTCTTCCATAAAAATTGCCTAAGTGACAATTTGTTTATGAGAGAAAAGCCATCGATACCATACAAACTGATTTGGTTCCAAATATAAAGTTGCAATATGTACCTTTTGTGTGTTTTGCACATTATGGAGATCGAAAAATTGCTCCATCTATCGTATCCATGTTCTGGGATCCTTGCCATCAAACTTCCTCATATCGATTTTTGGAACATGGTGGGTATTCAATCCAACATTACAGTCTATGAAATAATGATTAACATTTCTTTTGTTCTCATCATGAGTTTCCTTTATTACCTTTTCACCATTAGTAAGCATTTCTTGTAGCAACTTATTCAAATTTATCTTCAATTCTTCCATCTTAGCATCCATGCCATTCATTTTAGCATCCATGCCATTCATCTTAGCTTCCATGCCATCCATCTTAACTTGCATGCCACTCATATTATCTTCCATGCCATACATCTTAGCTTCCACGCCATCCATCTTAACTTGCATGCCATTCATATTAGCTTCCACGCCATTCATCTTGGCTTCAGTTACCTTTTGTGAGAGTGAAATTTGTTGTACTTGGTCTTGTAATTTTGATATATCATGTTGCATTTATTCCTCTTCTTTACGAGTCATGCTACAGATTTCAGGTTGCTTACTAGGTGTTTCCATTTTCTTTCTTCGGGGCATCAATTAATGCTAATTTTTAAACCAATCTTATGAAAAATAAAAATAAAAACTAAACCTATTTTTTTCACTTTGTAAGAGTTTGATATTGAATCTGTTGTATCTCTGTAACTGCGGATCTCGAATATCTGAAATCACATCCTATAGTATCCCTTTGAGTCCTCTTTCTAACCCTGCAAGTTTGATCAAGATTGGATTCTCCAAGGAAGAGTTATGCCAAATATCCCACGGTGACCTGATTATAGACTAGTTCAGTAGAGCGAATTTGTACGAAGTGACACGTGTCACTATTTCAACCTTAGTACCTGAAACTGATATACAGAAAACTACAGGCTGTCCTCTTTCTGAAAATTCTTACGTGATTTCAATATGATGCTCAGAACAAAAGGTATGACGATTTTCTCTAGGTCACCTGTTTGGAATGTAATTCGGGAGTCTGCAAAAACCCTAAATTCCACAGATCATATGTTTGAAAATATAACAAGACAAGCTTTGAAATTTGGACCCAAAGTTTAGAACGATTTCGGCTCGAATGGGTTTTGCTTTTAGCTTCTGAAACATTGCAGAAAACAAGTTATAACGAAAATTCCACAATGATCTGTTTGGAGCAATGCAACCCTAGAATCCAAAGCTCTAATACCAAATGTTAGGAAACCAACTCACAAATAGATAGAAAAGATAGATCAACGCCTTAAAATTCAGCCTCTTCGAGGGGGAAACGTCCTTTACATTACACAAATGAACAATTCTTGGATGATACAAATGATTAAACCTCCCTTCTATATATATGAGTCTAAGGGGTCACAATATAATCAAGCCGACATAACAGTAATAACATAAGGGCACAATAATAAAAATAAGGGATAAAATGACAATAGTAATGTGCTGCTGGCTCTATAGGTGGGTGGTAATGTCTACTCTGATAACTTACCTACTAGGATGGGTAAATTCACTCTATAAACCTGGCGAACATTTAGAGGTAGACCCGAATCTTAATGAGGTAGACAACAGGCACTCTTACTATGAACCCTTTATACCTTACCTTTACTTCATTTTTTGCCTAACTACCCTACCCACCTGTTCGACCTAGACCACTTGAGGAAGAAATGCACTTGGTGTTCGGTCTCCCGGGTATCGGCAGCCGGAAATCAATCTATGGGCAACCGTTAATCGGTACCTCCTGAATGATGTACTCTTGGCATCAACTGATTGAGTATCAGCATCGATTCCTGTCATTGACTCCTGGATGAGTAATGGGCAGGTAAGTAGAAAGAATTACGATCTCCATTCCACCTAGAACTTTTGGAATTTCTCGATAATTAGAATAAATTCTCAAACCAGGTTTGCTGGTACGCTTTGACGTGGTCATATATGTCCTTTTTCTTCCTTCTCCGATATTTTGAAGTCGATATCAAAAAATATTTTTGGCCTTCCTGATGTTCCCTAACATCTTCAATCACTAGTATTATAGCGACCTAACAAACAATCAACACTACAAGGGAAGCACTTCATTCAGCCTGGATCATTCCTTTTCCCTTGATGTGAAAGGGGGAGAGAAGCTTGGTGTTTGGAGAAGAGTGCTTGGAAAGAAGCTTGGTGTGTTTTGGACTTGGTGTTTGCAAGTGGTGTCCAAACACCAAAGTGGTTTCCATCAAGTCCAAAGGGAGAGATTGTTGGCATTATGGCTAATGTGTTGTCCTTGATGGAAACCTAATTGATAAAGATGTACTTGATGTCAACATTATGATAATATGATACTCATGCAGATTGGTACAGATGCTACAAAAGATATGAATAGAGAATTGAGAAGTCAATGAAAGTTGGATGGAAAAAGTAAAACTTTAATAAACTATACATGGTTCCTATGAAGAAGGGTTGCATACATATGTAGGTCCTACTAGTAAAAGTCGTGTACAAAATTTGGACCATGAAATTATAAATACCAAGGGTCATTACCATGGTATTGGCCCTTAGTAATTGGAGTGATAACAATTATTTGATCTTGTCAAAGAATACTAATGAAATTATTAAAGGATTTACCTAAGGTATTTCCTAAGGCAAGAGCTATATAAGGAGATGCAGATCAAGGTGCTTTGAATGCAAGTAATGAATTATTCATGTGTGATTTGATCTAAAACAGGTGTGCACTAGGGAGCATTGAGATGGTTTAGATTTGATAGATCTGAAATTAATACACATTGCTTGATCGATTTAAGCTAATAATGATTGATCTATGATGACAATTTGATATGCATATAATGATATATGACTTTAATAGTATGTGTGTCGATATTTGGGTTTGACAGATGATGTGTTTTGTAGTGAAATATTTTCATATATGTACGCTGGTTTGTCTTTGGATAGTTTCGTACATACTGGGATCTATTTCTGGGTAGTCGTGTATATAATCTGAGATATGGTTTTTAGTATGTTGAGATCTATGTGTAGGTGCTATGCATGGTAGAAATGTACATATGTTGATATGTTTCATGGATGTTGTGTATATGTTCTACGATTTTTGCAGTGTGGCTTGACGATGACATTTGATGAGTTATGTTCTATTTGATGTTGTATGTCAATGATGTCTTGATCTATATCTCGTAGTGATTGGGTTGATTATATTGTTGCTTGGTATATTAATAAGTGATGATGTTGCATTATGATTGGGTTTTTAGCAATTCAATATTGATGTACCTGTTGTGATTCAATATTCAGTGACTGACCCAGTGATTCAGTTTGACAGAGATTTCAGTAGTCATTGATTTGAGATTTGTTCATAGGTGTAATACAGAGGAAGCATGCATATACATGAGTCTCTTTTAGAGTAGTAGTGAATACATTCTGAAGTATATCTGAACATGGTTTTCAGTGACAACACTTTATTTTTTTTTATGGTTAACAGTGTATGGCTTAGCATAGTGATGAGTGGTTGTGCATTGGTATGATCTGGTTATGGCGATTCAATATTAATTTGTTTAGTGATTGGATGATTTGATTCAGTATTTGGTTTCAGAGTTGTTACTTAGTATTGGGCTTAATGTTGGAAGTGGGTACAATGTGAAAATATGATGAAAGTTGGCCTACAAGTTTTGATGTTTTGAGTCAGGTGGATCCAGTATGAAATATTATAAAACGTGGTCCATGAATGGTGTTAAGGGTTGGAACCTTCAATAAGGGAGTCGGAGCTTCCTTCCAGTGGTAGTTGGTAAATATGTTCAGGGGTTAGGTTCTCCCTTCCGGTAGAAGCCAATAAACAAGATCAGGTGGTTCTATCTATCTTCCATTGGGTGCTGGAGAATGAGTGGAGGTTGTAGCCTTCTATAGGTGGGTGCCTACATGCTAGCAATATTGTGCACTAGTATAAGATGTAATGAATTTTTCCTTTATAATAAAAGAAGAATCCAAAGACGATGGTAGCAGTGGTTTTCTCCCACATTGGGTTTCCACCTAAAATCCTGGTGTTCATATGTGTTGATATGTTTCTTGTATGTTGATGATTTATCAGCTCTTTATTGCTCATGGTTTCTACTTAACAAATGAATAATGAAATAATGATGCACTGGTTAAGGGTGAACAATTGATAAAACATATGAAAAGTTAGTTAACTGGATATACGTGGTTTTACTTCACTGAAGTCACATAAAAACACGGGTTGCATAAATGACAGTAGCGTACATAATTCAGAATATGAATTGAAAATTTGAAATGAGTTAAAAATATTGATTCACCCCCCCTTAGTATTTTTCCTAATAGTGGCAAGATATGCACGATGAAGAGGCCATCGTTTCACTTGATCATGATCGAGTCTCTAATCTTGTAAGGGAAGGTATGTGGCCCATCTAGCATTAACAGTTTCCATTAGAAAAAATTTGAGGTCTCAAAACAAAAATTTACAATCAAAATCAACTTTATAATAACCAATAGGATTCAAGACGATGATGTCAACCATGGGGGATGATTCACCATTTTTGGAGTAAAAGAAAAAACTACTTTTCCAACTCGTATTTTCAACTTATCTCTCAATGATTTTACTCAAATTCTGAGGAGGGCCACTCATTAGAATTGGAATTTAATTCCTCATCCAAGGCATATCCATGTTGCATACTTTTGATGGACCCTGCTACACGAGAAATGAGAAATACATGAAAAAACATGGTTTTGATCATGATTTTTCATGTATTTCTCATTTTTCATGTAGCAGGGTCCATCAAAAGTGTGCACCATGGGTACTCCTTGGATGATGAATTAAATTATGCATATAATGAGTGCTCCCGCTCGAAATTTGAGTCAAACCATAGGGAGATAAAATGAAAATATGAGTTGAAAAAATAGTTCTTTTTTTTTTCCCTCTAAAATTTGATGATGTAATATAATATTATTTTATTATTTCCACTATTATTTATAAATATTCCCTAGGAGGCCCATTTTAGACCTCAAAATTTCTCTAATGATATATAAATTGAAATCTTGAACATATTTAACGAATACATATTTTGTATTTTAGTTGTAGGTGATATTTCTACAGTCACTGCCCCTGCAGAAAATGAAGACAACGTGACCTACTATTTGATGTGATGCACATATGTGAAAAGTAGGTTGGTGAGACCATATGGAGATGGACAATTCACATACCAAATTGGTGACATGGTTGTGATGGGCCATTTTTTTAAAAGGTTACAAAATAGGTTGATCAAATCATTTATAGAGATTTTATGCTTGAATATATATATTTTCAATATAGTCATCTAGTCATAGTAGCTCGAATCAATCTCATAGAAATCAAAACAAAGAAAGGTGAGCCATGGAGATGGAGGATCACAGAATCAAACCATGAATGTATTATGGAGAATTTCATTCTTATGAGCCATTGTCTAGATGAGTAAAAGATGCAAATGGCAAGACCTGAAGTCAAATCTATAGTAGTAAAGTGTAATCTAATCTAGTATAAGAGTTCTCAAGTGTATGATTTTTGTAATTAGTATAAATGTGACAGTTGAATACTCTTTTAATTTTGTAATTTTGAATATAGAGACGTTTCCCTTTGGTCTAGGATGGATTCATAATGATGTACATATATGTTATATAAGATTTAGTTTCCTTGAGGTGCTTAAGTTTCTAAAGTACAACAAATTTCAAGGAGGTTTTATTTTTAGGGATAAGATCCTTATGTGAACCCCATAGATCTAAAATTTAATTAAAATTTATAATCAATATGGAATTAGATTTAGATTTTTTATTTTAAAAATATCTTAATATTTTTAAATGCCATGTATAGTATTCATGTTGAGCATGCAAGAAATTTTATAGATCTATATACATGTCATACATTTGGTTTCTAGAAAATCCATTTTAGTATGTAACAACCAAGTTGGTATAATATTATTTTACTTAAAATGGAAATTCAACTATCTAGGTTATGAACAACATTGAAATATTTTTATGTTATTAATAAATGTCATGTGTTAATTTGACATAAAATATAGAAAGAGTTACACACATGCTTCATCTTGACATCTTTTAAAATCGTTGTAATTTAATATACAATGATTGTGCACTAAAAGGCAGTTTCTACAAGCCAATATGACAACTAAAATTGTTATTTTGTAAAATTTTACTTCTTGACTGTTAATTGAAGGTCTTAAGAGAAGGAATTGATTGAAATACTTGGATACACAAGTAAATTTAGGAAAGTGCATAAAATTATAGAAACATATCATTATTTGTTTAAATTAACATACATTCACTGCAGTAAAAGACACTTTTTACACATTCAATATTAAATTGATGTACATGATATATTTTAGTTCATTTTAATTATCAAAGTAACTTGAATCATTATAAGATTGTAATTATTTCCTTTGTCTATTAAACCAAAATTCAAAATTGTTATTTTGTAAAATTTTACTTCTTAAATGTTCTTAATTGAAGGTCTTAAGTTAAGGAATTGATTGAAATATTCGGATAGCCAACTAAATTTAGGGAAGTTCATAAAATTATATAAATGAACTAAAAACATATCAGTAATTATTTTTTGGTATATTAAATTCCAATACATATGACTTATAGATCATGTTATGACTAAGCTCATGTAGATGACCTCAAACAAAAAAACAAATTAATAAAACTTATTTTTTGAACATTACTAGTTGAACGCATCTTTTAAAATTGAATTTAAAATGTATTTCAATCATATTTGTGTTTTTTAATTGAACCATGCACATATAATTTAGTTCATTTTAAGTATCAAAGTGACTTGCATCATAGTCTAAGATTGTACTTATTTTTTTAGTTTATTTCCCAAGAAATCAAAATTGTTATCTTGTTAGTTATGTATGATAATAAGTTGTCCATATGAAAATATATACAAATTGCATTATACATGAACATCCACAAACTGAAATAATAACCATTCGTAAACTGAAATAATGTTCATCCATCCATAAACTGTCCATGTATGAAAATATACAAAGTTTGTACAACACATGTATGTTTCCTATGAAATTGGCTTCAAAATATACAAACTTTCTATCATCCACTCTATAAAGTATCACTTTTACAACTCTTATGTGTGTTCTATTGCAAAAAGCGAGCGTCCATAATTCGGTACTGCAATATAAAACATTCAAATTCAAATTAATTAGAACATTGTTTGTACAAAATAAACAATCTGGAAATAAATGATTTTGAACTGTGCATTTAAATAGTCCCCTACCTGTGACTCAGTCGAGTGAAAATGGAAGTCAGGTGGGATGGGGGTTTGATCAATCTGGTTTAGGTGCTCCCCTGCCTGTGGCTCAATGCCTCCATATCCAACATCACACTCATGTGTCCACATAACTACAACATTGACACCCCTCTGCATTTGGGCCTGTGTACAGAATGGAAAAGACAAATTATAATTAGTCTAAGAATTAATTAGCATGCATACATGTAACTTAGAAAAAGAAAATGTTAAAACCTTAGGAATAAAAAAATTTACCTCAACTTCTAGTCCATGTGGTTGTACATAGTGACTCTCCTCCACGTGAGTGTTATGACGTGGAGGTGGAGGTGGAGGAGATTGAGCCATGGAAACATGCACTAGAGGAGGTTTCTCTAGATGGTCAATTGCCCCCTCAGATGACCTTAGAAGCTCATATGTTTAGTTGGGATGTGCATGCATGTTATCATGAAATTATTAATATAAATTCAATTTGATACGAACTTATTAATATAAGTAATGTATAATTTGATGATAAGAGTTGAAAGTTCCATATATATGTACCAGGTCTATGTCACGTGGGTCGTCCACCCTCCTAGTGTCAGAGATGGTATCACGACATGTACGTGTATATGACAAAAGTTGCTCATGCCTTAGACTCTCAAGATATAAATCATCATGTAATGCAATTGGTGGGCCATGAGGCAATGGAGGTGGTCTTCTCATCTCCCCACGTAATGCGACATGTGTAATGGACAATGTCCTTTGCATGCTATTTGTAATGGTATGCCTAGTCTCAGTGCCAAGTTATGATGACTGCTCTAGCTCAGTCAACAATACCGCACTCCAAGATAGTCATAGAAACAATCTCAAAGGTGGTTCTACATGTGCAGGGTTCGTACGAGCCCCAAAACGTTCATAAGTACATCCCAAGTTGGTTCCACAAAACTTAGATCCAGTGTTGGTGTAATCTTGCCTCATATGTAGCACAAACTCTACATATATATGCTTTGAAAAGTAAATGGGGACCTAGTCATGATGTGGGAAATCGCCCCAAGCTCTAATCAATTGATCATAAACAAAAGGGGCCACATCAACATTATTAAAATATTTTAATGGAATCAGACCATTGTGTCTAGCATGACAATCCAGAGGGATGTCAAAAAAATCCCCAGAAACATCAATATTCTTGGTGACGTATTTTAATGCCTTCCAAGTATGTGGAATTCTAACCTCCAACGTCCTAATACTATGTATGGAATATAGGAGGTGGTTTTGTGGGTTCACCCTCTAGTATGTTTTGATCAACCTGTTGATGTTACCTCACATCAAAGACAAACTATGGCTAGTAGGCGAACTAGCAAATATTTTATTCATCTCTCATGTGACCCATGTTTGTTGGGCATTAACATCCCTGACTGTGATACTGGCTATAACGTCGTTCCACAGAGGGATTGACACTACACTTTGATCCTTGTCTTCGCCTTGTTGAGGGTCTGCAAATTATAAACATAATTTAATACATATAACAAACTCAAAGAATAATAACATAAAAATTAAATTCAAACACATCAATTGAAGATGATTAAAAAATTAAAGACAATTTCAAGACATAAACACAAATTTTAAAGAGGATTTAAAATACAAGATGTGTACCTGCAATAGGTGAAGAAGGTCCGCTATCCATAGCAAGATCATCAAAAGAGATAGAAACACTTCCTTTGACACTTCGACTGGTGTCGAAGGGAGGATCTATGAGTTAAACACACACTCTAGTATGGCTACGTGATCTGGCCTGACCATGTACAATAGATTCCCCAACACTCCAACGGGCTGTAGTTGGGGGCGTATGGGACATGACTCAACAAATTACATAAAATGCATATAAACTAATCCAAGAAAAAAATGTTGACAAGAAAACCATTTGTAATCTCAAGTAGAATAATCTAGGTTGAAGTCCTAAACTAAATAGAGTATCTTTTTTGATAAATTATCAACCAACCTATTGAGTTACATGTAAACACAATCGAAAAATGTGATCAAATCTGATATACACTTTCCCATTTATAAATAATGCATTTTATTCATTAGGCAGAAATATGTAAATGACGTAGGAGGTCAATTGAACGTTAATTGAACAGAAGCTGAAAAGCAATTGAACAACAATTGAACAACAATTTAACAACAACTGAACAACAATTGAATAGCAATTGAACAACAACTAAGTAGCAATTGAACAACAACTGAACACCACTTCACTCTACGCCATTGATCTCCTCTCTCCAGATCTAACGGTTGGCAGTGACATCGCAAATTGCAATTTCATTCGGCTAAGGTTCATTCACTCCTGAATGATGCGATGCGATATAATCCAATAGTCAACAATTAGCAGTCATCCAACGGTTGACACCGATATCGCACAGGGAACTTGCGTGACGCTACCCGTCTCATGGAGCCGATATGTTTTATAAACCTTGATCTATAAAGATTGGAGTCCAAGTTTAGACTTAAAATCTGATCGCTTCAAACCCCGATATCCATTGGATAACAGAATCCATCAAATCCTACAGCTCGCGGGATTTCAACTAACACATAGGTTAAACACAGGCCTAACCCCGCCGTTGACTATGACGTAAGTAGCTAAACTTTAAATCGATTGTTAGGATGGAGTACGAGCCTTCAATCATGATCGAGCCTTTTTGTGCTCTTCTACCCTCGTTGTTAGTATTAATGACCGTGATTAACACATAACACTGAGATTAACAATTAAAATACGAAAAACAGAGAAAATACCCGATGCGCTTCAGAACGCAAATACACAGAAGTAAATGAGAGTCTTCACTAGAATTGACATGCAATCACACACTGAATCAATTTCTTCAATATAATGATAATTACAAAGTCTTGGCCCTCTCGCTCAATTACAACAATTTTACAGACCTTTGTTCCAACCTCAAAACCTATCTATCACTCAACTCTCGCCTCTCACTCAATCCTCAATCATCTCAGCTAATCCTTCTTCATTACATTTTCTTCTTTTTATGAATCAAATCCTATTCTAACTATACGAACATCTCAATCTCTATTTTTAATCAATCTAACAGTCAAATATCTATTTTCAAGCTCTATTACACACCTATGCTAACAACCTTATCCCTTAGTCTAAAATAAGACAATTTCCTAAGTATAACAATAATGAACTACAGATCATTTTCGAGAGATCCAACCCTCTCGACTAAAACTAGCTTTTGATGATGCAGTCAATGGAATTCAACTCATTTAGCCACAACATGTGAATAATCCTTCACATTGCTGGCTAAGTCCAGATGCTCCTGCATCAGACTCTCGGGGAAGAAAATAATCATCCCTTAGACTTTCAAGGTTTACTCCATACTTCTGCAACTCTGCTGTTGTCAACCAACTAGCATCCTCCACTGGTTTTCCTTTCCACTTGACTAGATATTAATAATAAACCTGTCCTCTGGTTCTTTTGGATACTCTTTTCTCCAAAACAGCTTCCACCTCTCTCTTAACTGTCTTTGGCATTTGTTCTTCCTAGTTCAAAGCTGAACTTCATCTTCTATAGTTTCATCCTGTAGCTCTGTCTCCGTCTCTTTGTACAGATATAAATCTGCAACATTAAAGATAGGTGATATTCCAATCCCTTCTGGCAATTCAATTTCATAAGCATTAGTTGAAAACTTTCTTACAATTTTACATGGTCCTATCTTTTTCATTTTTAGTTTATTGTGAGTCTTAGCAAGAAATCTTTCTTTTCTCAAATACACCATCACTAAATCTCCCACTTGGAATTATTTCTCTCTTCTTTTCATATCTGTTCTCTATTTGTATTTGTTACTGCTTTCCTGCAATCTACCTTTGACATCTTCTTGTAGTCTCTGCATCTGCTCTGCAAACTCTTCAACTTTTGCACTTCTTGTTTCCTGTTTACCCAAATTTCTGAGCTCATACACACCTCTTAGATTCATCCCAAAAACAATCTAATATGGACTCATTCCAGTACTTCGGTTTGGAGTGTCATTATAAGCAAATTCAGCCCGAGCTAGTGCTAAATCCCATTGCTTAGGATTTTGATACACTAAACTTCTCAATATGTTTCCCAAGCCTCTATTTACTACTTCGGTCTGTCCATCTGTTTGAGGACGGTATGCTGAACTGAAAATGAGGTTAGTTCTTAGTTTCCTCCAAAGAGTTCTCCAGAAATTCCCTACAAACTTTGTATCTCTATCAGACATAATACTTACAAGCAATCCATGTAATCTTACAATCTCTGAAAACAATAGATTAGTAATATGTGTCGCATCACTAGTCTTTTTACATGCAGTGAAATGTGCCATCTTGGAAAATCTATCTACCACAACATAACGGAATCATTCCCCCTTTGAGTTTTAGGTAACCCCAAAACAAAATCCATGCTAACTGCATCCCATGGTTAGTATGATATTGGAAATGGCTGGTACAATCCTATATTTTGGCTTCTCCCTTTAGCATGTTGACATATCCTGAAATTCTCAACAAATCTCTTAACATCAATCTGCATCTTTCGCCAATAATAAAGAGTATTTACCTGAGAAAAGGTTTTGTCTTGTCCAAAGTGACCAGATAATCCTCCACTATGTTTTTCCTTTATTATGTTTTCCCTCATAGAACATTTGAGAATGCACAACTTGTTGCCTTTAAACAATAAACCTCCTTGGATAAGATAATCTAACCACTGACTTCGGTTATGAATTATTGGATTTTGTACTGCTGTGTAAATATCTTTGAAATCTGCATCGTCTTTATACATTTCAACCATTTCTTCAAATCCTACAACACCAACTTTTAATTCTTGCACAATGAAATTTACCCTGCTTAAAGCATTAATGACTTTGTTCAACTTCCCACTTGTGTACTTTATCACAAAAGTAAATCTCTACA
Source organism: Pinus tabuliformis (assembly GCA_031772625.1). Taxonomy (NCBI): domain Eukaryota; kingdom Viridiplantae; phylum Streptophyta; class Pinopsida; order Pinales; family Pinaceae; genus Pinus; species Pinus tabuliformis. Next base: position 566,266,153 of record CM062817.1, read on the forward strand.
AAACTCTACCCACTTGGCATGTTTCTGGTTCAATTTCGGGTAGTTGTTTATGAACTGTAATGCATGATTGTCAGAATGCAATATAAACTCCTTTGGTAGCAAATAATGCCTCCATTTTTTTAAGGCTTGTACAATAGCATAAAATTCTTTATCATAAGAAGAATACTTCTTCTTAGCTTCATTTTATTTCTCACCTAAGTATACTATTGGTCTCTATTCCGGACTCAAAACTACTCCAATTGCAACTCCACTAGCATTAGTTTCAACTTGGAATACTTTTCGAAAATCAAGTGAAGCTAAAACTGGTTTCTCTGTGATTTTCCTCTTCAGCAGCTTAAAATTCTTGTTTGCTGCTTCTGTCCACTTGAATGGCAGATTAGTCTCCTTGATTGTTTCAAGAATTAGTGCACAAATATGACTAAACCCTTTGATAAATTTCCTGTAAAAACTTGCAAGACCATGGAAACTTCTTACCTCAATATATTCCTTGGAATAGGCCAGTTCCAAATTGCTTGGACTTTCTCTGGATCCATGTTCAACCCTTCTTTAGAAACTACAAATCCCAAGTAAATTAATTCTTCTTTCATGAAACTACATTTCTTCATATTTATCAATAGCTTATCTTCCTGCATAGTTCTTAAAACCAATTTAAGATGCTCTAGATGTTCTTCCTTCTACTAAAAACTAGAATATCATTAAGATAAACAATAACAAACTTGCCTGCATATTCCTTCAAGACTTCATTCATCAATCTCATGAATGTGCTAGGTGCATTAATGAGTCCAAAATGCATCACTAACCACTCATACAACCCACTATTTGTTTTAAATGTAGTCTTCCATTCATCTCCTTCTGTAATTCTTATTTGATGATATCCACTCTTCAAATCTATTTTAGTAAAATAATTTGACCCACTCAAACAATCCATCAAATCATCCATGCATGGCAAAGGAAATCTATACCTGATAGTGATCTTGTTTATGGCTATGGAATCTGTACACATATGCCATTCACCTCCTTTCTTTGGATTGAGTACTGTTGGTACAACACATGGACTAAGAATCTCTCTGATTAGTCCCTTATCCATCAGTTCTTGCACTTGTCTTCCAACTTCTGCATTCTCTTGAGGAGTTAATCTGTACGCTGCTTTGTTTGGCAAACTTGCTCCTGGTATTAGATCAATATGATGACTAATACTCCTGATTGGTGGCAATGCATTTGGCAACTCATCCACAATAATATCAACAAAATCATTTAACAAAGTTTTGATTTCTTCAGGTAAATCATCTAAGTTTGTGGAAGTTAAAATTACCTTAGGTCTCCCTACGACAGCAAAATGCATTTCTTCACCTTTTCCTACCTCTTGCAACAACTCCTTTCCACTCATCAACATAACACTATTTCCAGGTGCTCCTTTGTTAGTGTCATCCTTCAATGGCAGCAGTGTATGTTTATTTCCATTCTTCTCCAGAGTATAAGTATTTTTCCTCCCATCATGAATATCTTTCTAATCAAACTGCCACGGTCTTCCAAACAATACATGGCATACATCCATTGGCATTACATCACGCAATATCACATCCTTGTACATACCAATCTGTATCTCTACCTTACACTGTTCTGTCACAATAATCTGATGTCCTTTCTGCAACCATGACACTCAGGAAGGAGTAGGGTGTACTGTCTTCACTAATCCTAGATTGTCCACCATCTCTGTAGAAATAAGGTTATCAATGCTTCCACTTTCAATTATCACTTTACAACATTTACCTTTAGATTTTCATGTAGTTCTGAATAAACTCTTTCTCTGCACTGGTTCTTCAGTCTCTTTCTCTTCCTTAAGAAATGCCATTTTCAACAACAGGGATTCTCCTACTTCAGGGGATTCTTCCTCTTCTATAATTTGAGGTGTTTCTTGCTTTGCCTTAGCCACATTCACATTCCTCTTACTTGCTATTTTATTATGAGGACAGTCCCATGATACATGTCCCCGTTCTTCACATGTGTAACATCGAATATCTCTTCCTCGGCCTTTTCCTCTGGGCGCAAATCTTCCTCCATTAAAATCTCCCCTCTGTGGTGGTCTGCTACTTGAACTTCCTACTTCATGGTGATGTTGCTGAAACCTTGGTCTGGTAGTTCCCCTACCTCTTATTGAACTTTTCCCTCTATTCCTCTGATTTTGTTTTCTCAACATCTTCTCTTCTCCCTTCAAACCTGCTTGATAGGTGTCTTCAATAGTCTTTAGACTCAGAAAGCTAATCTCGTCCTATATGTCATATCTTAAGGCATTGATATATCTGGCTACCTTCTTCATATCATCCTTTGCATGTCCTGCTTTAATACTCAATCTATAAAACTCTTATGTGTATTCTTTAACAAACATTCATTTTTGCCTTAAATTTTGTAACTGTTTGAAAATATTTAATTGATAATATTTTGGCATAAATTTAGCTTTCATTTTACTCACCATTTTGTCCCATTTCTTGATCTTGGACTTTCCTTTTCTTGTTCTGGGTGTTTGTAGTTCATCCCACCAAATAGCTGCATGACCCTTCAATCTGGTAACTGCAAATTTCACCTTCTTTCTGTCATCGACCTCTTCATAGACAAAATATTTTTCCAGTGAACTAATCCAATCCATTAACTCTTCTGCATTGAGACTCCCTTCATACACAGGAATTTCCACCTTTGGTTTTCCACCTACTTTAGCCAAAATCTTGATAAATTTGGTAGTTTCATTTTCCTCCTCTTCTTCTTCCTCAGAATATTCTTCTGCAGCACTAGCATCTCCTTCATCAGGTGTTCTCCTCTGCGTAGTCTCCATTGTATCCATCCTTGTACGTAGACTCCAGATCTCTTCCAGCAGAAATGCATTTGCTTCAGGTCTTCCTTGACCTATACTAGCTCCTCTCCTTGGCGGCATGTTTACTGCAGTCAAACTCAATCTCTGTGCCCTGATACCAAAACTGACGCAGGAGGTTAATTGAATGGAAATTGAACAACAACTGAACAACAATTGAACAACAACTGAATAGCAATTTAACAACAAATGAACAACAATTGAACAACAATTGAACAACAACTGAACAACACTTCACTCTACGCTGTTGATCTCCTCTCTCCAGATCTAACGGTCGGCAGTGACATCGCAAATCGCAATTTCTCCCAGTCAAGGTACATTCACTCCTGAATGATGCGATGTGATATAATCCAAAAGACGACAATCAACAGTCATCCAACGGTTGACAACGATATCGCATAGGGAACTTGCGCTATGCTACCCACCTCATGGAGCTGATATGGTTTATAAACCTTGATCTATAAAGATTCGAGTCCAGGTTTAGACTTAAACTCTAATCACTTCAAACCATGATATCCATTGGATAACAGAATCCATCAAATCCTATGGCTTGCGGGATTTCAACTAACACACAGGCCTAACCCCGCCGTTGATTATGACGTAAGCAGTTGAACTTTAAATCGATGGTTAGGATGGAGTACAGGCCTTCAATCACGATCGAGCCTTTCTATGCTCTTCTACCCCCGTTATTAATATTAATGACCGCGATTAACACATAACATTGAGATTAACAATTAAAATATGAAAAGTAGAGAAAATACCCGAATGCACTTCAGAATGAAAATACATGGAAGTAAATAAGAGTCTTGACCAGAATTGACATGCAAGCACACACTGAATCAATTTCTTCAATATAATGATAATTACAGAGTCTTGGCCCTCTCGCTCAATTACAAATTTTTTTACAGACCTCTGTTCCAACCTCAAAACCTATCTATCACTCAACTCTCGCCTCTCACTCAATCCTCAATCATCTTAGCTAATCCTTCTTCATTACATTTTCTTCTTTTTATGAGTCAAATCCTATTCTAACTGTACGAATAACTTGATCTTTATTTTTAATCAATCTAAGAGTCAAATCTCTACTTTCAAGCTCTATTACACACCTATGCTAAAAACCTTATCCCTTAGTCTAAAATATGAAAATTTCCTAACTATTACAATAATGAATTACAGATCATTTTCGAGAGATACAACCCTCTCGACTAAAATTGACTTTTGACCACACAGGTCAATGGAATTCAACTTATTTAGCCACAACATGTGAACAATCCTTCACATTGCTGGCTAAGTCCAGATGCTCATGCATCAGTAAATATATGTAAAACGTTGAAATAGACCTATTTGCAAAGCTAATAAAACTTCATTCCAACCAAATGCTCCATAAGACAAATTCTTATGATGTTTGACCTTGACACATGACATGTACTAGGTGTAAGGACATGAAGACAATGCTTTTGGTACAACACACTATATAATGAAACCATATGGTAAAAATTTGAAAAGAGTCAAAATGATTATATACTCACTTTAAATGCACTTTTCATCATGGATTTAATGTATGTATCAATGATGCATTGTTGAAACTTTAACATATATATGTGTATGTGTGTGTGTGTGTGTGTTTGTTATAGTTATGCTATGTTGTGTTATATAGTTAAATAAAAATATAGGAAGTGTAAATTTCAACTAATAAATTTAAAAAGTGTGGGAACTAAGAGATATATAGTTTTCATACCATTATATTAAATAATTCTACAAACATGAGTAGTGGAAATTTTAAGGAAAAATACAGTTTATAGATAAACTCAAGTCTTAAAACGTTGTTGAGCATCACCCATCTTATGTTATTATGAAGAGAACATTATGTTAAATAATTATGAAACTATGTTAAATGTTTTATATATGTGTGTGTGTGTGTAAGAGATGATATAACTATAACTAAGTTATATATAGGTATATAGTTATGTTACACGCTATGCTATGTTATGTTATATATATATAATTTAATTAAATAACAATTTTTTGTTTTTGTTTTGCACTTTCAATTTACTTAATATTTTATTTAAGTATATTAATTTCTTAAAACAAATTACTACATTTATTATTTAAAAATATTTAAAATATAAATTTATTTAAATTTAAAATAAAAAATGAAATAAAATTTCTTATTTGATTTAATAGAGGTTTACCATGAGCAACTGTAATGTTCCAAATGGAACAATTTGGGGTTTTCCTGGAATTCTAACTCATAAATACTTCAGATAAAATTTCCATTCATAAACAGAAGATTGCCATGTAAAATTTAACAACATAGAACATGCAAATAACAATAATGAGCAGAAGGAATTCTCAACTTTATTTATAATATATAAACTAGGATTTTACATGTCAAAACAACTGATATAGCTGAGATAGAATGAGGTTCAAGAATTTGCTCCAATGTTACCCTGGCCCTCCACCAAAACTGAACTGAACTGCCACTGCTAAGCTCTCCTATGAATTATGTATCAATTCACCAAGGGGATATGGGTTCTTGACCAACCTCTCTAAATGACCTAAGGGTTTCCGCCCTGGGGCTACTGTTGAAGTAGAGAATCAAGTTCTCAAACCTCTCAACGAGAAGAAAATACAAATCCAAGATGTCTCCAAATGACCTCCTCTTCCTCTTTTATAGATATGATGGATAGATATCCAAGCCTCTACAAGCATCTTATTTTATTATTTTATTATTATTCTAGAAGCTCCTCCATTGACTTTATCTTAAGTGACTTTTTAATTTATTTTTATTTCACTTGTCACTTCTGCACCTTTTCCTCCAATTAATTATTTTTCCTTAATTAAATAACTAATTAAAGTCATTTTTAATCAAGGAAAATGGCAAATCATCCACCATAATCTCTCCGGCCACCAGAAGCCACTTCTTAGCATCCCATCCTATAGATGTTCTCATTCTGGTTCCAACGAGCTATTACACTAAGGCGTTCTATCAAATATTCTTCTTGAAATTCCACCTTGAGCATAATTAATTAAGTTATGCCAAATAATAACCTCGTTTTACGGAACCAAAAACAAGATGTGTGGACCACTCATGATGATGAATATGCCAAGCGAATGCCATCATATGCCATAAACAATCCTCAAAACTCCACCAAAACCCCTAATGACCTTAACCTACTCCACTAATCTGACCATCCCCTGCCTTGGAAATCCACCATGGTTGCACTATGGAGAAAAATAAAAATGGGGACATTACAAATCCACCCACCCAAAGATTGCTTGCCCTCAAGCAATCCATAGTTTTCCATTGTAGGGGCATCTGCAAACTAATTCGAGGATCCCATATGAACCATTGGTCCACATCATGCCTCCAAGCAATCCAAGCATGACTGGATCCCCCAATACTTGGATCCCATTCCCATCTCTGAATCAACCTACTACTAGTAGATCCACCTGGATCCCAATGCCACCATGGTCAATCATCAACCAAGTCCCTTGGCTCAGATTGTGCTCTATCTTTGGCTATAGTTGCTGCTCCATCAAGAAAATACTAACTCATCACCTCTCTCCAATCCAACCTCGGGCATAGGGCGACATCAACCCCACTCTGTTGATGTTGGGCTAGCGCTACTGAAATATTGATGAACTATCGATCCACATCCCACTACCCACTGAAACATATAGTAACCCCCTCATCTAAGTTCCCCTGTTGTATTGTGCCCTGAACTAAGGTTGATACTCCATCAAAAGGATACCAACTCATGATCTCTTGCCAATCTAATGTATGGACACCTGTGTAAGGAATACATCTACTATGTTGATATTGTTCCATGCTCAACTCCTGATGTTCTACATGGTCAATCAAAGCTTGTCCAAGAAATCTTTCCTCTCTCCCTCTAATGGGAAAAAGTGGGCAAGTTGTGTTGCAAGCCCTGTCTATGTACTCCTGGAGAGGGATGCTTCCTGAAAATGTTGCAGCTTTGTTGGTTTCCACTACATATGTTTGCACCTCGTCAATGGGTAGACCCAAGAAAGGATGCATTTCCACCTCCTTCGTCTGATGGGAAACTCCACGCTCCTCCAATCCACCAATATCCTGCAAAACTATCATGTCATACTCCAACACCTCTTGAAGACATGTGTCTGCAAATAATGCCACCTTGTTAGTTGCCTGCAAATTTGTCTGCTCCTCATCAATGGCTGGCCCCAATGATGGTTTCTCATCCTCCTCCATCATAGGTTCAACATGAACCTCCAACTAGCTCTCCCAAAACGTCTCATCATGCATATTTTTCCTATCATCCTCCTTAGATGACTCATGTTCCACCATATGCTTCTCTTGTTGAATCATCACTAGTGACCCATCATCCCTAATTTCTCTCATAGGGTCCAATGACTGCTCACCATACACACTAGAATATAAATCTAGCCTGTTATTAACAACTCCACATGATTACTCATTCTCCCCAGAGGCATCCTCATATGACCCCACAGACTCATCCACAGAAGTGTCCTAATCCTGATAGACATAAAGAATATGCCCCTTCTCTACCGTTGTCATCTCCTCAGTGTCACTCAAGCATGAGTGGTCAGGTCTCCAAGGTCCTTGGCAGATGAAGAAAATTCCCTTCCTCCTCATATCATTCTTGCTGCATGATCCACCAAACCTTAGCAGCTCCTCCCTGGTTAGTTGTCTCTTAAAAAACCCAATGTTCTGCTCAACTAACCTTTTGTCTATCTCATAAGAAGTAGGTGAGACAAACTGCGCTCTCCTCCAAACATACAACAATCAAGACTGTGACTCCCGATAAATGGCATCATGACCTCTCATACATGACGACATGATGGATTGCATGTGTGCTATGACTATGTCAGGATGATGTTTCCTAATGTTGAATAAGCATTGGAACATCTGCAGGATCAAACCATCACACTCTAGATCAAACATGATTTCATAAGTCCTAGTCATGGCCATAACTTCTAAAATCTCAAGATTCTTTCCAAAGGTAGAGCCCGCACTATTGTCCAAGTCCTGGAAAGTTTCTACTACTAGTCTGAAAACTCTCCTAATAACAACATCACTATAAGGAGCTGTAGGGGTGATTAGTCTCATGATATTACTGAGACAAGATGCAACTGGAATTATAACCCCTTCACATGGTTCCTCCAAGAACTTATGTTGTATGAGAGCAAGCATAGCTGGTTTAGAGCCCAAATTAGTTTCTTCCTTTGTAATTGACTCACTTTGGAAAGGAGTGCATCCAGTTCATCTAATTTGAAAAGGACTCTCCATGTGACCTTCATGTGCATCAAATCTGTCCCAAGTGCAAAGCTTTTGTGTCCTATTTCTTGCCCCTTATGCACATCTCTTGGTTGTTCCTCCTGAAGGATGGCAGAGACCATTATTGAGAATGGTTTGTTGATCTACTTTCTCTTTTGCTATGTAGAATCATTGTGGTTTAAATGATCAATTGTTGTAATGTTATGTTGGTTTATGAGGTATCTTAAAAACTCCATTGTTCAACAACATATATGGAAATAGTAGTGGTTCATCTATAATTAGTTAGCGATAAACATGACAATACAAGGTTGCTACAACAACATGTAAAAAAACAGATATACTCTACCAACCAATTCTACTCTTCATTTAGGACATACAACAATATTTGACTCAATATATGGATTTCTCACTCAGCAACACATTTACTGTTAACATAAGACTGACCAATTCTAAAAATTCAACACTATACTTGAGACAATCTGCCCTTTAACAATTCTGACTGTAGTAGTCCCTTGAAAAAAAATTCCCTTGCTTTACCAATTCCTTCATGAGTGTGTTGGATGTATTTTTTTGGGGATGGGTTGTCAAACAGTTAGATAGTGATCATGCCATATGTATTTCTTGATTTTTTCTCCCAAGATAATTGGTGTATGTACCAACAAACTCCAAAAATAGACGGATGCGACTTATATTTGACTCAGACCCAAAAATTTACACAATAACATCACACAAGCAACTTTTAAAATATAAAGGGTACATGGAATAAAAAAGAATGATAGAACCTGGAATGGCGATCAGCTAGGCACCCTCCAATTTGGTGACCAAATACAGAATCAAGGCATTTCCAGATAGAGCCACTACATTGTACGAGTGTCTCATTATAATACATTTTAATTGTGCCCCCAAAATGCAGGTACGAGTGAGTAAATATCGCTCCCACATAGTGACTATGTCCACTAGCAGTCTAAAAGTATTGATGTTTTGACCTTCTCATGCAGTGCTCCACTATAGGTGTACTTTGAGCTCCGACTCCATTAGCTCACTAGGCAGACAATGCTCAACAACTATGTTAGTTCTCCATTTCTGGAAGCTCTTCTTTGCATATTTGAATCACACTATGTAAATAGGAGCAACTTGGTCCTATACTAAAAAATGTACATGGTATCCTCCCAAAACACCCTTGATACGGCCTTATGAAAAGTAGGCATGCTTATCTCTCCCCCCACAAGTCCTGTATTCCACTTTTGGACTTCACGCTCCAATTGATTACGTACAGGGCCTCATCACACTGTTCGTAACCATCATATATTCTCCATTGTTCATCGACACGAGGTTTAGCAATTCAATAGACTGAAAATGGTTGTGACTTGAGGTTTAGTGTTCCAGTAGACTGACAATGGTTGCGACTTGATTTCACGATGATGGTCTTCAACTAATACACATAAGCTTAGCACACGCTCCCAGTCCTGCTCATACAAACTTCACCCAAATTCAGCTTGGCCCTGTTATTGTTGTGAACATCACTCGAGCTACAGGAATGATGTGGTCGCTCAGTGTGGCATGCTTCTCCGGCATTAAAGGAATCCTTCCGCAGACAAGAACTTTGCCATAATTCAATGATAGATGATTCGGTTTTTGGATGAAACCTCCACTCTGTTCACATTTCTCCCATAATTAGTGCTTGTCGTAGACACCTCTGAACTCATCCAACATCTCTGTCTTTTATATATATATATATATATATCAGATCAAAAAAGGAATTTTTATGGGCACGACAGCGTCTAATTCTCATTCAACGCTCTAGGAAAATTTAGTCAACATGTAATCACCCTCTTGATATGGCACGTGCGATTCTGACCTCAATTCGTTCGCAAGACAGAACTCGAGTTCGAAGGAAATGACAATGCGAACAGAAGGGAAACTCGTTCCTCCTAGCCTACGAACATGGAAAATAGATGGTTTTGGTATTCAATGGTCAATTCAAACCTTCATCCTCTACATTCTTTGATTAGGGTCCATGTGCAGTTGTTGGAAGCATGGTGAATTCGGTCATCTCGCCTTTGCTTCAAAACTCAGCTTGCCCAATAAAAATGTGCCCATAAATACACAATTTTTTTCCCTTTTGATAATAGTCAGCTCAACCCTGCAATATTTTTTTGTTGCCTCATGAGCCACAAACTCGATGCCAATTCTTTCGTTTGAAAAATAAGGCCTGAAGAAAATGAAATCCACGCCCGGTTTTATCTTGGAAATTTCTTCACGACCATTTCATAAATTTATCATTTAACCCGTTTTAAAATCTAATGATATGTTGTGGCCTGTACAAATTAAAGTGTCGGTTTTGGAATGATTTTGATGGCCCCCACCTAAAAATTAAAATTTTGATATAATTTGGCCAACGATCCTTCTAATCATGATTCTCAAATTTGCTGGATAATATTGAGCAAACGACAATTTGGAAGGAAATTTGTTGGATTTTTAATAAGGATAATTTGTAGAGCGGACTCTTTGGCTTCTTCAGCAAATAAAATTTGGTGTCTTCAAAATAAACTCTCAAACTTCTTCGAAGTTGATGTGCAATAAACGCCTAGGTTGGCAAGAAAACCAACTCTAATACCATTGTAATGTCCCAAATGGAACAATTTGGGTTTTTTTTGAAATTCTAACTCAAAAATACTTCAAATAAATTTTCCATCCATAAATAGAAGAGACATGTAAAATTTAACAACATAGAACATGCAAATAATGATAATGAGAAGAAGAAAATCTCAACTTTATTTATAATATATAAACTTGGGTTTTACATGTCAAAATAATTGATATAGCTAAGATAGAGGTGGCCTCAAGAATCTGCTCCAATGCTGCCCTGGTCCTCCACCAAAACTGAACTAAATTGCCACTACTAACCTCTCCTATGATCTCTGGATGAATTCACCAAGGGGAGATTGGTGCTCACCCAATCTCTCTAAATCACCTGAGGGTTTTCATCTTAGGGCTACTACTGAAGTAGAGAACCAGATTTTCAAACCTCTCCACAAGAACAAAATACAAATCCAAGATGTCTCCAAATGACCTCCTCTTCCTCTTTTATAGATCTCCAAGCCTCTAGAAACGTCGTATTTTATTATTATATTATTATTTTAGAAGCTCCTCCATTTAATTATCTTAAGTGACATTTTAATTTAATTTAATTTCACTTAAGTCACTTTTGTGCCTTTTCCTCCAATTAATTATTTTTCCTTAATTAAATAAGTAATTAAAGCCATTTTTAATCAAGGAAAATGGTAAATTTCTCACCATACTCTCTCTGGCCACCAGTTGATGGTGTTGGAACCGTCAACATGTCAAGGGGATCTCCTCGGTAAGAAGTCCCAATTAGACCTCATACTATTTAGTGTAGGAGTCCCAACAGTGGGTCATAAGGTAATGCCTTGACTGCGATGTTGCACAGAGGCAAGTAAGATAACTTTGTCAGTAACAAGGGTGTGACTAATGCAGAGATTCAAGGAATGCGTATGAGAGGTTCCAACACTTCAAAGGGAGAGAAAGGTGAAGGTGAGTTCCAGGTTGAAAGGGATCAGTCCGAACTCGGCCAAGAACACACCACACAAAGGACATGCACAGCTTCCGGCAGAGCAGTCCACTCGGATGCAGCAGTCACAACATACAAGGTAAGATAATATGAACATCACTCACGGATCAGTCCAAGACGAGTGTGACGATTGATATAGCAAGGTTCATGAGAAAGGTCTGTCTGATGTCCAATAGAGTAGTCGACAGGGACAGTGACAGTGACAACATTAATAACATATGCAACACATTAACAACAAAATTCATATAATTGCATACAAATCAGTTCATATACAAGTGCATAAGTTAAACAACATATATCATTAAGGCAACCGAAACAGTCCAACTACAATAACAACATATGCATGAACATGTGTTGGCTCTTATTATTAAAGAAGTGTAAGTCACAATCATACAATACACCATGTAAACCTGCTAGCCCCAATAGTGGAATGTTACAGCCACATCTGATTGCTCCTCCAAAGAGATGTACTAGCTTCGTGCAGTGGAAAAGCCAAGGCATGTTACAATATTGTCCAAGTCTTCTTCAATATAGTCTTAGTAGAAGCTTCGTTGGCCAAAAGCCTATACAATGAGTTATGAGGGAATATTTATAACAAAGGGTGGGGTAACCCTTAACATTCCCCTTTGTGACAGTTCAACTACCCTCATGAGTCTTCACCTACTCTATGACTGTTACATCCAACCATTGACACTTGACTTACACTTGACATGATTCAACATTACAATGCACATGTACTCATGTGAGACAATATGGCTTGAGAAAGCTTTGCAATACATCACTGGCACTTGGGGCATTTTTATGAGACCAACTCTTTGAAACGCTTGTGATGGTGAAGATGGTGAGCTGATGCCAAGCTTGGTTATCCGTGATGGTGTGCATGCACCTCATGGTGACATTCTGCTAAAGAGAACTCTTGCCTCTTTTGCAACTGGTGCATTGGTTCGGCCCCTTCATACAACTCATCTGCTAACATGCGCCTGGTCTTCTTAGGTACGGTTGAACCAGAAACACACTAATGCATAGTGTCTATGCTGATCTTCAAGTGTGTGTTGGTGGTCATGCGCATCAACTTGTCGAAGTACATGTTCATCCCCAATTGGAATTGCTTCTTGTCTTCACCTTGGTGAGTGTGTTGAATGGGTTGGATTGCATGCATGCACTCAATGACATGAATGTTGCTGAATCCCTTGCATGCGATCAACAAAAAATCTCACCATGTTTGCTATGTTTCAGCTGCTAGGATGGATCCTTAACTTGTGCATGTGCAGTTTCATCCGTGAGTTCAAGTTGCGCCCATTGTTGTTCTTGTTCCTATTGCAACTCATTTGTATGTCTATGTAGCTTCATGTTCTTCCTGAGTTGCAACTTCAGCACATGCAACTCCTTCTTTGTTCCATATTCTACCCTCATGCGATCTTCATGTCGCATCATCACTTCATAGCTTGAGTCTTCAAAGTTTCTTTCATTATTAGTGGATCTGTTTGATTTTACAACTTTGCTCCCCCTCTATGTTGTCAACAACCTTCCTCTTGCATTCCATGCGTTTGCTTCATTAATTGTGTTCGTTGCATTTGGTATGCTTCCTTCAGCCACTATTCATGATGCTGCTCATTGTGATGTTGATGCTTGATGTCCTTGTCCATGAACAACTTGATGTCTTCGTGAGTAGGAAAGCTCATAGACACTTGATCAACTGCATCCCCAAGCATGCTCTGAATAGTGTCTTCATCTCTACTCTCCTGGAAGCCATTGTACCTATATTGTTGAGAGGCAGATGAACACATGTGATACCTGGAGACATGGAAACACTCATAGCAATCAATCTGTCATTCGAAAACCAGAATCAACATGAGAACTGACTTGCAACATATCTGGGTGAATGATCATGAAGGTTGCGCAAGTCGAGAGGTCAGGAGACTGACTGCCAAGGTTGCACAAGGCACAGTCTGGGTTGCTGAGAGACTGACTGACTACTGGAACTACATAATGCATAGCCCAGTCTAGCTACTAACTGTTGGGATTGCGCATTGTGCAATTCCAGTTGGGAAGGACGATTGGCCCAGTGACAAATTTGCACAATTTCCTGAGCCAAGTAGTCACTATCCTCCAGAAATGTGCAAAACAATACTGGGGGCCAGTGTTGGGTAGGAATGCACAAATCTGGAGAGGAAGGTGAGCCTTCCTTTCCAAGATTGCGCAATGCATCCTTGGTGAAAGCAGAGCCTGGGCCAAGGTTGGCCCGACTCACTTACGAGAAAATGAAAGGAAGTAAGTCAGTGAATGCATGGCAACACTAAGTGATAGCAGAAGTGATCAATAGTGTATGCAAAACATGAATGAAAGATTTAGCAAATAAATCAATCATGCATGTGGGTGAGGTAGTTTGTCGGTTAGGCGAACGTCTTTGCAAAACAGTTTCATGCATACAACAGGAGTGAGATAGCAATGAAAACTGAAACATAGCTAGGAAAAGCTAGTATACATGTAAATGATAGCAAGCGTTCAAATAAATCAAGAAAATAGTACTCCCACAAGGAAAAACACAAAAAGCGACAGAAATGCAGCACAAGGCATGAGAAGCAAGCTTACCCCAAAACATTTGAGCTAATTGTGTCGACTGCTCCTAGATGTGATGTGCGATGTCAGAGCTACAAGGTTGATGTGAGGAATGATCTCTGCAACGTTCGGTAGATGAGTTTTGATAACATTGAGGTTGTGACGCGCATGCCACAACTCTAGGGGAAGCAACAATTGGAGGGAGGTTTCTAAATTGTTCCTTGCATGTAACCTTCAATTGTTAAACATAGATCCCTGAAACAAGGGATGCCTTTGCATGCTGCCTTGGGAGAAGCAACCCAATCATGCAAGTCTATTTTGCTGAATCCTGAAGGGAACCAGTCAACTCAGTTACACATGCAAGAGACTGCATGACTACTGGAGAAAAATGTGCATTTTTGGCTGGGAGCTGGGCTAGCTGCCCAGGAGATTTGAGCCATTTCTGGGCTGAGATTTGTGCAAATCCTGGGCTAAAGAGCTTGCTGCTAGGAAAATTTGCGCAAATCCTGCCAGGAGGGTTGGTTGGCAGGATTGCGCAATCTTGGAGGGAAGGCTGGTTTCCCTCTAGAAATGCGCAATTTTCAAGGGGAAGCTAGTCAACCTATAGCTGGACCAAGTCTGGGTGAGCAGCCTGTGAAGGGAAAATATGAAACTGTGATCGACAGGCTGCCTTTGAGCAAAAAGACACTAAACCTTAAGGACTTGACGAAGCAAGGCAAGCTGTTGTGAATGTTGGTAGGGAGGCTCCAAAACAGGCTAAGGAAAAATTTTGGAGGATGGTTGTAGCTGCTACAACACTTGGTGACACACTAGTAGAACTCTAGCTCTCTGAATGGACCTTGTTCATGAAAAGCAAGTCTAACACCTCCGGAAGTATTGTTAAGCTCTTGGCTTGTCTTGGCTTCACACTAGCTTGATTGTAAGATGTAGCATCTTCTAGACTCTTGGTCAATTGAATCACATTCCAAGCCAAGGCAACACAGTTGTTGCGATTGGGGTTGAGGGGTATATAAGTGCACAAGCAGTATAGTCGTCAGAGTCTAAGTTTCATCTCTGGTGTTTCTCCACTGATAACAGGCCTGGACAGTACCCCGGTGGAGTCCCATAGGAACACAAGCATGGCTCCGTTGCTAGTGAGCCTAGTCAGTACTTTGATGGAGTTACTTGCATCACCTCCCTATGTAGGAAGCCTTTCTCTTCTTTCACCTTATTCATTTTTCATTTTTAATTTTTGTCTTTCAATTTTTCATTTTCCACTATGCATAGCAGTTATTCCTTTCAGAGGCAGAAGAGGGATCCCACCTTATTGAGAGTAGAAGAGGTTGTTCCAGTAGAGAAGTAGTTAATTGTATCTCTGACGTACTTGTTAAGGTTTTCCCCTTACCTTACTCTACTTGATTGAGATGACAAGGGTTAACCCAAAAACAATTGACTAAAGAAGGTGACATTAGTTAGTGCGCAAGAATTGCGTTTACACCAAGGTTCACTTCGAACAATACGTATTTTCCTTCGACGTATCATGGACTAAAAGTAACAGGCTCATCATACAGAGGTATGATGGTAGATAACCAAGTAGTGATAGTTGTACAAGCTGTCTTGTGGTTTACCCAGCTCGATTCAAGAGTCATACATTGTTTCATGCAAAACTAACCTATGAACGAAACAAGCAAATGAACTAACAATCAACAAAGCAAAGCAAGTAAACAAACAAGCAAGAAAAAAAGAAGCAAAGAAAGCACATAAGCAAACAAGCATGCCAGTAAACTACTAAAAGAAAACACTACTCCTACTCCTACGCTAATGGTACATGGGCTTGATCACGTGAAGTGATACTTCTAGTGAAGCCACTAGTGCATTGGTAGACCCATGTTGGTGAAGGCTTGGTTCGCGAGCAACCCAGTTGTGCTAACTAGCAAGCAAGAAAGATATAACAATGAAGACAATCACACTTCGTGATTCAAAGTGCCCATGAGACAAAAGTGAGTGCAGGTGCATGACGGGTAGTCCATGGAATTATCATGGTGCTGCGTGACACTATGTGCAACTTTGAAGCATAAGCACGCTCTTGACTATGACATGCAAGCAAACGAAAGAAACAAAGATAACTTGCGTCGCGCACGAGTGCTTGCATTGTAAGACTCCTCTAATGCATGAGCAATGGGATCGTGTAGTTTGAGTGGAGGAAGTAAAATCTAAGTGTTGGATGGATCTTCAATGCATACATACGAGTGATGAGGAGCCTTGGGTGATTGAACAGTTTCATGATCGGAAGTTACACTAACCCCAAGTGAGCGAGGGCTTGACATAACCATCAGCTCGGGCTGAAGTGCCTCGACAGTCTTGGGTGTCTCAACTTCATCATTAAGTAGATCATCATAAACCGATGGCTTCGAAAGATCCACAACAATATATTCATGATCGTGATCAAAATTGGAAGCAAATGGACCATGACGGCCATGATTAGAAAAATCAATGAATTCTTCAGCATCCTCATGATCAGATGAATTAAACAGAGGGGTAGATGAAAAGCGAATGAAGTCATCCTCTGTATTTCCAGAAAAGGAAAATGAAGGATCAAGTGGATCTTCAATGAATAACTTATCCTCTCCACTGTCGAATGATGGACTAGCATCCAGTGAGTCCTGCGAGTGATCAACAATTGGTGCATCCATGGATGAAAACACACATGCAAAATCATGGATGGAAAGTTCACCAAAGACGCTAGGAAAGAACGGAGGGGGCTCGAAAGGAAGTGAGTCATCATTCGTCGAGTGTTGATGTTCAAGCTCCCACTCATACTCTTCATGAATGACATCGCATGTGGGTTGTGCAATACCAACTCCGTCAGTGGGTTGTTCCTCATTCACAACAAGTGAAGAGTTTGAAATGGAAGAACACAAGACAATATCATCTGGAGGAGCACCTGAGTGCGAAGATGGAGGTTGAAGAAAAGAATGCATATGGGAACTT